>OZ023269.1:88550021-89150021 GCA_964006375.1 Tillus elongatus | reverse complement strand
AATTTACGAAACGAGTAAAGCAGGTGGTGCGATCACATCTTAACAGCAAAAACCTGACCAAAGCTCTGAATACATATGCATGTTCTGCACTTAGCTACTCATTTGGGATTGTGAACTGGAGCAAAACAGACATCTAAAATCTACAACGGAAGGTGCGAACACTCCTAACAAAATCCAAAAAGCATCAGCCCCGTAGTGCTATCGAGCGAGTAACCCTACAAGGTGAAAGAGGAGTGTTGGATATTGGTAAACAGTTGGACCAGCAGATAGTGAACCTGCGTACATATTTCCATCAGCAGGCGCTAACGGCTGAACTACACCGTGCCATATGCGAGGGAGATGATTTAACACCGCTAAAATTAAGAGAAAGTGAAATACAAAGTCACCATCGGACTGATCAGGACAAGCTGCAATCTTGGATGCAGAAGCCTCTCCATGGGCGACATCTGAATGAGACCTCCCAGAAACATGTCGACAAACTGGCGTCGAACTACTGGTTGGTGTCCGGACAGATGTTTCCAGCGACAGGGTTTTGCTGGCTATACAAGATTAGGTCATGCCAGCAAGAGACTGCCTGAAATATATAGTTGGATATAATTTGGTCCAAAATGACAAATGTAGATTTGGGTGTCAGCCATCAGAGACTATCCAACACGTCACCGGAGGATGTCAAGCGTTTGCTGCAACAGAGTATAAAGAGAGACACGACGCAGTTGCTAAAATACCTCATCAAACTGGTACTTTCAAATCTTAGTAAGGTGTCCTACTATAGATACACTCCTGAATCTGTTCTAGAGAACTCAGGATACAGGTTGTACTTGGATCGGGCCGTTCTCACAGATCAACGAGTTGTCCACAACAGGCCAGATATAATAATAGTGGATAAGTCCTGCAACCAAGTGACGCTGATTGATATAGCCATTCCAAATACTAATAATTTAGAGATAAAGTACAATGAGAAGATCATTAAGTACAGAGACCTCGAGATACAAGTAAAGAAATAGTGGAGGGCAGATAGTGTCTGAGTGATTCCAATAGGTCAATTGGTGTGGTTCCTAAGAATCTTCGAGAGAACGTTAAGAGACTGGACCTTGGAGAGCATCTTTATAAGGTTATGCAGAAGGCAGTAATACTTGCAACTGCCCACGCCGTGCGGAGATTCCTGGGAAATGAGGATGTGTCGCGTTGTCGGTCAGGGCCCGATAAATTGGAAAGGGCCCCATCTGAGCTCAGTCTCTTTGGTATCTAAGATACCTGGGATAAGTGAATGTTCCCCTTTGAGGAAGTGTGAAATCCCTTCAGGCTAAAGTCGAATAATAATCATAATAATAATAATAATAAAAATAAAAATAATAATCATCATTTTTATTAGCCCAACAGGTAATACCCATTTGCAGAGCATTCTTAATAAGTAAAAACTACAGAGACTATACTACACATATATGATAGTGCTAAAAGGTAAGCCCTTAAATGAACAAACACTAATATGTAATTTAAAAAAAAGCATAAAAAGAAAAATGTCCTATAAAAAACAAAATAAATAAAATACATATGCATACATATAAATAAACAAACACTGATGTGCAATATAAAGAAACATATCCTGTCGAAAAAGGAAATAAACTAAATATACGCACATGTACATCAATGTGTAGATAAATAAACTTTTAATTCGTTACGTATGTACGAAAAGTTATCACAATTAACATCGCAATAGCTTCTAATGAAAATAAATGTGTACACCTAACGTACACGGAGGACTTTAACACAAATTTGGTTCTCTGCACTGGCAAGTAGAATGTCTAATTCAGTCTGGAATTCAGCCTAGGTGCTCGAAAATTAAGCGTTGAAACCGAAATAATGCAGTCAATCTGCCCGTGTAATAACTTATAGAAAAAAGTTACAGTCAAGATGAGGCGTCTTTTAGACAAAATTGAGACATGCCACTTTTCAAGTCAGAGCCTGTGGTGATAGTTTCGCTCAGGATAGCTGCCAGTAGCTTTGAACGTAATAAAGTGTATTTTCTGGGCGACACTAGGGATATTTTAGTGTTATTATAAATTGGATAATATATAAGGCATCTTCTAGTCCATCTCCCATCTCACAAGTGAAAAGTATAATCTCTTCAAGGACTCAGTGCCGACACTGCCGACAATTTCGAACCAAAAACCCTATTATACGAGATACACTTGAAATCACTTCTTGCACATGTAAATCAAATTGTAGTAAAGAATCAAAGGCAATTTTAAAATTCCTAGCAGTATTTGATCTTTTGATCTGAACATTGTTTATAGTGTATGGGAAAATAAAGTGTTTTTTCTCTTGTAAAATAAAGAACACTACACTTTAGCAAGTTCAAACATAGATTATCAACGCCATACCACTCATGAACTATATCAATTGATTTCTGAAGTTATAAGTTTACTGAAGAGTATAACTTCCAAACGGTCAGCAAAGAGCAAATGATTAAAGAACAAAGAGAAGCTCAAGTCGTTAATAAATAAAAGAAAAAATAAGGGTCCCAAATTTGACCCCTGAGAAACACCAGATCTAGCACTTAATTCAGCGGATTTACAGCTATTATAAACAACATGTTGACTACGATTAGACAGGTATGAGTTAAATAAACATAACAGTGTTTGTGTGAAGCCATAAACTTCCAGTTTTTGAATGAGCAACTCATGATCGATCCGGTCAAAATCCTTTGAAAAATTCAAGTATGGCACGTCGACCTGACCTTTATTATCTATCTATGACATTATAAATATATTCCGTCATGCAGCTGAGATAGTTGATCGCCCTGAAACAAATCCATGCTGAGACTTGGAAATGCAACCCCTCACAAACGGATAAATGTGACCATATAAGCAAATTTCAAAAATCTTTGCAAAATTTGACAACACAGCTATGGGACGATAACTTGTAAAAAAAGTTGGATCGTCAGTCTTTAGCTCAAGACAAATTTTGTAATTTTTTTCGTAAGTTGGAACGGAACCTGTAGAAATTGATAAGTTTACGATTGTAGAGAGCGGGGAGCTAAGAGCGTGAATACAACCCTTTACCAGAAAAGATGGTATCATATCGGGACCCGAGATGAATTTGTCATGCAACGTTTTTGAGGCCCGTACAATATCCTCTGGTTAAAAGACGGGATATTAATTTGGGTATTTGATTCAAAATTCAAACTAAAATTGTATAAAGCAATGTTAGTCACGGTTGGCATGGTATAAATGCTGTTCAAATACGTAGCAAATGCTTTAACTATTTGAAGGGGATCACTCCCCTCCTCACCAGAGCTGCTAATCATAGGTTTGGGTATGCGACTGGTACGTTTCTTACTTCTTATATATGTCCAGATTTGCTTAGGATCTGTAGAAATTGTAGCTTGCATTTTCTGTAAGTAGTCGTTGTAAGCAATTTTACTCTTATAATCAATTAATTCACGTAAATGCTTAAAACCATTATAGTAAACAACATTTTTGGTTTTCTTCAATTTATTTAATAGATATGTCTTTTGTTTGATGCCGGTTATTATGGCATGCGTAAACCAGACAGGATAATGGTGCTTAAATGTTTTATATGGCGGAACACGTAAATCAAAAATTGTATAAATTTTATTATAAAAGACATCACTTCTGAAACTATGTTTAAGAAACACCAGTCCGTTCTTAGAAGTACTTCGTACAATAGTAGAAAATTTTCTTTTTTTAAATCACATGACTTTTTTCACTGTTCAGAGGAAAGCTCTGGGAAAGCGTGGCGGCAATAAGTTCACCAGTCAGTTTTAGAGCTGGATGACGGACGTCCTCATGTGTGAGCGGATTCTGTCTACAAACAGATACACCGGACTAACTGGCAAACGCAAGATCAAGCAATCGGTTATTTGCATTCAGTATGTTATTAATCTGTTCTAGTTCAACAAATTTTGCGTAACATTTAGATGTATTGCCCCTGAAGTCGTTATTTTGGGATGCGAAATAGGAAATGTTAAAGTCACCCAGCGGTAAGAAGTTATCCTCATAAGCAACAGACGACTCCGAGAACAAATTAAAAAACAGTTCAAACATGTCATTACTAACATTAGGTGGTATATGGATACAAACAGTATAAAAATTAATTGATGACATGGTACATTTAACACCAACAATATCAATAACAGGAACAGCTCATTTTATGTGATCTAGGTCGATACGGCAAGACTAAATTTTACCATTTACACACAATAGCGATTCGCCACCACTGGTCCTACTGGATCCTCTCAGATAACGATCAGTTCTAAATACATTATAATAGTTTAAATTATACAACTCACTGTCAAGGACATCACTTTGAATGTTTGTTTCCACCGGTGCTGCAATGTTGTATTCACGAAGACATGTGAATGGACACAATTCATCAATTTTAGTGCGCAAACCAGAAACAAGAAAATTAAGCTTTGCTATTGGGCTTATCTAGTTTTTTGACACAATTTTGGGCACTCTCTTCGGATACCCAATTTTAAGTCCAGCTTCACGACTGGAAGTATGTATGTGAAGCTTCTGGGGCTCCTTTATTAATATCTTGTATTGGCGTAACTGTAAAAGTATGTTGTCAAAAAAGATAAAGAAGTTGGGGAGAAAATCTTCATTGCGTAGTTTCTTTACTTTTTCGATAACCAAGTGCACCTTCTGCTCACTGGCCAGAACGACTTGACTAGCACGAGGGCGATATTGATTTTAATCAAGGCAACTAAGACGAACTACTTTAATACGTTCAATGTCAATTTTAGTCTCCTAAAAATATCTGCCGCGGTAGTTTTCACTACCGTCTCCTAAAGCACCGTGTAATATAATATTGCATTTGCGTTTGTTCTTTTCTGTGACTTGAGTAATGTCACATTTTCGAGGCTCTCTAACTAATTAAGATTTCTCGGGGTCCTCGAGTGTATTCTGAACATGACCAATAGCCTCAGCATGTTCAGCTAACTGGTCACCACACTCATCAACAGTCTTTGCAGTTGTATATACTTGGTGTTAACGTCGTCGGCAAGCTAAGTTTGAGTAAGTTTGATTTCTGTCAAATACTTGGTAATTATCTGCTGCGAGGACTTTATATCAGTGAGTTATTGTAGAATAATACTTAACTGCTTAGACAGAATGGACGAATCAACTAGTACTAAGGCTGAAGTACTCGCCACTGGATCGCTGCGCAGTTTGCGTTGTTCTTGAAGACACAGGCAGCACGTCAATTCTCTTTTCTGGTCTTTTAAAAATGTAAGGTCTTCAGAAAGCATCTGTACACATTTTGGATTGAATCATTTAGAGCAAGTTATTAGCTGGTTTCCATTAATTTTTTCAAAGCAAGCCCCCTATGAGACGCTTATGATCAATTTATAATCAATAAATAAATGTACGATTCTTTTAACACATAAGAAATTTGTAAATATTGGAAAGCGATAAGAAATGTGTTGAAAATAATAATACGAGACTTGACTAAAAATGAATAAAGTTTCTAAATATGAAGTAAAGTTCTGCATTCACCAGTCTCTAATGTAACTTCTCACTTTAAAACTAACTGAAGCTAGTCTCACTAGTTGGCTGCAACTATTCTTAAAAGAGTTAAGTTAAAAATCCAACCTATTTCCCTGCTATTCACAATTTTACAGAGAACACACGGCACACACCTGTCTGTATTAAACTGATACTCATGTGGCACATACAGTGCTTTCATTTCAAAACAAGCCACCCTTAATAATTTCTTTATCAAGAAAATCTGGTTAAAAAAAAATGCACAGGTCAGTTGGGATTTATAGGGACACGTTCAAAAACAGTATTTTTGGAATTTTACTTTTCACCCCCTAAGCCCCAGTCACCCCAACTTTATAATTTTAAATGACACCCCCTAGTTTGAGATACATCATTTTAAAGGCATTTAAAATCCTAATCCAACGGCGTTCACTAAATTTAAATCCACCGCCAACTTTTGAATTTAGAAGAAAAAAACGTCATCGAATTCGGAATATTTTTAAAAAGTTTATTTAATAGTTTAGGACAAAAACCTACTTTATTAAGTGTTCAAAAAGCCCTCCGTTGTTAGCTAAACAATAAAATAGTCGAATTTTTTCTAACATTTAAATCGTTTTTGTCAGTAATTTTTCTGAGCGTATTGCTGTTGCAAAGTTTGCTCCCTGGTGCCATTTGCGGCTATCAATTATCCTGGTACGAGGTGATATGGGAACGATAACGCGCAATTTAACCATGAATTTCAGATAAAGTGAGCCAGTTTTACTTTCTTGATAACGTTGTTACTTATTCGTATTTAGTATTCGATTTCTTGACGATTGCAACGAGTTAAAACCAAGTCTGTTGTGATTAAACTTTTAAATTTTGAAAACTTCAAACTCATTTAAATCATTTCAATTTAAAATATTAAATTTAAATAAAACTAACAATCATGGTTTACACTACACAAGAAAGAGTTGAAATAATTAACTTGTATGGTGCTCAGAATAGGTGTGGTCGTAATACCGCCCGAGTTTTCAACGAAAGGCATCCTGAAAAAATGTGGAACACCAATATGTGCTAAGTCTTGCACGAAAATTTGAAGAACCTGGCTCAGTATGTAACAAAGCAAATAAGCATACACGAGTTCTTAACGAAGCTGCACAAATTGGGGTTTTAGGATGTTTTGCCGCTGAACCTACGACTTCAACTCCAAAAGTCGCTGCATTAACGAATATTTCCGTCGGTTCCATACATAAAGTTTTAAAACTTTACAAGTTATTTCCTTATAAATTTACCATTCTCCAGGAACTCGGCAAGGATGATAATAATATAAGGATTCAATTCTGTGAATTAATGATTGCCAGAGTTCAAGACGATAGAAATTTAGTAAAGAATATTTGCTTTAGTGATGAACCAACGTTCTTTCTGAATCGTTTTGTTAATAAACACAACTGTAGATATTGGGA
Organism: Tillus elongatus; assembly: GCA_964006375.1. NCBI lineage: Eukaryota > Metazoa > Arthropoda > Insecta > Coleoptera > Cleridae > Tillus > Tillus elongatus. The sequence goes on along the minus strand of OZ023269.1, from coordinate 89,143,072 downwards.
TAATCAAAATCCACGAATGTTCGAATGAAATAATAGGCTCTTTGTTTATTGAAGACAATTTAACTGGTGATTTGTATTTAAATTGTTTGAAAAATTATATTGACCCACTCAAAACAGAGTCCTTAGAAAACCAACTTAATGAAGAAGGCAACCCACTGCTGGATGAACAAAATTTGCACTATAACAGGACGGTGCTCCACCACACTATGCCTTACGAGTTCGCGAGTGGCTTAATCAAATATTTCCAGACAAATGGATTGGCAGACGAGGCGCCCTGGAATTGCCCGCCAGATCTCCGGACTTAACACCACTGGACTTCTTCCTTTGGGGTTATTTGAAATAAGTTGTGTACCATAATCCTCCACCAGAGAATATTCAGTTTCTAAAAGATAGGATCACCCAAGCTTGCCGACAAATTACTACAGAAACATTTCAAAACGTTAGACGAGAATTCGTCGATCGACTATTTTATTGTTTAGCTAACAACGGAGGGCACTTTGAGCACCTAATAAAATAGGTTTTTGTCTTAAACTATTAAATATTTTTTTAACATATTCCGAATTTGATGAGGTTTTCTTCTTCTAAATTCAAAAGTTGGCGGTGGATTTAAATTTAGTAAACGCCGTTGGATTAGGATTTTAAATAGCTTTAAAATGATGTATCTCAAGCTAGAGGGTGTCATTTAAAATTATAAAGTTGGGGTGACTGGGGCTTAGGGGGTGACAAGTTATATTCCAAAATTACTGTGTTTGAACGTGCCCCTCGAAATCCCAATTGACCTGACCTGAGCTGTTTTTTTTACCAGATTTCCTTGATAAAGAAATTATTAAGGGTGGCTAGTTTTGAAATGAAAGCACTGTATAATGTAGTTTACCCATTCAAATAAGCTCTCAAAGCTTCACATACAGATATTTATTTGTTTGTCTAAAAATTAAAAAGTTACTGAGGTGTTGCCATTTCAAGTGAAACGCACAATATATGTAGGTGATCAAATTTTTAATTACAATAGGTACAAAAACAATAATTGAATATCTCAATATGTTTCAACAAGGGTAAAATAAATAGATTGATACTCTGAGTGAATTATGTACTGCTTAACAGAATGTATTAGGTCAAATAGGAGATAATGCACCTACTTAATTATTAAACAGTCTATTACAGAGGTAGGTAGCATACTAACCTAATAACCTAATTTATGGTTTAATACATCGCTGATACACTCCCCTACTATCACTGTTAACCATATAGACTACACAAAGTTTGACATATAAATAATTACAAGAATCGTACATACAATAGTATAGATTATTGTCGTTTATGTGATGATTTCTACGAAAAATTTGTTTTAATTTTAAATAAATACCAGATATACAAAAGCATTACATTACATTATTTATGAAAGGCACTAATATCATCATAATCACATTTACAAAGCGATGTCACCTTGTCGTCACACATCTGTCTCCAGCAGATATTTTTTTAGTGAAGTTTCTTAGAAAAAATTCACTAATGGTGAGATCCCGACTTTTGAATTTTGAAACAATCTCTTTAACTGAGCGCGATCTAGTGCCCCTAGAACCTATATCCGTGGTCAGTTTCATATGTTTATATATATATATATATATATATATATATATATATATATATATATATATATATATATATATACAGGCTGTTTTAAAAAACATGCACCATCGCTCGTGGGGCAATTCCTTACTAAAAAATAAGAAAAAAAGTTCCTGTGCACATGGGCCCGGAAACGCATAGTTTCCAATATACAGGGAGTTGAATTTTAATTTTTTTTTAATTTTTTATAAATAATTTCAAAACCACTGGATTGATTTTAATGAAACTTGGAACTTGAAAGTGTATTATGAAAGTGCATATTTTCAAGTGAAAATTTGCTTACAACTGCGTCAGTGGCGTGCGTACGGGGTAACTGTAAAAATTCATTTAGGGAAAAAATATGTGCGCCACTGTCTTTTTCCAATTTTGATACATCAGTTATGAAGCTTATTACATAAGCCACAAAAGCTGCCTCTTGGTATTTTTTCGTTCAGGGTATCCCCTAGGAGATATGATTAATTTTATAAAAAGGGGCAAAATACCGATTCGTTGGAGTAATGAAAACAGTAATCGTAAAGTGCCATAAAACTATAATTTTTGACAGTTCTCTAAATTCTACAATTTTGAAGTGCTTTGTAGGCGTCAAAAGAGTTTTCGTGCTATTCTTTAAATTTTGAGACGGTGCAGTATTTTCGTTTTTAGTTATTTGTTGATACTGAGCTGCTCATTAATATTATTTCCTCCTCTCAAGATGGTTTTCATTAAGTACACTTCAGCGGATTTGACTGATATGTTGTTAATTTATGGACAAACAAATCAAAATGCTAGACAAGCTGTGCGAGTTTATCAGGAAAGAAGAATTCCTGACAAAAATATTTTCCCACGTGTTGTAAGACATTTGAGAGAAACTGGTTCTTTAAAACCTTTAAAAGCTGACTGTGGACGCAGAAGATACCGCCGAACTGTACGAGTTGGAGAGGCAATATTAAATAGAGTTGAACGTGATCCTAGTACAAGTACGAGAATTATTGCCACCGAACTGGGTAATATTTCGGCATCATCAGTACACAGAACTCTGAAGGATCAAAGTTTATATCCCTATCATTTTACACGTGTCCAGGAACTTCTACCTAGAGACTTTCAACCAAGGGTAATGTTTTGTCAGTGGTTCTTAAACAAACTTAGGCACGACCAACATTTTTCTAAACGTGTACTATTTACTGATGAGGCGTCATTTACGCGAAAAGGTATCGTAAATTTTCACAATTTACATACATGGGCCGATGAAAACCCACATTCTCTAAGAGTTGCAAATTCGCAGTATCAATTTTCCATCAATATTTGGGCTTCTATTATTGAAAATCACATAATTGGTCCTGTTGTTCTACCGAATCGTCTTGACCATGAATCATATTTAAACTTTTTACAAAATGATTTGCCGTTGTTACTACCGCTTTTTATGAGAAATGGTACAATGTGGTTCCAGCATGATGGTGCGCCCGCACATTTTGCAGCAGTTGTAAGAACATATTTAGCCAACACATACGGTCACCGATGGATTGGTCGTGGAGGTCCGGTGTCATGGCCACCTCGATCTCCGGACCTGAATCCTCTCGATTTTTATTTGTGGGGTCATTTAAAAGAAATAGTGTATAAAACACCAGTAAATACACGTGAAGAATTGTTGGGAAGAATAGAATATGCATTTGACAGCATTAGAGAAGATCAAAATATTTGCAGAAGAGTAAGAAGATCTTTGCGCAGAAGGTTAAATAATTGTATCGACGCTAATGGTGGTCACTTTCAACATTTTCTTTAGCTTTGTTATTAAAGTCAATTAAGTAATGTACAAAAAACAAGAGTTTGGAAAAATCATGGTGTCTTTACGATTACTTTTTTCATTTTTTATTTTTATTTTTTATTTATCATTTTTTATCAATGTTTGTAATATTCATTTCAATGTTTATCACCAATAAGTTTTACGTAGGTTAGTTATTTGCACGTTTATTGCTGTAATGTTTACTGTTTGTTTTGTTTTTCATATTCTTATGGTTGCAGTAAACATATATTATTATTATTATTATTACGCCGACTAATCGGTATTTTGCCCCTTTTTATAAAATTAATCATATCTCCTAGGGGATACCCTCAACGAAAAAATACCAAGAGGCAGCTTTTGTGGCTTATGTAATAAGCTTCATAACTGATGTATCAAAATTGGAAAAAGACAGTGGCGCACATATTTTTTCCCCAAATGAATTTTTACAGTTACCCCGTACGCACGCCACTGACGCAGTTGTAAGCAGATTTTCACTTGAAAATATGCACTTTTATAATACACTTTCAAGTTCCAAGTTTCATTAAAATCAATCCAGTGGTTTTGAAATTATTTATAAAAAATTTAAAAAAATAATAAAATTCAACTCCCTGTATATTGGAAACTATCCGTTTCCGGGCCCATGTGCACAGGAGCTTTTTTTCGTATTTTATCCAAGCCACTTACAAAAGAAAAAACTTATCACAATCGGTCCATTATTTTTTGAGTTATCGGTGTGATACATACATACAGGGTGATTTTTTTAAGTGTCTCACCCCTGTAATTTTTGTATTGCCAAAGATATGAAAAAAATTCCAACGCCATCTGACAAACTATCATGCGATGAGTTAAAATACTGCGACAGAAAAACAATTGCACATCGCCTTCATAGAAATCCATGGCCAACGTTGATTTTCTTAAATGGAAAGATAGGCCTCAGACACATACAGTCGATGCAGAATCAAAATCTGCGTACAACGATGCCACGCTCGAATTTCTGAGTTTAGCCGTTTCGGAGACATGACGTCACAAAATTTCAAAATGTTGCTGATTTTCTTAAGTGTCTCACCCCTGTAATTTTTGTATTACCAAAGATATGAAAAAAATTCCAACGCCATCTAACAAACTATCATGCGATGAGTTAAAATATTGCGACAGAAAAACAATTGCACATCGCCTTCATAGAAGTCCGTGGCCAACGTTGATTTTCTTAAATGGAAATATAGACCTCAGACACATACAGTCGATGCAGAATCGAAATCTGCGTACAACGATGCCACGCTCGCATTTCTAAGTCGAGCCGTTTCGGAGACATGACGTCACAAAATTTCAAAATGTTGCTGATTTTTTTAAGTGTCTCACCCCTGTAATTTCCTTATTATGAGAGATAACCAAAAAATTCCAACGCCATCTGACAAACTATCATGCGATGAGTTAAAATATTGCGACAGAAAAACAATTGCAGATCGCCTTCATCGAAATCCGTGGCCAAGGTTGATTTTCTTAAATGGAAAGATAGGCCTCAGACACATACAGTCGATGCAGAATCGAAATCTGCGTACAATGATGCTACGCTCGCATTTCTGAGTCAAGCCGTTTTGGAGACATGACGTTACAAAATTTCAAAATGTTGCTGATTTTTTTAAGTGTCTCACCCCTGTAATTTTTTTATTACCAAAGATATAAACAAAATTCCAACGCCACCTAACAAACTATCATGCGATGAGTTAAAATATTGCGACAGAAAAACAATTGCACATCACCTTCATAGAAGTCCGTGGCCAACGTTGATTTTCTTAAATGGAAAGATAGGCCTCAGACACATACAGTCGATGCAGAATCGAAATCTGCGTACAATGATGTCACGCTCGCATTTCTCAGTCGAGCCGTTTCGGAGACATGACGTCACAAAATTTCAAAATGTTGCTGATTTTTTTAAGTGTCTCACCCCTGTAATTTCCTTATTATGAGAGATAACCAAAAAATTCCAACGCCATCTGACAAACTATCATGCGATGAGTTAAAATATTGCGACAGAAAAACAATTGCAGATCGCCTTCATAGAAATCCGTGGCCAAGGTTGATTTTCTCAAATGGAATGATAGGGCGCAGACAAATACAGTCGATGCAGAATCGAAATCTGCGTACAACGATGCCACGATCGCATTTCTGAGTCAAGCCGTTTCAGAGACATGAAAAAAAAATGTTGTAACGTGATAAATTAAATCATTTACTGAAAAAAAAAACCATTGAAACTATAGGTTTAACCAAAATCAATTAACTTCGTAATATAACATAGGGTGTTTTGCAAAACCTTCGTTACATTATTTTGATTTTTTTGATATATCTGACAATAAAGAAATTACAGGGGTGAGACACTTAAAAAAATCAGCAATATTTTGAAATTTTGTGACGTCATGTCTCCGAAACGGCTTGATTCAGAAATGCGAACGTGGCATCGTTGTACGCAGATTTCGATTCTGCATCGACTGTATGTGTCTGAGGCCTATCATTCCATTTCAGAAAATCAACGTTGGCCATGGATTTCTATGAAGGCGATGTGCAATTGTTTTTCTGTCGCAATATTTTAACTCATCGCATGATAGTTTGTTAGATGGCGTTGGAATTGTTTTCATATCTTTGGTAATAAAAAAATTACAGGGGTGAGACACTTAAAAAAATCAGCAATATTTTGAAATTTTGTGACGTCATGTTTTCGAAACGGCTTGACTCAGAAATGCGAGCGTGGCATCGTTGTACGCAGATTTCGATTCTGCATCGACTGTATGTGTCTGAGGCCTATCTTACCATTTAAGAAAATCAACGTTGGCCATGGATTTCTATGAAGGCGATGTGCAATTGTTTTTCTGTCGCAATATTTTAACTCATCGCACGATAGTTTGTTAGATGGCGTTGGAATTGTTTTCATATCTTTGGTAATAAAAAAATTACAGGGGTGAGACACTTAAAAAAATCGGCAATATTTTGAAATTTTGTGACGTCATGTTTTCGAAACGGCTTGACTGAGAAATGCGAGCATGGCATAGTTGTACGCAGATTTCGATTCTGCATCGACTGTATGTGTCTGAGGCCTATCATTCCACTTAAGAAAATCAACGTTGGCCATGGATTTCTATGAAGGCGATGTGCAATTGTTTTTCTGTTGCAATATTTTAACTCATCGCATGACAGTTTGTTAGATGGCGTTGGAATTTTTTTGATATCTTTGGTAATAACAAAATTACAGGGGTGAGACACTTAAAAAAATCAGCAACATTTTGAAATTTTGTGACGTCATGTGTCCGAAACGGCTTGACTCAGAAATGCGAGCGTGGCATCGCTGTACGCAGATTTCGATTCTGCATCGACTGTATGTGTCTGAGGCCTATCTTTCCATTTAAGAAAATCAACGTTGGCCACGGATTTCTATGAAGGCGACGTGCAATTGTTTTTCTGTCGCAGTAGTTTAACTCATCGCATGATAGTTTGTCAGATGGCGTTGGAATTTTTTTGATATCATTAGTAATAAAAAAATTACAGGGGTGAGACACTTAAAAAAATCACCCTGTACATATATATATATATATATATATATATATATATATATATATATATATATATATATATATATATATATATATATATATATATATATATGTGTGTGTGTGTGTGTGTGGCTTGGATAAGTTTGTTAGCCAGGAAAATCGAACCAGGTTTTCCGGGAAAATTTTGGGTTTTCTTCCGAAAAAAAAATTTATCTCAAAAAATTGAAGAGCTATAGTAACCAAATTTGGTACGTATGTTTAGGATATCAAAAGGAAACTACATACCAAATTTTATAAAAATCTGTGGCTAATGACAATTCCGTCGAGGCCATACCATCTTTTTTACCACCACCACACCAAATTTTATATTTCTATGTTAAAAGAAAAAAAGTTATAAAAATTATTTGGTGTCTTATCATTTCTATGAAAATTCACTACCATACCGCACTTGCTTCGTCCAGCCTTTTTGTTTTACTGTAGCTTTCGTGGTTTTTTAATGTGCTAACGTTTAGAAACAATATCATCAACTGTGCGAAGTTTTCCAGAAGTTTCTCTCTTGGTCTATCTATCTCATTTTTTTCGAGTATGTACCCTTCAAATCGTTTTTCCATAGTGTTATTATTATAGTTATTATTCATGTACTAAATTTCTTTCAGCATGCATCTTCCCTCACCTCTTCTGGCGAATTTTTATTCGTCTTTCTATCGGTGTATCTTTATGGTTTTACTGCTGTGCAAGTTGCTTGATACGGTTACTGTTTTGTACGAACAGAAACAAAAGTATGTTCGTTGTCAATTATGTTTAGATGCACATTTAAAAGGCTTAGATTCTTTCCGTGCCTTTTTTGTCAAACTTCAGCTTTCAGCCTCATACATAGGGATAGACATAGACATAGACAACCTTTATTAAGCACAAATTTTACATAGCCTCGTCAACAAAAACTGTTTTAACAAACACGAATAAACGTAAAAACATTGAGCAACATGATGTCAATTGTACAAACATGTACGAATTAGAATTAAAGAGACGTGACAGTAAACAACTGTGCGAACTAGTAAATTAATTTAAATATATACAGAGAAGTGGCTACTCAATCCAATTCTGACAAAGAATAAAACGAGTACTGTATCAGAGTGTCCCTATTGCACTGTTTAAAGTATTTTAATTGTTTTGTCTTTACAAATTGTGGCAGCTTGTTAAAAAAAAAGTATGTTTCAGTACGTACTTCCTGACTCTGCCCTGGTGATTATGTGGTACGGTATGCTGATATCATGCCTGCTTCGGGTTTTGTACTCGTAAAATTGATCGTTCCTGACGAAACCTTTAAAATTCCGGTATGCATACACTATATACACACACAGAGAAATATAAACAGAAACAATAGTGAGCATTCTAGTTTCCTTAAATAGTGGGCTAATAGTGTTCTTATTGTCAACTGAACACAGGATCTCCTAGGCTTTTTTCTGTAGCATTCAGATATCGGTGATACCTGGCCTGTTTCCCACACCACAATGGCATACGTAGGCTGTTACTGTTGCATGGTAAGTACTAATATTTTTAATGCGTGTTATCATCAACAAAGAGGACGCAAAACTTTTACACACTTGCCCTATATGATATTACCAACAAAAACTTGTCTGCATGAAAGCTCACAGAAATTTTACTGGCAGCTGCTGTAGTTGCCACTCAGTTATACTCACACACATAATAACACGCCTACGTATTACCTAATCAACCTTTTTCTCGGGTTCAAGTTAAAATGTTTATTAGTACAAAGAGTACTTTGTCTATTAAATGCTTGCCTTGCCATCGCGAACCTTTTTATCAGTTATTTGCGTTATTCACCTTCATCCGTATAAGGTACGTGAACATCTGTACTTGTTAAAGTTGTTAATCGGTTAGCTTTATATCAATATTTGGGGTCATACCAACAATTTTGTAAATTATCAGCCCTGACCCATTTTCTTCCCTAATAACAAAACAAAGTATGTAACTCTAGATGTATTCCCACCATAATTAGAAACGCAGACCGGTTTCGCTCTACTTAGAGATCGTCAAAGCGGTATACTAATTACAGCGAGAACACACCTATTAAATATTATACGGCTCATATCAAAACACAAAAGCAAAATACTCCTAAAATGAATTAAAGGCATGGTCGGCCAATATAGGCTTAATTGTTTTTTTTTAAGATTTGTATTTGAGTTCTTTTATCTTATCTGGAGGTTTGTTGTAGAATTTTATTCCAAAGTAATTCATACCGTTTTTGTCTCAGACAGGCAGGTATAATCTATGCTAAGCAAGTTGTTTTTTATTGTTAAATAATTATGGATTTCAGTCGGTTTCGTGTAGGGTCATTCCTTTTTTTTTACACGTAAAAGGCTCCTCAAAATATAAGCACACGATAACGTTAGGATCTCTAGTCTTCTAAAAGCGCCGCGACAGTCATCCCTATAAGTAAAATCTTCAGTAACCTGAATCGCCCTGCACTTAGCTTCGAAAACCACATTACAGTGTGTGAAATGGCCCTAAACCAATAGTGCATTATAAAACACACTATGTATATATGCGTAATATGTTGGTACAAGAGTTGACTCCGAAACCTCCCCCACCAGACCCCGCATAATATATAAGCCACAGGGCATCTCCCGGCAGACGTAATCACAATTCTTATCCCAAACCAGCTTAGTGTGAAATATCACTCCCAAAAACATAACAGATTTGTTTCTATCCGCACCCTTGCAGTTTAGCGTATGCCCAAGAGAAAATAAGAGATGTTCCGATTTTGTACTATTCAAACTCAATTGATTTGTTGAAAGCCAGTCCTCTGTCACTGATATTGTTTTGTTCATATCTGATTCAACCCTACATACATCAGGATTAGAGCAAACAAAGTTGGTATCGTCCGCAAAGAGAACACACTCACCGAGTTTTACCGTACTTGGGAGGTTATTAATGTAAATAAGGAAAAAATGGGTTCTAAAACTGATCCCTGAGGCACACCATATTTTAGGGTTAAGGTTGTTTAGAGGGTACCGGCTGTTTCGGAATACTGTGCACGATTTGTTAAAAATGATAACAAAAGCAAACAACCACTCTCACTAAAACCGTTAAATCTCAATTTGTCAACCAAAATACTGTGGGATACACAATCAAAGGTCCAGAAACTGCGCAGTTGTATGAACCCGTCCTTCAAATCCAGAATTAATTATGTCAATAAGGCAATTTTTTGCGGATGTAGTGGACCTATCTTTTTAAAATCCGAATTGTCTGTGAGATGAAATGTTATTTTGTGTCAGAAAAACAGTAACCTGGTTGTATAACACTACCTCAAATATTTTCGCGAAAAATTGAATGATTGATATTTGATATATGTCTGTAGTTTTTTAACAGGCCAAAGTCTCATGTCTTAAATAATTAGGAATAATGTGCTTTTGTATTTTTTATCATTATCCAGATTGCAATGCGGTTAGATATTCATTTTTAGTGTGTTGTAGCAAAGTTAGGTTAGGGTTAGGTTGTATGTGAGTGGTCCATACCGGACCTTCCACCGCGACCAACGGTCTATTGTGGCTCACGCCTAATGTTTATATTTCGCCCAACAAATCCAGCCTCCTGCAGAGGTCGATAACCTTTGTGGGCGAAAGTCGATCCAGATCCTCTGGAGCAAGCTTTACCTTGCCAAAGAGCAGGTGTCTAGTCCTATCCGCTGCCGGACAGGAACACAGCACGTGCTCTGCTGTTTCGTCATCCTCCATACACAGTCGGCACTCGGTCTCCTGACCGATTCCAATACGGTGCATGTGATGCCGCAAGCGGCAGTGTCCTGTATATAGGCCTACTAGAGTTCTCAGTTGTTGTCTGTTCAGCTCTAGTAGTTTCTTAGCCCTTGACTCAGACAGGCCATTTATGAAGGCCTTGGAGTGAGCTAATCCTGGAAGATTTTGCCAATATTGAATTGTCCTTCTATCTGTCCAGGTTTTTAAGGTGCGTTTTGCTGTGCATGATGTTATTCCCAGCACCGGTTCTGGTCCGATAAAGCCGCACTCGGCACCACTCCTGGCAAGCGCGTCTGCCGCAACGTTGCCATCATGATCCGAGTGACCCGGTATCCAGACCAGCGACACCTCATTACAGCTGCCCAATTCGTTAAGGGCAGATTTACAACTCCATACCGTCTTTGAATTGCACCGGTAGGAACCAAGAGCTTTTATTGCAGCTTGGCTATCTGCATATATCTTTATCGATTTGTTTGTGCATAGGTCCTTTAAACTTTCCCTTGCACACATCTCGATGGCATAAACTTCTGCCTGGTGTATGGTTGCGTACTTGCCGAGACTAGCTGATAGTCTAGCATCGGTGCTGCCCCCATAGGCGCCGGCTCCTACTCCCATATTGGTTTTGGAGCCGTCCGAGTACCAGCAGAGGTCCGCTCTCAACAGGGTCGATTGGTTCCGGTCCCAGTCCTCCCTTTCCGGGAGGACGGTCTTGAAAGACAGATCTCTGCTGATTTTAGTAGGCATCAAGTCCGAGACCATTCCCAGAATCCTGTGACAATCACTGTCATCAAGGAGTCCGGACCCCCTCAGACTGACTTCCCTCGGCATGTTATCTGCCGTTTGTATTAATCTGTACGTTGTCCACCTCGCCACCCTCTCCAGCCATATGTGAAGTGGGGGAATATTGAGGAGGACCTCCAGAGCGACTGATGGTGCGGTGCTTATCGCTCCCGTTATCATTGTCTCTGTAGATGAGCCAGTTTGGCCCTCGCGGTACCACGAAGCACCTTAGGCCACCAAACTATGGCTCCATATGTTATCATAGGTCTGATAACCACTACATAGAGCCAGTACATCTGTTGGGGGTTTGTTCCCCAGTTGTTCCCACAGATTCTCCGGCAGGTCCACAGGGACATCTTAGCCCTGCGGATAACATTTTCTAACTGTCTGTCCCAGTTGAGCTTCTTATCTAGGATAACTCCCAGATATTTTGCTTGGTCCGAAAATGGAATGTTTTCCCCCATAAGATTAGGTGGTTTTAATTTGTCCAACCTTCTTCTTCTGGTGAACGGGACAATGATCGTTTTGCGAGGGTTCACAGACATCTGTTCCCTACGGCACCAATCATTGACTACATTTAGTGCTTCTTGAAGAGTACTAGATAGTTCCTCCTCAGATTTGCCTCTAACCATTATGACAAGATCATCCGCATACGCCTGGACCTCAACCTCCCAGAGTCCGAGGATAGCCAGCAGGTCGTCCACAAAGAGGGACCACAACAGGGGGGATAGAACGCCCCCCTGAGGACACCCTCTCGCAGCCCTAACGCTGACCACCTCTCCCCGTAATGAGGTAATAATGGTCCGATTGTGCAGCATGTTTCCGATCCAGCCACAGATGGTAGGTTCCACCCCCCTAGCGATAGTGGCCTCGTAGAGGGAGATCGGTAATGCATTATTAAATGCTCCTTCTATGTCGAGAAATGCCGCCACCGCAACCTCTCCATTTTCCAGAGAGTGTGTGATCTTCTCGACGAGGTTATTGAGCGCTAACTCAGTTGATTTGCCAGTTTGATAGGCATACTGGTGGGTATTTAGGGGGTTCTTGGGTAAGATGTTCCCCCTAATGTGTCCGTCCAGTATTTTTTCCAATCCCTTCAGGAGGAATGATGTAATACTGAGAGGTCTCAGTGAAGTAGGTAGGAGGTCATTACGTCCCAATTTGGGAATGTAAACCCCCCTAACCACCGTCCAACTGGAAGGAATATAGTTCCAGGCCAGACTGGCTCTGAACAGCCTGATAAGGAAGGGTAGGAGGATCTCCAGTCCCTTTTGTAGTAGGACCGGTACCACCCCATCCTCCCCTGGCGACTTGAATGGCTGGAAATGATTCACAGCACACTCCACTGCCGAGGCTGTAACTATTCTCCGAGCAACTAGCCAGTCCTCCCTTTGGGGGCGTTTAAATCATCCCTCAGCTGGTAGGACCTCTCTGTTGCTCAGGATCAGACAATCTGGGAAGTGTGTGTGTGCTAAGAGCTCTAACGTTTCTTTCCGAGATTCAGTAAAGGAACCATCTGGTCGTTTTATCGATCCCAGTTCCTGTACACGGTCGCGTGAGAGAATCCTGTGGATTCTGGCGCTGCTTGGCAAATTATTAATGTCCCCGCAGAACCTCCTCCAGGACTCCCTCTTAGCGTTCCTGATCTCTTTATTATAATGTGTTAGAGCAGTTTTATATTGCTCCCAGTTGCCTGTAATCTTAGCACGATTGAAGAGACGTCTAACTTCTCTTCGTAGTTTATCGAGGTTATTATTCCACCAAGTAGACCCCCGACTGTCTCTCTTTGACCTCAGTGGACAGTTTTCGTGATAGGCAGAGACCACAGCTTCCCTAACCTGTTCGGCCGCAATCTCGATCTCATCACGATCCCTTACTGTGGGGATTGCGGACCCAAGTCTGCCGGCGAGGGACTGTTTGTATCCCTCCCAATCCGTCCTCCTCGGGTCCCGATACTCTAACACAGGTGTAGGGCCTGTTTCAATTTCAAATAGGATATGGGCATGGTCTGAACATGAGGGTTCAGACGACACCCTCCATTTGAGAATTTTTGAGCTCAAAAGCCTTGAGCTGATCGTAAGATCTAAAACCTCTCTCTGGTTAGCTGTAAGAAAGGTGGGTTCCGAGCCTATGTTGTTGACAACCAGCTCCTCCCCTAAAATGTATTCAAATAATGATTCACCTCGTCTGTTAGTGTCCGTGCTCCCCCAAACCAAGTGATGGGAGTTCGCATCACACCCCATTACGAGGTGATAATTGTTCCTCTTGCAGTAGGCGATCAATTTCCGCACCTCTGCTGGAGGTGGTTGTTCTGCATCTCTGTCTCCAGGGAAATAGGCCGAACAGGCCACTACTTCCAGCCTGGTCCCCCCGGATGTGATCACGAGATGGATGGATGCCATGTCCTTGGTGCAGTACTCTGAAAGTGTAAAATACTGCAAGTTGTTTCTGATCCAGATACAGGCTCTGGGGTTAGTACCAGAGCCCACCTCTATTATCTTACCAGAAGTGTTACCCAGCCCTTTTGTTCGTTCCGAATTAGCGGTCCAGGGCTCTTGGAGAAGAGCAATATCTATTTGCTCTTCCTTTAATTTCATGCTAAGAAGGTATGTCGCAGCCTTAGCATGATGCAGATTAGCTTGAATGCACGTTAAGTTGGTGGGCATTGGAGTAGGAATATAGGAGTGTATAGAGGATAAAGGAGTAGGTTAAGGAGCTTAAAGGAAAAGGGAATTATGGTGCAGGTTCCTCCTCCTTTTTAGGAGCTCGATAACCAAGCTTCCTATAGGAGGGTCTACCTTTGGTAGTCGTCCTAGGGGTGGACTTTCCTTTCCCCTGTTTTTTCCCTCTGGAGGTTCCAGTGGAAGGTTGAATCCTGCCACCTCCTCTATTGGGTCTGTGTAAGTCGTGTCCATGTTTGGTCCCACGAGCAGCAAGGGAAAATAGACCTCCATGGAAGAGCCCCGCATCCCATGAATAGGCATTTACACAGGGAGGTCGCCCGGTTTCCTTGGGGAGGGTTAACGTTAGCGACAGAATTACCATCCTGCCAATGCTCGGCCATATCGGCCAGAAGCATCATCGCCTCGGCACCAACCCGCCAACGACCTTGCGATGTGGGTTTTTTATAGAGGACTCTCCTCGCAATGCCGGCCAATTAAGGCAAGCATTCCCGGCCCTCCTAAGACATGACTAGGAAGGTTACGGTTTGGTTAGTTCATTTAGTTCACGTCTACTAGTAGACGCTATCCAGGGTGCACCACGAGGAGGCGAACTAACTTTACACCCCTGTAGCAAAGTTAGTCAATCAGATTAATGTCTTTATTTTACTGTTAATGTTGGAAAGAAATTTTAAAACCATAGCATTTTTGAAGAGATCTTTTAAATGAGGTATCGCAAGCCCTATTTCCGATTAAAAAGTTTTGGGGGTTGCAAGTAGCAACTGTCACTTGAGGGGTGCTCAATGTACGGGTAAAGTTTTTACGTTGCTGGGTGTCATTTTTTAATATCAAAATTGACTTGTTTCAGGATTCTTTATAAATAGGCACGATAATTGAGATACTGAATATATTCCATTTGGCTATTCCACACTGTATATACAAATATACACACATATATAAAGCTTACACCGAACATAAATCTATGTAAATAATAATTAAATACTGTTCGTTGGTGAGCGCATCACTTGAGAATGGCTGGACCGATTTGGCTAATTTTATTTTTAAAATGTTTGTAATAGACTGAACCAGGTTCTTAGGAAAACAAAATTAGGAAAAGTTGCCTGGAAATTTGTAAAATTCGGGAAAACTCAAATTGCTTTTTTCTCATATTTATCTTGCTACGTGCACAAATGTCGTTGGACATATTGAAATTTGGACAGGACAACGTCTGTCGCGTCAGCTAGTATGTCAATAATAATATAATTACAACTTCTTTAAAATAAGAATTATGCAACACAATCTCAATGCTAAATATACGCCAGTTCTGGGACACCTCATAGATAACTCTACACTTTTAGTGACACCACTACAATATACTCATTTGGTCGCTGTCTACTACTTCGTGGACTAGCTGTCGTGAACCCTAATACATATCTGTGTTCTCAGCTGGCCTGTTCTGATAATCTACCTAACTCTCTTCAAGAAACGCTCATCTCCCTAATACAGCATAGGAAACTATTATGTTGTGTCCCTAATACGAAATTTCAACAGGCATCCTTTGTGCATAGAGGATAGAGGACATCGATTTTAAGTAGCACAAGTGGTTTGAAAATGTAACAGTATTTAAAGTGATTAGAAAATATAATGTGTGTGTGTATGTCGTCAAATTTACATGGCTGCGGCTTTAATGCTATGTGCACATTTTCAAAGCGATTATTACAAAATAATACATTGTATGCTATTATATTGATTCGTTCTTCGAGATTCTGGATTTACTAACTAACAAAGCACTGCTTTTAAAAATACTAATTTATCATAACCAACTATTTTCCGACTATAAACACACCAACTGAAATATTTCTCTATTAACAAATGTCCATAGAACTATATTTCACTATTCGCCTTCCATTACCTCTTATTCTTCACCAACACTGACTCACACTGACTGACTCCTCTATCTGCGAGTCGTTTATTTATACTGTCCATAGAGGTTCCAGTCCTTTCTAAATTCTTCCATACCTGTCACTTCTCGTGCCTTCTAGAAATATAATTTCAGAGTGTTCGGTACTACCAACCCAGTCTAAAAGCTGCCTGTGACCATAGAATACATTGTAACGCAATAAGCTCTACAGAGTTCATAAACTTAACTCTCGTAGAGAAGGATGAAATTTTGACATTTCTTGGTATGGCGTAAATATGTGCATATTGACCACCTTTATTTTTCTCTTTAGGCTCCTCTGAATGCATCAACGTCATTGATTCGTTTGACCACTTTGTACACACCTTTCCATAATTTCTGTAGTTTCGGTGACCGTCCCCTGCGTCTTACTGAATTGTAAAACCACACCCGATCTTCTTCTATAAAACCAGCCAAATTGGCTCGCACGTTATCTGGTCGATTAGCTCTGTACCAACAAATGTGTTTATTGACCTTTTTCTGGGTTTGCTTTACTCCTACATGGCTGATACACGCTTCGTCTTGTATTTGTCTATTATTTATTTTCCAGTTGCTTCTCGCTAAACAACTGTCTCGTCTTTTCCCCTCTCAGCTCTCTTTACTGGAATGACACTTTCATTGCAGACGTTAATGTTGCTATTTTCTTCCAGGGTGATTTTTCGCACTACAAGGTCACTGGCAGGAGACGTTACTATTTCTTCACCGCCGATAGTCAGGATATTAGTGCCAAGATCAAGTTTAACGCACTAACCTTGAAGAATGTCCAAACCAATTATAATCAAGTCTGATATGGCGGCGACTGTGGCTCTCTGTTTTACCTTCCATTCCACAATTTGGATCCGATCATAAGTGGCTGCATTTACTCTGTACACTCTATCTGGCTCTCTTACTCGTCATCGTGGTATCATGTCGCGGCGAATAGTCGTCGTAGGTGTTCCGGTGTTGACGACCATCTGGGTTTTATTGCCGCTTACGTGGCATGAGACGTAGGCTTTATGTGTTCTACTATCTTCTCTAGTAGCTGCATGGCCTTGGATAAATATCTTTTATTTTATTTTGGGGCCTGGAGGCTGTCAACTCTTACATGATTTTCTGACGCTTGCTTTGCATCATTCAAGTTTTCATGTCCTGTCATCTTCAGGGCTTGTTGAGTGTCGGTATTCCTGATGCGATCAGTGAAAGTTTGCAACGACAGCTCGTTTAAAAACTTCATCGGAGCTATGGAGTAGGCTAAGCGTGTCAGTCTGAAAACGTCGGCATGAAGATATTGAAAACTTTCGCTCAATCTCTGACAACAATTTTTCAACCGGAATCGATACAGCTGTTGTAAATGCTGATCACCAAACATCATCTAATTAATATCTAATGCTGGAAAAACTGAATTGTTCTTTCCTGTGAATATCTTAGAGGACATCTAGGCCATCTCCTCTGAGAGATACAATTAACGAAGTCTCTCTCTCTCTCTCCTCTCTCTCTCTCTCTCTCTCTCTCTCTCTCTCTCTCTCTCTCTCTCTCTCTCGCCCCAACCATTTGCTGTAGCAGCGGCTTCGAAGTGGCGTAGATAAATACCCCATGCGACTGAGCCATCAAATGTAGAGACCTCAATTCTTACGACGGGGCTATCTTCTGGTCTAATGTTTCTCTTGCCTAGGTTATTACACTTCCTGTGTAATATGCTACATAAAGTTCATAAACGTAACTCTCATAGAGAAGGATGTAACAATATATATATATATATATATATATATATATATATATATATATATATATATATATATATATATATATATATATATATATATATATAATGATTGACAAAATCCTACAATAGATAAAAGAAATAAATAATATAAAATACAATGAACTATACGTTAATTACTTGCTGACAACGCATTAACTACAAATGACGTTTGAGTTTATCTAAATTCCATAATCATTCCTAAAACTTTTATTACTGCGTGACTACATGAATTGTGGATGCATATGGTAAATCTAATTAACTGCACTGTACGTTGCTTAATATTTTTAATTAAACAGTATTAAGGGGGAAGTGGAAACTATTTGTTTTTGCGCGTCAAAGTGCAGTTTATCTTAAAGTGTCTTCGGCATATTCGCGCATCCCACTGAGTGCATATACCTAGATTTTAAGGGTTTACGATTGGCTAATTTTGTTGAGATTTGAGTAGGCGAACGAATGGGAATGGATGATTTTAATTATTTAAAATAAGAAATATTTGTTAGAATAAGTTATATATCTCCACCAATAAGTTAGTTGTTAGTTTGCAACTTGATTTCTTCGTATTAATTGCTACACTGCTACACTATCATCTATTATGACAAACCGTTATGTGTTGTACACAAGAAATCATCTACCAGAAAATTACATATACACCAATCCAGAAAAAATAATAAAGAGTAGAGAAGTTGGTTCTGAAATTTTGTCGTGGGTAGGTAGAACCATATTGCTTTGTAAATCCTTCAAAATTCTAATTGAATGAATATTCTCGCACAAGCATGGTTAGAAACTTTATCTTTATATACTAAAGTTACTTGGGGGGTTTTAAGAAGGTTTCATACTTCTAGGAATGTAAACGTATACAAACTTTGTTTGCGCCGACAAAAGAAGTAAAGGCGAAAGTTCATCTAAAACACAAACTGTCATTCTGAGCTTACAATTGTGGTCAAAAGGTAATGTTTCAAGGGAATACAAATATATCTACTCACACTAATACAAACTTATTAGTATTCACAGGTATAACCTAAAGTCAAGATCTAAGACCAAAGATGCATTAGCATATTCATAAACAAATTTACGTTAGCCTTGTTCTCTGTTACTGGCACCATTGTAAAAATTAGGATCGTACTGTTCCATATTCCATTGCAGAATTCAGGAGCCTGTGTCCAATGAACGCCAGCAAAACACCATAACATAGCAACAGATCTTTATTTGTAGTTGTCATGATTTCGTATCAATTCAATTTTCTTCTCTCTGAGGATGCTGTCAAGCAGCGAAACCGGTCACAGAAACGTTGAAGAACGTCTAGAACAGACACTTGCTACAGTTAGCTTACGCGCTGGCTACGTCCTTGATTTACAGAAAAGAAAACCAATAGTGAAGCCAGACAAGTAGTCTTCAAATATGTATTTAGTTTGCCATTTTCAAGGCCAATTACCCCAAGCTAAAACTAACCATAACCAAGAATTAGGTACTGCTGCAGTTCTAAGAACTTATGCCGTAAGTAAAGGAAAAGATATGTGTGCTATTCCGTAATAGCCACAGCCCATTCTCAGTTCTACATTCACACAAAATTAATTTAATGTTGCAATATGCTGATAACTAATAAATAATAATAAAACTGACATAAAATCGACATACAAAAAATAAAGATAAAAAGATAAATCAGTCTAACACCCACTTTTGCAAAAACTTTCGAAAAAATAGTTAATAACAACCTGACAACTTATCTTACCGATAATAATCTTATTTCACCATATTAACATGGCTTTCGGCAAGCACAAAGCACTGAAACTGAAAATGCTGAATTTGTAGAGCAAATAGTCGAGCATATCGACAAAAAATAGGTAGCTTTGGGGGTGTTTGTAAACTTCTGCAAAGCCTTTGACTGTGTAAATCATGAGGTCCTTATAAGTTCACTGTTAAAGTATGGAGTTACAGGCACTGCAACGGACTGATTTAGAAGCTATC
Source organism: Tillus elongatus (assembly GCA_964006375.1). NCBI lineage: Eukaryota > Metazoa > Arthropoda > Insecta > Coleoptera > Cleridae > Tillus > Tillus elongatus. The sequence goes on along the minus strand of OZ023269.1, from coordinate 89,123,263 downwards.
TTACTGACAGAACACAAAGAGTTGTAATATCTAACTCTTCCAGTACATACTCATCTAGGACTTTCGGAGTGACAGTTGGGATGCCACAAGAAACAGTTCTTGGACCTACGATGTACATTATTTATCTCAAGAGCCTACTTCAGTACATACCGCATCAATCTGGAAACAACATCAATCCAGACAACAAAATAACGTCACCTCTTATGCTGATGATGCCAACTTTTTAATGGGTTTTGCCGACAAAACTTTCAAATGGGTTACCAACTGAATTAATTAAAACAAACTTGCACTCAATTAGGATAAGACAGCATGCGTGCTTTTAGGGTCCTCTAAATCAGAAACAAGATGTAGAGCTTGATGGCCAAACCGTAACTCTGCAGACCTCTACGAAATTATTAGGACTTCATATCCGTACATCCATTTCGTATGCAATAAGAACACTAACCCAAAGATGCAGTACCTATACTGTGTTGTCACCGTATGATGCGTGTTTCTACTCACCACTAAGATTTGGTATTATACACTGGGGATTAGCAAGTGAAGCAAATAAAGCTTTTAAATAACAAAAACAAGTAATGAGAATCATATTCAATATCTCGCATAGATACACTTGCATAAACACTTTTAAGGAACAGGGTATCCTTACACTCCCCAGCATCTACATACTAGAAGTGCTAGCCCATGTTTTTCAAAACAAAACCAAATACACACACAATGCAGTTGTACGTGGCTATACCACAAGAGGTAAAAATAACCTGCAAACTGACAAACATCGCACTGCTCTGTACCAGAAGCTACTGTTCTACAATGACTGCAAGGTGTTTAATGCATTGCCAGAAGATATACGGAATATAGACACCTTACCAGGTTTCAAGAAGAAAGTGAAAACAATTCTCCTAAACAAGGCGTGCTACTGTGTAGACGATTTTAACATATAAACTACAAACTATCTTTTATTTTCATTTTCTTTAGTAATGTGCACCCCTTATTAGTAATATAGTCACCATGGTATAAACTTTGTGCACCTGGTGTTTCTAAAAAACAATATTGGATTTAGATCAGTATTCTGCAACTTTTCTTTTGAACGTTATTGTGTGTTTTATAATTTTTTTGTTTTTCTTTTATGTGTTATTTAAGGAAAAATTTTCTTAATTGTTATATAATTGTATGCGTTATGTTATTTTCATTGTTAACCTGTAGACGTACATAAACATTCCTGTGTAATACAGGTGACATTGGCCTGTTTCACTGTTAATATATACATTATACATTAACTGATATGAAGTTGCACCATATGAGTATTATGTTTTCAGCCTCTCTGTTGTCCATCAATTATTCAGCAGCGAATTTAAAAACCAATATGGAAATATGAGTGGTGAAAATGTGTTCGTAGAATTACAAAAATTATTAGAAGGTTTCAGGGAGGACATTAGTAGGAAATCTGAATTTAAGTATTATGTGATAGAAAGAAAGCACTATACATAGCCTTCATATGTGTTCCTTTATATTGAAAAAAGATATGTTTTATTATTTCTTGGATCTTGCCATTTTAGTCAACAATTTTTGATGTGTTTTTTTTTATGTGCATAAACATTCTAACCATGTTAACAGGTCTAGGAAGTTGACTTTTTCATCACAAATGGAAGAATGTGCCTCTTAGGGTGGTAGGTATAAAATAACTAACTAAATTGATTGAATCTGGTTGCTTTTAATTCATAAACATCCATATTTGATATAGATGTCGATTTTACTCTCCTTATTTTCTCTTACCTTCAATACAATGTACTGCAGCTTTTTGTGTTGGCATGTTAAATGAGTAAGTTAATTTATATAGAACAACTTAGTCATTGTGTGAAATTATTCAATAGTAGAGCTCCAAATTTTATTGAGTAAGCACCTAATAAAATTATCTAAGCACTTTCTGAATAAAAATTCGAAATGCATTATAACTTCTAACACAGAAATAAAAAACTTAGTTACAAAGTCAAATGTCAGGTAAGGTTAGCCGCGTCATTCAATTATCGCGCTGAACTGGGAACCAATGAAACCGAGTTATAAACTCGCCTATGCACTACTCAGTGGAATGTGCGAATATGCATGTCATTCTATCGTTATCGTTACCAGCTGTACTTAATGGTGGTCAACAGATAAGCAGGACAGCAAAAATGTGACTGCTACTAACATTGTTTCTTGAATAAAGATAGTGTCCAAGTTATGTTGCTAGACAATATTTATTATCTTAATACTTAGAAAACAAGTATGCATTCAAATAATGCAAAATTACATTATATGCTCTATAACACTTTTATTATTTTAACCATACATAGTAGTAGAACCTCGGTGGTTCAGGGGTAAGAACGTGTGCCTCTGAACGGAAGGGTACTGGGTTCGATCGCAGGGTAATCCTTTCACTTTTTCAGTACAAACTGTAACAATAACATCAGCCGAGGATCTGGCATTGTATTTGAGCAAGTTGAATGTCTGTACGTTCCGCCCTTCGGAGGGGGCGTAAAGCCGTCGGTCCCGTGCCCATGCGATGTTGGGCACGTTAAAGATCCCTACCCTCCTTACAGAAAGGAAGGGGTTCGGCAAAATTTCCAGGATAGAGAGGTAAAACTGCTCCCTGGCGTCGGTGGTTGGCCATAGTCACGGAAATAGGCCGACGTTAAAGAAACAAAACACACACACAACCATACATAGTATATATTTTCATGAAATTATGTGCATCCGTAAAAGTCAAGTGACTAGTCCATTTTTTACAAGGCAGTTTTAGCAGAAACAAAACTCATAATCACCCAAAAAAAAACACAAAAATAATGACGAAGAGTTGTGCGTTAGATACGTATTTCGACAGCGAAGTTATTTTCATCGGTATCTCTCGCTAAACTAACTGTATGGGCAAAATTATCGTATACTATACACTAACAAATATTGTAATGCCGATGATGCAATACCGGATGATGATGCAATGCCGGATGATGTAATACCGTAAGATGCAATACCGTATGACGCAATACCGTATGACGCAATATAATATGCCTCAGTGGCGGATGATGAAACACCGTGTGACGTAACACCAGGTGACGTAATTCAAGGACTATTGTTGTGTCAGTGGATACGCTCGACCGATTGTGTCGATGTTGAACGCAACCATGGATTATTCAACCATCGTGATATTTCGAAAAGTGCTGAATTGACCGGACCCATGTCTGAATTCATCAAATTCTATGGATTCACCTTGCCGATTTCCAAACTTTACAAGGCATCTAATTTGCGATAATCCGTGGTTACCTTCAACAACTTAAGATTACTATCGCCTACCTTATGTCCCGAGTCAATCACATGTTAGGCATCGCTAGGTTTTTCTGCTCTATTGAATCTGAAAGTTGATAATTTGAAGAACCTTTTAGGTGGGCCAAAGGGTACTATTGACCTCCGACAAAAATCGGGCATTTATCAAATATCTTGTAATAATTACGAGAAAATCTATATTGGGCAAACGCGGAGATCACTAGCAACAATATTCAAAGAGCAAATAGCTCATTTTAGATTCAATTGAGCAAATAAATGTAACGTTGCCCAACATATGATTGGCTCGGAGCATAAGGTAGGCGATAATAATCTTAAGTTGTTGAAGGCAACCACGGATTATCGCAAGTTAGATGCTTTGGGAAGTTTGGAAATCCGAACGGCGAATCCACAAAATTTGATAAATTGAGACATGGGAATTTAATGAATTCAGCACTTTTTGAAATAGCACTAAATAATCCATGGTTGCTTTCAACATCGACACAACCGGTTAGGCGTATCCACTGACACAACAATAGTCCTTGCATTACGTCACCCGGTGTTACGTCACACGGTATTGCATCATCAGGATTACATAATTTTTTGTGTATAGTTTAGGTATATAAATAAGATAATTTTGCTCATACACTTAGTTAAATGACAGGTACTGATCAAGACAACTTCGTTGTCGAAATACGTGTCTAGCGCATAACTCTCTGTTATTATTTTTGTGGCTTTTTGGGGTGATTCTGCTTTTTGTTCCAATTTCCAGCCACAGTGTCCAACTTCAGTTTTTTATCCAATTGCTTCCCGGTCCACAGACTTCAATCGCTATTTAGAACTTGTGGGCAAGATTAAACTTATTCCTTTAGATATAGTTTTTTTTTTTATTTTGTAAGAGTCGCTCTCTCTTCCCAAATTATATCGAGAACGCCCTTAGGGGCAGTTAATCGCCTGATTGTCAAAAAGCGGTATGATTCGGCAAGGGAAAGCTTCTTAATTAAGACATTAACTCTCTATACTCGAAACGCACTAGGTTGGAGTTGGAAGCCTATAATATTCTATGGCGATAGTAAGTAATTTAAATAATAGTGAGTTTGACAGTTTTAGTAGCGCGAATGGTGTAAACACCGCAGCCAAAATACCGACATCAATCACACACCCACACAAATTTTTAGTAAGTTTCAGCGACGAATGTTAGGTTATTGGTACAAAATTTCAGAACAAGTTAAATACCTTAAACTTTAAAAAGAAGTCCTTGGAAGCAAAAACCTCTATAATTCACTCGCCGCAAGTTTCTGAAACCATAGAGAATCTTTCTTCCTCAAATTTTACTAGAAATGAGTTGAATTTGCTCAGCAAGGGCTTTAAATATGCTCCCCCACTCGTCACCCCACTCGTCACAGACATCATTGTCGAAGTGAAGAGCTCAATCAAGTTTCTTGGCGAGCAAACTAAAAACTCCATACGTCAATTATCCAAAAGTTGCCTTTCAAACCAAATCTCAAAATTGAGAAATCAACAGTCAAAAAGCGAAATGCGAACTGTAAGGAATTTGAGGAGGAAACATTGTTTCTATTTAAAGGCAGATAAAGGCAACAAAATTGTTATTCTTGATAAGGCCGAATACTTTGATAGAATGGCAAATCTCATTTCCATATCGGGAAAAAACAAAAGACCATCTTCCTGGTATTATTTAAAAGTACAATCAAAAGTTGCATTAATTTAATATATGAGAACACCAGGGGAAGGGTTACCTTATCCAATCCAATTGTATTTTGTATGTATTACCTCCTGAAGGTCCATAAGCAACAGTCTCCGGTATCGGTTCCTCGACTTATGAACTTTCCAAATTGGTGTCGAAAGAGCTCAGTACATTGGAAATTAAACCTCCTAGTTTTTCGGTGAAAAAAAAAACCAAATCAACTACTGATCTCTTTTTATGTCAATTCGTTGTTCCCCAGCATCCCTATCGATATAGCTCTTCGGTATATTTGGGACATGCTTCGTGATACACAGCTATCGGTCTTGCAGGTGGACGAATATATTAAGTTAACTTCACTATGCATGTCTGAGCGTTTCTTTTGAGCCGGCGGGAACTTTTAACGGCAGATGGAAGAAACCACAATGGGAAACCCATTGTCTCCATTCGTCTTCATGTGCTGATTTGAGAGTGTTTTTGCTGGGGCGGTGGAGTATTTTCCGAGGGTATGTTTGAGATATGTCGATGATAGTTTTGCCATATTTGACCTCAGTAAAGATAAAATCAATAATTTTGTTAATAAGTTGAACAGTAGATTCCCTTCAATCAAGTTTACTTACAAAATCGAGAACAACGACCAATTACCCTTCCTTGATACTCTTGTCATCAAAAATATAGATAGGTTAGAATTGGACAGTTATAGGAAAGAAACTTCTACAAATCGCTTCATACCATCAGATTCAAATCATCCTTTCGGTCACAAAATCTCGAGCTTGATCTTTCTTTTTCGGAGGTTACTTGGTTTTCCTTTGAGCAGTAAGCGATGCAATTCAGAGATAAAAAATTATAGATCTTGCGATTTGTAGTGGTTTCTCTCCAGACATTTTGTATAGATTAGTGGAATAGGTGGAAAATGTCGATAAGTAACATTACGACATTGAAGCTTGAATCCGATGAGCCACCCAAAAAGTACGCTGTACTTCCTTTCTATCCTTTTCCTACAAAAGGGTTAGAGATATTATTTAAAGATAATGACTTGAGAGTTGTTTATAAAGTTGATAATATGAAGAACCTCTTGGGTGGACCAAAGGATACTATTGACTTCCGAAAAAATCAGGCATTTATCAAATATCTGGTAATACTTGCGAAAAAATCTGAATTGGGCAAACGCGGAGATCAATAACAACAAGATTCAAAGAGCACATAGCTCATTTCAGATTCAAAAAAGTCTAGTGTTGCCCAAGATATAATTGACTCGGGACATAAGGTAGGCGATAGTAATCTTAAGTTGTTGAAGTCAACCACGAATTATCGCGAGTTAGATGTTTTGGAAAGTTTAGAAATCCGCAAGGTGAGTTCACAAAATTTGATGAACACAGACATGGGTCCAGTCAATTCAGCACTTTTTAAAAAAGCACGAAATAATCCCTGGTTGCTTTCAACATCGACACAACCGGTTGGACGTATCCACTGACACAACAATAGTCCTTGAATTAACTCACCCGGTGTTATATCATCCGGTTTTACATCATCAGGTACTGAGGCACCTGATATTGCATCATATCTGGTGTTGCATCAGCCGGTGTTGCATCATCAACCTGTGTCGCATCATCGGGATTACACCATATTTAGTGTAAAGTTTAGGTATATAAATGGGACAATTTTGCCCATACAGTTAACAGCTACCGAGGAAGAAAACTTCGTTGTCGAAATACGTATCTAGCCCATAACTTTCTGGTATTATTTTTTTGATGTTTGTGGTGATTCTGCTTTTTGTTTCAGTTTCCAGTCACAGTGTCCAACCTCAGTCTTTGATCAGTTTTAGCAGGAGCAAGCTACTAAAGAGATTTGAGGAACACACTTGCCTATAAAAAATTCTATGATACCATTAGCCTAATGAATACAAATTTAGCAATTGTTTTTTCTTATGTGTGTTTTGTTTCTTTAATGTTGGCCTATTTCCGCTACTATGGCCAATCACCGACGCCAGGGAGTAGTTTCACCTCACTATCCTGGAAATTTTGCCGAACCCCTGCCCTCTGTAAAGAGAGTAGAGACCTTTAACATGCCCAACATCGCATGGATATGAGACCGACGGCTTTACGCCCCCTTCGAAGAGCGAAACGTGCAGACATTCAACTTGCTCAAATACAATGTCACGTACCAAATTTGATTAGCATTTTCGTAGTTAAAAAAGCTTTCGAAAAACTTTCCAAGAAAACCTGGTCAGATTTCCCTGGCTAACGAACTTATCTAAGTCACTTACAGATGGAAGGTTTCTGCCATATTTAATCAAAATCGGCTCATTATTTTTTGAGTTATCGGCGTGATACACACGCATACACACCATCTCACACACGCACATACAAAGATTTATATATACATATATATATATATATATATATATATATATATATATATATATATATATATATATATATATATATATATATATATATATATACTTAAACATATAAAAAATTGAAACTGACCCCGGATATAGGTTTTCAAAAGTCGGGATCTCCCTATTAGTGATTTTTTTCTACGAAAATTCAATAACAGAGTAAATTGAATTTACAAGTCGAGACTGGTTGGGTAAGCAATTGCTACAGGGATGTAGGATGGCAGCATTTGCTTAAAAATGTTCTTTATGTGAAGATTTAGCAATAGCTTATGAGTAAAAGCAATTGCTTAATCTTCACATGAATAACATTGCTTTTTACACAAAGCAATTGCTTAAAGCAATTACTAAATTTTTATTCATTAGGCATAATTTCTAGGTGAACTATATAAAGATTGAGTAAGACTACACTGACAATTTTGTAGCCACCAGAATGCCTACACTTGCTGATTTTTGATTACGTGTATCGATTTTTTTGGGTCGAAAGTATAAATATTTCTCAGTTATAAAACTTATCACTATCTTCGCAACAGATCGATTAAAGTTAAGAGTTATAAAAAATGATTTGCAAGCGATTGTTTAATATGGCATTTTAGCACAGCAAATACAATTAGCAAAGTTATTATTTTATCCCAAATAAAAATCTTACGAATTCACAAATTAAGGACAAACTGTTATCCCCAGAGAACTAAGAAACGATTAGTGGCTGGCTGCTCATACACTTTGTAACGTTATTGATCTATTTCTTCATTTAACGTGCCTCCTTATCAATAAATGTACAAGACCACCAGCGATCCGCGATCGCCGTCTACTTAAAACGAACGCTTCGATGCTCGGTGCAGCGATTAATCCGTCTATTACAGATAAGACCCTTTCTAACTTCCGATCTCACCAGTATATGGGCAAAATGGTATCGTTTACACAGATAGAAATAATTACAATGAAGTTGACATGTCGCACCACCCCAGACATTGATATCAAGCACACCTCCTGCGGAGTGGTTTCTCAAATAATCGAGGCCCTAAACAGTAGGAAAGCTACAGCATACACTAAAATCCCCAACGTAGCCCTGAAAAACCTACCCCGTAAAGGAGTCATAGTTACAATTATCAATGAGATGCTAAGATTTCAATACTTTTCATCTAAGTCCAAACTATCTGATGTCCTTAATATTTCAGAATCCACAAATACCCAATATTCCCCAAAACTACAAGCTCTTAGCCTACTCTTCGTTATCAGTAAAATTTCCAAGAATATTATTTAGAAAAGGCTAGCCACTTACATGTCTAAAAACTGTATTCAATTCAGGCGAGCAATTCAGCCTCACACACCAGCACTCCAAAGCAGTTCAATTTTGCCGCATGGTGGAAACTATCACCGAAATATTTAACAAAAAATGTCAACTGATGCAATCTTCTTTGACAATGATCAAGCTTTTGACAAAATTTGGCATGCTAGCGCCATTTAAAAACTCATATATTTTAATTACCCTCTTCCTCTGATACTTTTCATCACGGCATACGTAACAAGAGTATGTTACAGGTTAAGCACCAGGGAATCAGATTTTCAATACACTCCACAACTAGACTCCTCCAGGGTTCTAATATCTCTCCACTCCTTAATAATATATCTATCCCAGATATCCCGCCACGCACAATACGCTGACGACACTACCATTGTGCGTACTTTACTTAGACGAGGATAGTAACTCAACGTCTACAAACTGCGGTAGACGAGCTGCAAGACTGGTGCCATAAATTACGTCTAGCCGTAAACCCCAACAAATATTTTCCAAGAGGAGATACACCACAGAGTCATATATCTTTAGACAAGATTTAAATACATACTTCAAAATAATCTTGAACAAACAATTAACATAGCGCCCTCATGTCCAACATGCCCGACAGAAAAGTTCTATGTTCATTTCGACGTTCATTCCATTTCTTAACAGAAACTCAAAATTTTCCATGAACAAACAACTGCTCATGTACAAAGTCATGATCGACAAGCTTTGACCTATTCGTCCCAGACCTATTCATTCCAGCCACTGTTGCAAATACCAACATTAAAATCCTCCAAGTTAATCAGAACAAAATTTTGAGAAAGGCTACCGGACCACCATGGTTTGCACGAAACAGTCAGATACACTTTGATCTAAAAATGCCCACCATACTTGAGTTTATAACTCAACTGTCCACTACGAAGTTTGCCAAACCAGCTTCTCGCTCAAATGCTTTCCATCGTAGTGCAACTGACTACGATAAGCAACTTCATCTAAAGCATAAGCGCCCAAAGCTTATCTTGAACCGCTAGGTTTCGCAAAGAAACAGAATAGAAACATTTAAGATTCCAGCGCCATGTGTGAAACTATTTGGGCAGAGGTATGGACTAAGGTCCAGTACTCCATTGATATTGGATTTAATGGCTGAGTGTCTCACACTTTCTCACACTCCTATGCACGTAGGTGGGAGAACGAGATATCCATAGTGCATCCATAAAAGGTTGAAAGTGTAAAATAAGAACATTTTGAGGTCTTACCTTCAAACTTCTGGTCGCAATTAGCATAAGGAGTTCCATATCAAGACCTTAACCTATTCTTTGCGCGCATTTACCTGACGGGTTATGCAGCAGAACCAATATAGACAATTGGGATTTTTGGTGGGGTTGAAGGGTCGCATTTACGTTCCTCCCTTGTATTTCAGAATAACTGCTTGGCAGCCTGTCAAGGCAAATCTTTTCACAGAACCTTTCGTCGTCATTATCACCTACCACCCCATACATCAAGGGGCCGGTGAAGTCCCAACGGACGTTTCCGGTTCTGGTGTGTGAGTCGGTTTCCCTTATAAGCAAAAATGATGATGGCTCCTCCTTGTATAAAATATTCCGGAGGCAAAATACCCCTCCATTCGGATCTCCGGGAGAGGGGTGTACAGGGGGCGCCAACATCAAGATTTAACATATCCTTTTCGAATATATGTGGCCTAAATTCTAACCTGAACTCCGTCCACCATTTCCTCCAGGCTAACAGGCCCCAACTCCTCTTCCTCACCGAAACCCAAATCAGTGCCAAAACAGCCACTAATCACCTTAATTTCCCGGGGTATGAGCTCCTTACTGCCTTTAGATTGCATGGAGGCGTGTGCGCATACGTCCGTAGCAATCTACCCTGCACCAGACTTCCCAATTTAGAAGCTGGAAGAAAAGACATACTATGGATAAAACTCTCTCTCAGGGCTGCAACTAAATTCATCTGTTGCATTTACCGGTCACCTTCTGACAACAACTTTGTCCAGCTCTTTGACTACCTTTCTGAAAAAACCGACTATCTGATTTCTGAATATCCTTCCTCCGAGGTCACTATTCTTGGCGACTTCAATGTCCATAATAAGGAATGGCTAGGATCTTCAAAAACCGATCCACAAGGGAGAGCAGCGGAGGCCTTTGCAGTCAGCAATTCTTTGGCCAATATGGTACAGCAATCTACTTACTTTCCTCGTATCCCAACACACAGCTCAAATCCCTTGGATCTCCTTCTTACTACAAATCCTGAATGCTATAAGATATCAGTCACCGCCCCCCTTGGTCGCTCAGACCACGGCATGGTCACTGCTTCCTGTGCAATGCAACCCGAGGTCACACAGTCATCACACCCACGTATCGTTTGGCACTACAACTCCGCAAACTGGGACGAAATGCGGGATTACTTTTCCTCATTTCCATGGGCGTCTGTCTGCTTCTCTCATCCTGACCCCTCTGATATCTCACAAAACGTCACCGAAATTATCCAAGCTGGCATGGAATTATTTATTCCACGTACACAGAAAACCTCTTCAGCCACTCAAAAGCCCTGGTTTTCTAAATCCTGTGACAAGGCCAGACTTGAAAAGGTCAAAGCTCACAAAACGCTTCTACACAATCCCAGTCAAGAAAATCGTCAAGCATTCAACGACGCAAGAAACCGCTATGTCCGCATTCTTTCTGAGGCAAAAAAACTCGTTTAATAACCACATCAAAAACAAAGTCCTCTCAAGCTCCAACGGCGGCAAACCCTTCTGGACTCTTGCTAAGTCTATTGGGAATAATTTCTGCAAGAGCACGTTCCCACCTCTTGTCTCAGGTGATGAAATTGTTTCTACCGCCCTGGGCAAGGCTGAACTTTTTGCTTCGTTGTTCGCCGGAAATTCTACTCTCAACCCACCTCCAAATGTTCAACCACCAACAGTCCCCAATGTCGCGCATAAAATGACTGATATCATTTTCCAAACTAAAAAGGTACGAAAGATGCTCTCTTCTCTTAATACCAGGAAAGCCTCTGGCCTTGACGAGATCCCAGCAATTGTTCTCAAAAAATGCGCACCAGAACTTGCTCCTGTCCTGACTCGTCTGTTTCAGATATCTTACAATAAAGGCATATTCCCTAGTAACTGGAAAACTGCTCGAGTACAACCCATCCCCAAGAAAGGATCCAAAGCGCTTCCTAGCAACTACAGGCCTATTTCTCTCCTTTCAGTCATCTCTAAAGTGATGGAAAAGTATATAAATACCGAACTACTAAAATTCCTTGAAAAACACAGTCTAATCCACGACAGGCAGTATGGATTCCGTCAGCGCAGATCGACTGCCGACCTCCTTTCTTTTGTCACCCATTCTTGGAACAAGTCTATGGAACAACACGGTGAATCCCAGATTGTTGCTCTAGACATATCCAAAGCATTCGACCAGGTCTGGCACGCAGCGCTGCTTAATAAACTTCCGGCCTATGGCCTACCACCAAAACTTTGTACCTGGACAGCAAATTTCCTCTCCAACAGGAGCATATCTGTTGTTGTGGATGGCCATTCCTCTAAACTGTATCCAATTAATGCAGGAGTTCCTCAAGGTTCAGCTTTAGCCCCTACTTTGTTTCTTCTCCACATCAATGACCTCCTCTCTAGCACATCCAACCCAGTTCACAGTTACGCGGACGACAGCACCCTCCACTCAAACATACAATATTCTAAGCCTGTCTCTTTAGCCCAATTAGATGAGGATCGCAGACTCATGGAGGGTTCTGTCTCCGTAGACCTCCAAAAAATATTAGACTGGGGAAGTAGAAATCTTGTACAATTCAACCCCACCAAAACTAAGTCTTGCTTTCTTTCTCACAAGAGATACACCAGCCCTAGACCGATCACAATGAACAACCAAGTTATTCAAAGTAATGAGTCCTTTTCTCTTGTTGGCATTACTGTGGATCGAAATCTTAATTGGCACCAACATGTTACATCAATTGCAGAAGCGGCTGCTAAGAAATTGGGTTTCCTCTTCCGGGCTCGCAAATTTTTTTCACCAACTAATCTCTATACCTTATACACTTCACAAATAAGGCCAAACCTCGAATACTGCTCCCACATCTGGGGTGCAGCTGCCGCTTCTACACTCGCTATCCTGGACTCCATTCAAAAGAGAGCTATACGTCTCATCGGTGACCCTACCCTCACCCAAAGGCTTCCATCCCTTGCCCACCGACGTGCCGTTGGTGACCTCTCTCTCTTTTATAGATATCTGCACGGGCACTGCTCAGAGGAGCTTTCCTCCATAATTCCCCCACCTGCTGCCCCCAGCAGATCTACCAGGGGAACAGAGCGAATGCACCCTCTTAACGTCCAGGTTACCAGACATAGAACATCTTGTTATGCCCGCTCTTTTGTCCCGAGGACTTCCAAGTTGTGGAATTCCTTGCCGGCACATGTTTTTCCTTCTCCTCCGAACCTCCAAACCTTCAAGTCCAGAATTAACAAGCTGCCTCTTTCCTCCTTGTCAACACCCACGGTACGATAGTATTTAGGCTGTAAGCCCTCGTGGTGTGTTGTTGACATAAAAAAAAAAAAAAAAAAAAAAAAAAAAAAAAAAAAAAAAAAAAAAAAAAACCACGTGAACAATTTACTCTTGTATTGGTTTCCTTCCCGTCAGCGTGAACTTGTATGAACAAAATAGTACGGAGATCGACGGCAAGTAGCGGCACCAACTGTAACAATAACATTTTGTGATTCACTGTCAAGCAGTACTACCTAGTATCTTGAAATAAGACTAGTCATAGAAGAATGCAGTCACATAAATCATTCTATTATAGAGGTCGAGAGGAAGGGGTCCACAAAATTGAGTACCAAAAAGTATATAAATTCTCTGTGAATTTAATAGCGGCGTCATTGACCGAATATCACATATCGAGATGTCTTTTAGAAAGTTGTATTTATTGTAATTAGTAGAGAATAAGAAACATGATAAACATTATTTTACTTTATTAGTGAATTTTCGTAGAAAAAAATCAATAACGGGGAGATCTCGACTTGTGAATTTAGAAAAATGTCTTCAAATAAGCGCGAACTAGGCGCCCGTAGAAACCATATCCGGGGTGAGTTTCAATTTTTATATGTTTATACTATATATATATATATATATATATATATATATATATATATATATATATATATATATATATATATATATATATATATATATATATATATATATATATATCACACCAATAACTCAAAAAATTATAAGCCAATTTCGGTGAAATTTGGCAGGTACCTTGCTTTTGTAGGTGGCTTGGATGAGTTTGTTAGCTAGGAAACTCGGTGCAGGTTTTCTGGAAAAAAATTAATTTTCTTTCGAACAAAATTTTTCTCTCAAAAAATAAAAAAGTTATGGTAACCAAATTCGGTAGGTAAGTTTACGAAATAAAAGGTAAACTATATGCCAAAATTTAGATTTATATGTTATCAGAAAAAAAAACGTTATAAAAAATATTTGGTGCCAGATCATTCTGATGAAAATTCACTACCATAACGCACTTGCTGCGTCCAGACTTTTATATATTTGACTTATATTATTTTCCATATTGAGTCCCCTCCATAATTAATTTGCACAAACAATTGTGTCACACTAAACAACGCCAGATATAAGCTAACTAATTAATCATTGGGTGCTACAGTCTTACTGCAATAGAAATTTACGATGCATGCAGTTTTTGAGTAGTGCAAAAATACGTTGCAAACTTGGCGCTGCTACCAGGATAAATAATATGTTGCAACTTGCGAAAAACTAAAACAAAGCATGACATGTATGGAAAATCTTCTTAAAATTCAAAAGTCGCGCCTCCTCATTAACGAGTTTAGCTAAAATTTATAGACCGCTAAACCATAAACTTAACTAAAACTACTACAAAAGCATCAGAGAAAGGGTCTGTTTGAAATGAAATTTCTGGAAATATTTTAGTAAAATGAAGGACAATGACGGTTGAAGCTGAAACTTAAGGGTTTACAAAACACTCTTCTTGCGACCTTTTCTTTACATATTCTGTATTTGTTTCAGGTTCTTTGCCTAAATGTTGCCAATTTTGACGTTTCAAATCGCGACTTTGACGTTTTGAGGAAAACCCTATTTTTTCCTTTAAATCCCCATAACTTTTTTGTATTCAAACTTACAGGCCTAAATTTTATACATAGTTTGCTCTTTATAATACAAACACGCGTACCATGGTTGCGCTTGCTTTGTCATTTCGGAAGATATAAATTTTTTTCCAAAAGGAACCACAAAATTTTCCGGGAAAATCTGGGCCGATTTTCCCGACGAACGAACTTATCCAAGCCACTTGCAAAAGAAAGGTACTGAGAAAATTTTATCAAAATGGGCCCACTATCTTTTGAGTTATCGGTGTGATACATATATGCCCTGACGTGACATTATCTAGAATTGTTATATTTCCTTAGTTTACAGTCACTTTATGTTTATTTAGTGTTTGTCGTTTTTTTTTAATATAGTGCATGTTAGTTCGACTTACTCATATAAGATTTTAGTTTGTGTTTAATTTGGGTTTAGCTATAATAACATAGCAATTTATATATAGGGTGGCGCATTAAAAACGAAACAGACCGATTTGCGTCTAGAGAATTTTTTTAAGAAACGCTGAAATACGTCAATTTTATTATTGAGGGGGACATGTTTTGACATAAAACTCAACTTTGTCACATCAACCCTTTAAGGGTGGTGATAACAACCATTATATTTTAAATAGGGAATATGGATCGAGTGTTACATCATTTGAAAGCTCTTTCTTTTCTGAACCAAAAGAAGAACTATTCAGCGAATATTGAAGCATTATAAATTTCGCCCGTATAAAATTCATCCTGTACAACTGAATAAAGATGATTTTGATCGGCGGCTGGAGTTTTGTGAAGTTATGACTGCACGAATAGCTGATAACGGGAACTTTCTGTTCAATATCTGTTTTTCAGACGAGTGCACGTTTTTATTAAACTCTACAGTCAATCGTCATAATTGTCGTTATTGGGCAGAAAATAATCCAAGAAATCTTCACGAAGTCCACACTCAAACTCCACAGAAATTGAATGTCTGGGCTGGCATTTTTGGAGACCGTTTAATCGGACCAATTTTTCTTGATGGCAATTTGAGTGGCGAAACGTATTTGGAGTGACTAGAAAATATCGTTCACCCTCTACTAATTGACATTGTTGAAAATGATGATCGCTATCAAGAAAATCAATTAGTGTTTCAGCAAAATGGAGCTCCTCTGCATTTTTCGCAACGTGTTAGGGAGTTTTTGAACAGAGAGTTTCCACAGCAATGGATGTGCTATTAAGTGCCCCCCTAGATCACCGGATTTAACTCCTTTAGACTTATTTCTATGGGGTCATTTAAAGAGTAGAATTTTCGCAACAGAACCGGTGTCTCTGGAAGAATTACGATGACGCATTGTTAAAGGATGCCGTCTAATAACTCCACAAATGCTTCAGAATGTCAGAGCTCGTTTTGCAAAATTTGTACTTTTGTATGGAAGCTGGTGGTCAACAATTTGAACACTTACTTAACTGAATAATCATTTTTGAACGTTTAGTTTTGCTTTTTAGCTTTTTTAACGAAAAATTGACTAATTAATGCATTTCTTATCACAATGAATGAAATACGTTCTTGCAACTCCAACTGTGAATTTTTTTTAAACGAGTTGATAAAACTTCCAAAAAAATTAGTGTGCTGAATTCAGAAAAGAAATAGCTTTCATATGATGTAACACTCGACCCATGTTCCCTATTTAAAATATAAGGGTTGTCATCACCACCCTTGAGGGGTTGATGTGACAAAGTTGAGTTTTATGTGAAAACATGTCCCCCTCAATATTAAAATTGACATGTTTCAGCGTTTCGTAAAAAAAAATTCTCAGGGCGCAAATCGGTCTGTTTCGTTTTCAATGCGCCAGCCTGTGTGTGTATATATATATATATATATATATATATATATATATATATATATATATATATATATATATATATATATATATATATATATATATATATATATATATATATATATATAGCTATGTTATTATAGCTATAGCTAAACCCAAAAAATCGACAAACACTAAATCATCATAAAGTAGCTGTAAACTAAGAAAATATAGCAATTCTAGATAATGTCGAGGACGCAAAGGATAATTTACAATGCATATTGTGGGGTCAACCTATCATATACCGAAAAGACTCAGATAGTCGAAGAACAGTATTTGTATTTATTTAGTGGGTCAAAACGACAGTAGTCCTAAATATACAGATAAGATCACAGACGCACATGTAGTGAAAAATGTCTAAGATAAGGTGTAAAATTTGTAAAAGTGAACTATATGTGGTCCAAACGTTGGACGATAACAAATAAAAGGACAGCAAATTGGTTAGCCACAGTGAAATGTAGGTTGAGTAAAGATATAAATTAGATTGTAACATGGTTGTTGTATTAGCTAGTATAAGTTTTGTAGTAGCTTAAGTAAGTTAAATTTACAAAACTTCGACGTGAGATGTAAAAATTACCAAAAAGAAGTAACAGTTTATGTTTATACAAGTTAAATGCGGAAAAATTGCTGGAAAACATAGCTAGTTGCACAAGCTAAATAATTTGAGTGTAAATGAGGTCTTAGAGTGCTTCAAAATTAAAACAACTAAAGTTTTATTGAAAATTACGATACAAAAATGAAACTCGCGCCAATTTTCAACAAGGAAATAAACGTTAAAAAACATTTATATTCAAAATAAATTGCCACAAAACTGTTTATTGTTTAATGCAGAATATAATGACAGTTAGAAAATTTGCATAAGAAAAATCATTAAATGAAAAATCAACGTTTTAATGAAAAATGAAGAGGTCATAATATCAAATATTAATAATTTGACAAAGGCACCTTAAAATTTGCCTTCAGATAGTTACCTGGATTGCATTGTATTCATGAAAATAGACAAGACAAAGCGAAAATCGACAGGAATTTGTTTAAAAACATTGAAATCTTTCTTGCTTGATCAGTTGTTAAACCTGATCTTGAAAATATAATAAAAATTGCCATTCACACTAAATAAGTGTTTGAACAAATTAATGTTTTGTTACAAAGAGCCAGTAGAACGTAAATTTTACGTCTGTGCGATAAAATAGTGAATACAAACACAGCTATATCACTGTGAAATGAGTATAATCAACCAGCTATAACAGTCAACGATTTTAGCATTAAAAACAACATATTTATTTGTGAAACGTAAAACAAACTCATGTGTAGCAAACCTAATATTAGAGATTAATAAACTGCTAGATAATTTTTTGAATTAAAAAAGAGTATTTATGATCTGGTAACTATATCTGGAAGCGACAAAAGAATAAATACAAAACTGAGTGGAAAAATTCATCATAATTAAAACAAACAAAAAACACAACACAGGTGTTGGTGCAAGGTGTTTTAAACTATTTTCAGGGCATTTTGAAACCACTACCTGAGAAAATTTAGTCCGACTGAGCAGCTAACATCAGAGGTAGGTGTGTGATATGTTTTAAACAGGTAATGATGTTTTGATACAAGAGGTATATTTATTTAATAGTTATATTTTCTGAAATACAGAGCGCTACATAAAAACATAAAACGGGTATACATACCTTAAACAACACATAATAAAACCACAACACACACATATCAATAATGCCTGAACACGTTTCAAACATATAAACGCCTACATTAGACAAAAAAGGAAAGGACATACAAAATAAAACAGAACAATAGAGAAACAACTATACACTTTAATAAACTTGAACACATATACAAAAATATGTAAATATAAATGACCCCATATATATATATATATATATATATATATATATATATATATATATATATATATATATATATATATATATATATATATATATATATATATATTAAAACATATATATATATATATATATATATATATATATATATATATAAATTTGAAACTGACCTTGGATATGGGTTCTAGGGGGCCTGGTTCGCGCTCATTTAAAAAAAAATTTTTTAAATTCAAAAGTCGAAATCTCCTCCTTGATGATTTTTTTAATTCACTAATAGTAGATTGCAAAAACCTACTAAAATACAATGTTCGAGCGCTTCTAGACTCATCGCTATACACCACATGATTTTGTTTGTCGTACCACTTTGCTCTTTCAGTACATTACTTGATGCACTCGAGGCCCCTTTCTAAAGGAATTCTCAACCTTATTATTCCAAAGAAAACCAACTAATTATTAAATTGAAGATTTAGAATTTTTATGCCAATATACTATGTTTTTAAACTAAGATTTTTGCAAGTGGCGTTTTTGATGTTTTTATATTAACTCAGCTAGTTAAAGCCAAGGATGTTACGAAAAGAAAATGATAATTAAAGTCGATACTTACTTTGTTTGGGATAGTTTTGACTAAAAGCTTATCTTTTTCAGCCCTCCAGTGCAAAATGTTTGTGCCTGCTAACGATAGTTGTGAATTATATAGTTAAGTAACTTGAATTGAGGGCAGCCAAAAAAGGAAATTTATTTGGCTAATAATTACAAGTTTATTTAATGAGAAATGTATAAAGATTACTAGTTATGAACTAAACGATGTTATAGCAAGCACGTATAAAACCAATCTGAATGTTTGGTGTACTTGCTTTAACATTTACAACAGGAACGCTTAACAAGCATAATTAAATAAAATGGAAAATCGCACAATATTTGCAACTAAACGTTTTTATATGAAAAAGAGAGCACGCCACAGGTCTTCGTTCTACTTCTTCTAGATGATGGAAGTCGACGATGACTTATCTCCTCCATTGCCAGTTTAAAGAACGTCCTCGTTCTTGGAAAGGGGGTTGTTTTCTTGAACATCGCTGGCTTCTGACGACCTTCTTGTTCTTCTTCTAACAACCATTATCGTTATCACAAAGAAGATAACACCAATTATAGTTAACCCAAAGTGTGTGGTATGGACCGCTGGGTGCCATGCATGATGCTGGTTGATTTTTTCTAGTTGACTTCTTAACTTTTCGGTTTTCTTAATATGCATTGGATGAAATTTTATTTTATGTTGAGGTGTTACTTCTAATTTTGGAATGATATCTTGGTTCCAAGTAATATTTGTACTTATATCTTCATAATGTTCGTCTTCGATTGTTATTTTGCAATTTTTCTTACTGCATACGAGGGAGGTTTGGCTGGCTATCTGTTTATCTAATTTGGATTTGTATTCTTCTGATATCGACGGTTTTTGATTTGTGATGAGTAGCACGTTCCCATTATTTAACTGAATTGATGTAGTGTAATAATTTGTGACAACCGCGAAAAGGCAGGTGGATGGTTCTTCTAAATTGCACTTTTCTGTATAGGGTTGGTCAGTGCAAACAATGGCTTCTTCTATCGCAGGGCAGTGTTCTGCTGTCCATAAATTTTTCCTAGGTGTTTCTAGATAATATGAGCTAGGTGGAATAAGGACTTTATTGTTTTTAGGAACAGGTAAAATACGAAAATAAGAGCCAAGTGTCGGGTGCAGAATTGGAATTTTAAGGAGACATACAATAGTATCTCTGACTGATAAAACGTTAAATTTTGTAAACTCAATTATTTTAAAAATATGGTTAGAATCAAAATTTATTTAATTCGCTATCATTGTAAATTAATTTTAAATGTTGTTTAATATGGTTTAAATCGTGTAAAGTAAAAATCTCTATATTTGTAATTTCATTAAAACTAAGGGAAATGGTGCGTTGTAATATTTTTATTGACTCTAATAATTTTCTGCCTAAGGATATTTGAAATTTGATACTTGATCTCTGTTCTACACGAGAGTATAAGTCTTCAAAACAATTTTTTATGTAATTTAAATTTTTATTTATGTTCTCTTGTTCTTCTTCGAATCGCTGTGTCATCACATTTGCAAATGAATTTAAATTGTCCAACTGAACCATCACGTCTCTTTGATTAGTATACAGGGCGTCTAAATTTTTATTTATTTCTTTAAGATCATCTTGATCAAGATTTCCAGTGATCATTTTAATAACAGATCCCGCTGCGTTTATCAAACCTCTTTTCTCCCTGGAGTGTGTCAATTTTTGTATTTCATTTTTTATTACTGACATTTGGTCATTAAACATTTTAATATGTAGTATAGTTGCATCATGTGTAAAATTTTGATTAACAATTTGTGTATTAATTAAAAGTTGATTATAATTACTTTCAATAAGAGTTAAATTAAAGTAAAAATAGAAACGGTGATAATGATTAAGGATTTTTGCTATACCTATGTCATCTTTGAAAAACCCGTTTGTTTCAATGCTCTGAATCTGCAAGGGTTGCACTTGTTGAAGGACGATCATCAGCCAAGGGAGAAGGTTCCTGTAAGGGAAACCGTTTTTTAATTCTTTTTACGTTCTTTAAGTGAGCAGATTGTTTCGTAGAATGAGATAACAGTAATTTATTATGCGGGATGTTTACAGGGCCGGAATGCATTTTGTATAGTGGGTCGGTTTTTCTAACTCTAGGCGTCCTGACTGCTACTATGTCAGTGGACACGGTTATGTTATGTTCTCTATTCTGATTTATTTTCTCTAAAATTTTCGTGGCTTTTTCTTTTTGCTTATTGTACAGTGTGTTATAAAATGACACGATCTCTTTCAGTCTTTTATTGTTATATTCATTGTATATAGTCTGATTAGGGTCAATCGGTTCTAGTTCGTCGTAAGGGCCGTACAAGAGCTTAAAGGGTGAATATCCAGTTAGGGAGTGAATCGACTGATTGTAAATTAAAACCGCAGTAATCATTAAAGATTGTGGGCTTTCTGTTGGATTTTCAATTTTCAATATTCTAATTTTTTCTAACAAGGTGGAATGTAATCTCTCAACAGGGGAGTTTGAATTTGGATTTTGGGGTGTCGCTATATGGAGGTTAATTTTAAACAAAGAGCAGTATTCTTTCAGTAGAGCGTTGTCGAACTCGCAACCTGCGTCCGAGACGATTGTCTTTACGTAATTATGATGTGTGAAGAAATTTATTTATTATCGTAAGGGCAGTTTTGTCTATTATGTAATATGCTTGAGCGTATTTACTAAATAAATCAATAAAAGTAAGGAATTTACAGTTGTCAAAACTAAACACATCTATGTGAATCACTTCGAAAGGTCTCGTTGTCACTAAAGGACCTGAAAAGGGTGGTTAATAGGGGTGTCGTATTTAGCTTGAAGGTATACTTCGCATTTGTTAATGTAGTCATTTATGCGTGTCTTCATATTTGGCCAGTAATATTTAGATTTAAGGTGACCATATGTTTCGTTAATGCCATTATGATTAGAATTATGGTAATCTTGTATAAAGTCTAGTTGTCTTTGCTTTGTTAAAACATCTTCAACATATTTGGTGCATTTAATAATTTTAACAGAGCTATTAAACAAGTCGGAGGTAATTAATGTAAAATATCGTTCTAATTCAGACTGCATAAATAATACGCCATATGTGTTTACGGGATTAATATAGTTTTTCAAAAAAGTTGTAATTTGTTGTAGTTCATGATTTTTCTCAATATAGACTCGTGAACAAGTATTGTTAAATGCTTTGGAAATTTTCGTATCATTTTTCTCACCATAATTAAAAATAATTTGTTGTTTAAAGTGGTTAAGTGGGTTTTCTGAGATTGGCATGGTGAAGACGGGGTTTTGTACAGAAGTGTGTTGTGTCTGTGTGTCTGTGTGTCTGTTGGTTCATTAGGTTGTTCGTTATTGATTTGTTGGTCATTGATATCTAATCCAAGATCTTTTAAATCTTCGTCAGTCAAAACTCTCAAATCCGAAGGATCTAAATTATTAAAAAGCGACGCTAAGTCTTCGTCTTCTTCGTTAGCATTTATTTCTATCCGCGAAAGGGCATCGGCTACAACATTATCCTTACCTCTTTTGTATTTGATTTCATAATCGTACTCTTCTAATTTTAGTCGCCACTTTACTAGTCGTGAATTTGGGTCTTTGATCGAAAATAGCCAAACCAATGGTTTATGATCAGTTTCAATATAACATTTTCTACCGTACAAATAAGGCCTAAAGTGTTTCGTATTTTCTATAATTGAGAGCAATTCTTTTTCTATTGTCGAGTAATTTTTCTCGGCAGAATTTAGAGTTCGCGAATAAAATGCAATAGGTTTGTCTTTCTGAGAAAGAACGCCGCCAATAGCTACGTTACTTGCGTCTGTCGTAAGATGAAATGTTCTATCAAAGTCAGGGTATATTAGTATTGGTGAATTTGTAATTAATTCTTTTGATTTTTCGAAAGCTTCTCTATATTCTGAATTATTTATGTCTAACTTACAGTCTTTTTTCAAGCATTTTGTTAAGGGAAAAACTATCCTTGCAAAATTTTTTATGAGGCGTCTATAGTATCCGATAAGTCCTAGATATGATTTTATTTCCTTTTGTGTTTTAGGTAAAGGGTACATTTGGATTGCAGAGATTTTATTAGGGTTCGGTCTAATCCCGTCCACGGCGATGACGTGCCCCAGAAATTCGACCTCTTTTCTTAAAAATTCAGATTTGTCAAGCTGTACCTTTAAATTACATTCCAATAGCTTACAAAATATTTGTTTTAGGTAAATCATGTGTTCCTGCAGCGATTTTGAAAAGATGACTATGTCATCCATATAGATGTAACAAGATTTATACAAAAATTCACGTAGAACATTATCCATTACTCGTTGAAACGAGCTTGGCCCTCCTTTAATCCCAAAGGGCTCATAGTGCCCATTGTTTACAGAGAAGGCTGTTTTTTCTATACTATTTGGATGAATTTCGATCTGGTGGAACCCTTGAGCTAAATCTAAAGTTGTGAAATATGTACATTTACCTAGACTGTCTAAAATTTCTTCTATACGCGGTAGAGGGTACCTATCATTTATTGTTTTATCGTTTAACTTACGATAATCAACAACTAACCTATATTTTTTCTTCCCTGAGGCATCAATCTTTTTGGGAACCACCCACACAGGGCTTGCATAGGGTGATATAGAAGGACGTATAATCTTGCCGTCTAATAATTTTTTAATTTGGTTTTGTATTTCTTCCCTCAAATGGAAAGCATAACGATAAGACTTTACGTATACAGGCTCTTCATCCTTGGTCTTAATTTCATGATTAACAGCGTTAGTAAAGGTTAAATCAGACCCTTCGTGATAAAATATTGTTTTATATTTACAACATAAATTTAATAGTTTTGATTTCTCTTCTGAGTTTAGATGTTCTAACCTTAATTGGTCTAAAATGTTGTCTTGTGGTTTAGTAAAATTTTTATTTATGGGTCCTTGTAATTCGCTAAAATTTTGAATAGGGGATACGTCAAATTGTTGGTTAAAACATAATGTAATTGACTTTACATTATTTTTCATTGTGCAGGGTACAATGCATACACCATTGTTCGCTTCGGCTATGCATTCTTCCACACAAATGTTTTCTGTTTCAATTTTAGGAACTAATACTGTCCCTTTGTCAATAGTGACAGGTATTTTAACACGACCTTTTACTATTTGTTTAAACGGTGTAAAATTTGAAGGGTTTAATTGCAGGAAAAAGGGAATTTCAATTTTTCCAAATCTAAT
This sequence comes from Tillus elongatus, assembly GCA_964006375.1. Taxonomy (NCBI): domain Eukaryota; kingdom Metazoa; phylum Arthropoda; class Insecta; order Coleoptera; family Cleridae; genus Tillus; species Tillus elongatus. The sequence goes on along the minus strand of OZ023269.1, from coordinate 89,098,920 downwards.
TGTTTGATTTTCGTAGTCGATTTGTGTTTTTAATTTCTGCATATGTGCAGTACCAATAAGGGCATCGAATCTATCGTGCCAATCCATAACTCTGAAGGAGAATGGAAAATGTACACCATACTCTTGTAATACAGGGTATTTAATATTATCTGTACCCTTTGTAACCTTGTGTACAGACTTAAGGGCAAAACTTTCTTTATAAAAATAATCTGAAAATAATTTGTGTGCTACTTGGTTGATTATGCTATCAGTTGCTCCGGTATCGATCAATATTTTTAAACTTAACGTGGGTATGGTAATAAACGGGAGTTTGGGTTGATAATGAATATTATTGAAGTCAATTTCGATTAATTTCCCGAGGCTGCTAAGTGAAAATCCTGATTATTTTCATCTTCGCAATCATTCTCTTCAGGATAAGTTGGTTCGTCTTGCTCATAATCCATAGGTGGATTTTCATCATAGTAATCAAAGGAACTTTCTCCTTGATTATTGTAAAGCTCTCTGACACCAGAGGTGGGTCTAGAGCGTGAGTTAGAGAAATTATTTATTCCCTGAGGCTGTGTTCTAAAGTTATTTGTATTTCGAACAGTACTAATGGACATGGGAGTCGGTGGTGGTTGCCTGTTACCAATCACTTATGAATTTGAAGGATAATTTCTATGCTGGTAAATTGGCCTAATATTACTAATTGGTCGGCTAGGAAACCGTGGTTGACTAATTGGTCGTTGAAAATTTGGTTGTTGAAAATTTGTGTGTTGAAAATTTGAATAATTTCTGGGTAATTTGTTAAATATAGGGGTTACATTTTTAATCTGAGCCTTTGCCTCATTACTATTATTATTATTATTATGAGTTTTGTTTCTTAAACTATTAATAAAATTCGCCTGCATGATTTCATTATCAATACGTTGGCATTCTAGTAACCCTGTCTCAAGAGAATCAATATTTATTAGTCTAAGATGAGAATGATAAGGTTCGAGAGAACCTGCTTTAAATGCAGAAACAGCCATACTTTTGAAATATTGTTTTTTATAAGATTTTATAGCTGGTTCTAAGTTTTGTAATTCAACAAATTCGTTTAGATTTTTCAACTTCTCCTTAATAACATTAATAAAATCTAGTATTGATTGTGATTTTGTCATAAATACTGTTGTCAAATCTGATAATAATAAATTTTCTGACCTAGGGTCGGAATACTGTGCCTTAAGGGCTGATTTAATACTATCCCATGTTAAATTTTCAATTGTTAAAAGCACGTCTCGGGCTTCGCCCGTGATCCTAGCTTTAATAAATTCTAATATCATACTAGTTATATGAAAATTTTCTGCCGTATTTCCTTCTTGTTTATAATTGCATATAAATATATCACACTGGTTTATAAAGTAGGTTAAATGTTTTTGACTACCAGAATACTCCGGAATCATCATAGAGGCTTGAGAAATCATGCTTAAAGTATTTTGCTGAGCCATGATAATTGAGTTGGAGTTATTTTCTAAATTAATTTTATATTTAATTAAACCTGTTTTACTATTTTCTAATTCTGTTTCTTCAGCAATTCGATTAAGACGTATAGGAGATCTTTCTCGAATTGACATAAATAACAATTACTACAATAAAATTGGTAAAATATGTGCAATGGAATTTTAAATGTTTACGAAAGAAATTTCTTTGTTAACTTAAAATAGATAGGTATATTGTTCAAATGTTTAACATAAACAAGACACAATTGTATGATATAAAAGGAATGTTTTACTTACTGGAAATAGCTCATATTTCTTCTAGTGTCGTATTTCAATCTCCGCTCGTCTTGGTGTTTCCACTTGGAAATAATATACCAGGCTGGTTCTTTAAGTGTAAATTTCTTATTGAAAACCAGTCCAAAAATGCCGAATTCTAAGTTTTGTGCACAAAGGGACTGTCATAAAATCCTGTTCGCAGCGCCAGTTAAGTAACTTGAATTAAGGGCAGCCAAAAAAGGAAATTTATTTGGCTAATAATTACAAGTTTATTTAATGAGAAAGGTATAAAGATTACTAGTTATGAACTAAACGATGTTATAGCAAGCACGTATAAAACCAATCTGAATGCTTGGTGTACTTGCTTTAACATTTACAACAGGAACGCTTAACAAGCATAATTAAATAAAATGGAAAATCGCACAATATTTGCAACTAAACGTTTTTATATGAAAAAGAGATCACGCCACAGGTCTTCGTTCTACTTCTTCTAGATGATGGAAGTCGACGATGACTTATCTATATATCTAGATAACACTATAAATTATAAAATTGCTGAACTTAGGAGAATGTATTAAAGGAATTGATTTCTAAAATGCACAGAAGTAAAACTAGTGATGGGTCGTTATTTAACTGTCGGTTATTTTTAAACGATTGTCGAGCCGCAACGGTAACGGTGGATTTATAAAAATAACAGCTTACAAAATAACGCTTTTTACACTAAACTAGAATTCGGAGTCGTATCTGTTTCAGTTCCACTGCAACTAGGTTCGATGAATAAACATCGGTTTTCATCGGCAACTGTTTATGTAACTATTTAACGGGATGAATGGACATGCGACTGGGAATAAAATAAATATGTATGGGTATGCTATGCAGTATACAGCAGACTTTACTTCATAACATATTACTTAACAGGAAACACGTTATTTATACTCTAGTGTGCTCACTCTCGCTCACAGCTTTGGGAATGTAGGATACTATCGATCGACTATCCAGTTCAAAATACCAGCGAAATAACTGAAGCTGTTATTTTGAACGGTTATTATGAAATAACGTAAACGGCTTTAACTGTTAATAGAAAATAACGGTTTTTCCCAGCACTAAGTAAAACACAATATTGGTTTTTTATTAAATCATCTAGTATAAAAAAACAGGGAGATAAATGTTTTATTAAGTTGAAAATACATTAATTACCAGGTACTGAATTTCAAAACGTATCTTACATGTTAAAAATTCTTAAAAGTAAACATAAGCAAATATTTAATCTGGCAAGATACGTTAGTTTATTTGTCGTAGTTGCATGCCCTGTTCAAAAATAAATTAGATCGGAGCCTAGTGTTGCGTATTTTATTTTTGATAAATTACTTACATTTGTAAGAAATAAAGAATATAAAATTTTTTATTGATTTTAGCAAGATCAAACAAATAAATGAAAAGCTTTGTGTTACTATTCGACACTTAAAAAAAATTGTAATGTCGAAATGACGCACTTTATTTATTTTTTTGACGGGCAGCACTTTTTTGGTTTACTAATATTGGTGAGATAATTTTAATTAATTGCGGAAATTAGTGCAAACAATTACAAATTGCAATTTAAACACAAAAAAATAAATTACTAGCAATGTCACTTTGAGAAATATCAAAAAATGTTAACGGTTTCTAAATGGCGCTTTTCTTGAGTTGTTTCTATCCAGAAAGATTTTTGATAACAAAAATTCTAGTAGGTAAACGCTGTTCAAAAGACTCACTTGTTCCTCTTGTTCTTGACAGCAATAATCAGATCCAATCGTATTTTACGGAAGCCATTTAACTAAACCAGGAATTGGAGCTCACAATACAAAAATTGAAATTGACAACTAGATAATCAGTTATTCGATATGGCAACAACTGCTCGACAATCGTTTTTGTAACCACCCAGGACGGTATTTCAGTATTCGCTAGAATAGGAAGGAGAAAGGCGGAAAGTCTCGGACAAACCTCTGTAATTCAACAAGAAAAATACTTTGAAAATTTTGAAATCTAATATAAAGAGAAAAAACTTTCATTTTACCATCTACTCAAATGAGGCGCCATTAAAAAGTTAGCCGACACAAATTTATCGACCATTAATTGAAACTTAACAGAAAGTAACGACGATTCGACTTAATCAGTTAAGACTTTCAATTTGTCGCAACCAAAGAGTTAAATGATGCACTACGTCGCTGCTAGTTGAATCCGCCCGTGATCAAGCTGTCTCCTCTATTTAAAACCTTCCCTGGCCAACTTCCCATTGACTATGAGCTACTATTCGGATGGGCAAACCGCATGGAAAACTACTAGAACGTCACAACCACCATTCAGAGAATTGTATCTCGAGAGGTAGAATATTGATTTTTCCTATGACTATATTTTAAGTAAATGCTGATGATTTAGTTATTTTCTGCAGAGGTAAAAACAGACACACCACAGTACAACTAATCCAAGAAACACTAAATAATTTAGTGCAATGGACAAGATACACAGGTTACAAATTATCAGCAGAGAAAACTTAATTTATGTTATTCAGTCGAAAGCACAACCAGGAAACTGTACCAAACCTTATACTAAACAGTGCAACGCTTTCCAGTGTAGACCATCACAAATTCCTGTGTGTTATATTCGATACATTCATGGAAGCATCAAATAAACCATATCAGAACGGAATGTGCCAGCAGAATGAACATTCTCAAAGCCGTAGCTCACTACGACTGGGGAGCAGAAGAATCAGTTTTGATCAGCTTATACAGATCACTAATACTATCTAAAATAGATTATGGCGCAATCGTTTATGCAAATGCAAGCAAAACCATACTTAAACCACTAAATACCATACAGAATACAGCTATGAGGCTACGTCTCGGCGCCTTGAGAACAAGCCCTACAACAAGTATGCAAAGAGAGTCAAATGAGCTGCTACTCTTTTTAAGACGACAATTGCTAATTTTGACATAAGCTTTGAGAATTTCTCGTTCAGCAAATAATCCTGTTCGTTCAGTCCTAACTGACACCCAATGCTACAGTATCAGCGGTCCAACTCCACCGAAAAACCACGTCTTATATCAGAAATAATAAAAGACATATATCAAATCGATCTCACAGGAACCACTGAAAATCCGAAATCAAATACACCACCATGGCGTTAATTAAAAATAGACGGTAACACATCATTAGTGCCACCTAAACAAGCCAAAATACCAAACGCAGCGATGCAGACAATATTTACAGAAACACTAAGGGAATATAATCCCGAACTGGTAATGTACACCGATGCCTCTAAGGCACCACATGGGTTGGGTGGGGCAATAATGACATTGCCCTGCTCTGAACAGCTTATTAAATTACCCGTGGACATCAGTATTGGCACAGCTGAACTTTTTACAATTCTGCAAGCCATAAAGAGTATAAAAGACATTTCCAACTGTCCAACGAAAATAGTCATCTGCACAGACTCTAAACTGGCATTAAATGAAGTAAGTAGCCTATATACCACGAACCATATAGCAAGGGAAATACAAAGTACTGCTCACGATCTTAAACGCCAATCCATACAGATTACATTCGTTTGGGTACCCTCACACTCCGGCATTATAGGCAATGAGCTCGCAGATACTGCTGCTAAAAGAGCGATCACGGAATACACGACAGTAAGAAACCAATACCACAAACTATTAAGACCACACGTTAAAGCAGTAATTTACGACAAATGGCAAATATACTGGAATAATCAAACCACCAAGCTGCACAAATTAGCACCAACCATTTAAGCATTCCAACCACTTATACTAAGTCGCAGATCCCTGGCCATCCTGAGAAGACACCTCAAGAAATCGAGGGTATATTGTCTCACCTGTGGTAACCCCCAATGTAATACCGTTTATATAGGAAGAGCACTGGGTACCACGTTCTCTGAGAATCAAAAATAACGTCGATAACACCACTTCAGTTTTCGGTTGCCACTTCAGAGATAGCGGCCACAGCTTTGACAAGGAGAGCGACGCTAGAATCCTTCACCCATCTAGTTTTAGCATAGAACAATTTGTCCTGTATAAAATGGAGATTTACAAGTACATAAATGGCTCAAATAATAATGTTCTTAATGTTTCAAGTACCAGCACCATGAACTTCCCTTTCATATACAGTAACATTATTGATTAGACTTTCAAGGTAGTGCTCTAGCTCCAGTAATTAAAGTGCTCTTTGTTTTTTGGCACCAGACTCAAAAATAACTTTATTTTCACACGCAAAAACCTGAGTGAATAAACTTTCATATGCAGAAACCTGACTGGTTAGACTTTCAATAGTAGTGCTCCGAATGACATGTGATCGATTCCAGCCATGGAGCAAAAAATCGGGTGTTTCTTTGATTCTTTCTCCGCGTCATTCACATTTTCTCCGCCCGCCGTAGTTCATATGTCACTTTTAGATTGCATATCAGTTGTCACTTGTCACTTGTCCTTTTCAATTTGCATTTTACAGTTAGGTCTCTGAAGATCCATGTGAGAGACTCCATTTTGTTCGTCTGATAAAATTAAAAACTAGGAAATAAGCGTTATTTGCATTCATCCTTTGATTTATTCGAATCTTGTGATGTTCCTGTCTTCTTGTTTTAAGCAGTTTTGTTTGGAATCCTGAAGACAATGGATGAAAAACCAAACTTTGGCCACATTTCATATAGCACTTTTCTGTGACAGAGCCAGAAAACAGTAAGTATTAACCCCACAGTAGCATTCATATCCTTCTTTTCTCTCTGAATTTCACATGTTCAGATGTTCTCGGGGAGTTCTGCTGGGCTGTACGGCCTGCTTTGCTTTTTATGTTTATGCTTGTCTGTAGCTTTTAATGTAGTTGATTCATTTGACCTCATCTTGTTGCTTTTGACTCCATCAGAGTGTTGTCCATATTGTGGGACTCGAGTGCCGTTTTTTAAATTTTTAAATTGTACATTTTATAGAAATGTTTTTATAACTCCTGACACTAATGTCAGTTTAAATCTTGCATGGCCGTTAGAGCTATTCTGAATTCTTGACACTTAGTTTGCCGGACCTTGTGCCTTTCTGTAGTTGCAGTGTTAGTCACTCGCATGGTAGACCTACCAGAAACATAGTTTCTCACAACCATTTTTTACATTCTAGGTCTAAACCCCTAAGGATGGCTCAATAATGGGCCAAAACGCGTAGGGTTAAGAATAAAACAGTTGTCTGTCAGTGAAAGCCTTTTAATTTTTCCTTAATCATTTTATATGATTAATAAAAATTATTGTTGTCTTTTACTATTGCTCATTATTGAAGCAGATTCCTAACCCAGTTTTCTTTTTGTACTCAATGATACTATAAATTGTACCGTTATCTAGATATTTAAATCAATAACTACCGTTAGCTAACACTAAAAATTTTGCACTGGAGGTCTGAGGAATATGAGCTTTTAGTCAAAATTATTCCCCAAGAAATAGTAAGTAGCCTAGTTAATTAAGCTTCATAATTATTAATTACAACAATCGCCCTTAACTATCAGAATTAATATAAAATACCAGAAGTCACTGGTAAAAAATCCCAGTTGAAAATTTCCCAACCTTGATGTTAAATTGTAAATTTGCAGTCTAATCATATCTCGCTGACTTTCTTTGGATTAATTAAGATTGGTAATTACTTTAAAAAGGGGTTTCGAGTGTTACACAACGTTCATATGCAATTATAATATAATTAAAATAGTATTTACGATCTTATTTGTACGCCATGTATTTGCATTTTCTTATTTTCGTCAGAATCTGAATCTCAATATAAAGAAGCAAAACATAAATGCCAAAGTTGCAATGGGCGTTCAAACTTGGGCTGCCTAAAATATGTGACTCTTCACATTATCTGGTTCCTCGTCGACTGACATCCCAAATACGATAGAGAAGGTATCTCCCCCACGGTAAACATGCTGTAATATAAAACCTGGATTCTACGTATACAGGAAAAGAAAAAAATAAATTATTCCTAGGTTATACCTTGTTTTATTGAAGAGGCGTTAAGTTGCAGTAGAGAAATAAGATTCACAGAATACCTCTGTGAAATATTTCCACTATTTCGAAAGACTAAGGAAAAGTTTATAGCGAGATCTACCTTTCATTTAAAAGACACCGAATATTCAAGAATATCTTTTTAAAAGACTAGTAAAGGAATGTTTTATTACTTCTTATTTGTTATGTTAACTAACTATCAAGTGGTAAAGTTGTAATTTCAAGTCTGTGTTACATTGCTTGAAAACGTTCGTGGTGAATTTCAAAAAACTGCAAGATAAACTAGTGATAATGTAGTAAATTTGCAATCGTGTTATTTAGCTTATGTGTTAAAAGCTGTAATTTCTATTTAGAAGAAGTATAGTATATGCAAAAGTTTCTTTGTTTTTTTTATTTTACTGAATTTTCAATAAGAAAATAAAGAGGTAACGATGGTGAAACTTTAGGAAACATTTTTCAAATCGACAAATCGAATTAGGGCCCCCTAGAACAAGCAAGGTCCGTTTGAATTTTATATGTTTATATATATATATATATATATATATATATATATATATATATATATATATATATATATATATATATATATATATATATATATATATATATATATATATATATATATATATATATATATATACGCAGTCTAGATAAAAATAAAGTTAAACTGTGTTGACAATTACATTTGTTTGTTTTCTCAGAAGTTCGAAGTCATTATTCTGCCTGAAACTTTCATTTTGCATAGTCTTAAGTTTTACAGCAAGGATGTGATCTAGTTTATAGTAAAAGAAAAGCAAATATAAATGATTGGTTAGTAAAATACATTAAACATAACTTAAAATATAAATATCTGCGAGTTTCATTTGAAGGTACGGATCTTCTTCAGATCATATTTCAATGCGAAAAGATATACAGATGCGTAAACAGTATTGCACCAAATTGAATTATGCAGGAACGATTTGACATTTAGATTTGAGATTTGGTGGGGTTATATTATGAACAATGATAATATGATTTTTTTTGTTTTGTGTTTTTTGTACTTCAACGTTGGTATATTTCCGCGACTATGGCCAATCACTGAGGCCAGGGAGCAGTTTCACCTCACTCTCCTGGAAATTTTTCCGAACCCCTGCCTTTCTGTAAAGACGGTAGGGATCTTTTGTTTTGTGCGAGCGGTATTAGTTATAGGCCGCCGTGTTGAATTTTTTAAAATAGCAACCTAGGTTAATTTAACGTCAGTACAGTATATCATAAGATTGTTTATTCCAAGATAACTGAGAAAATTAAACTTTAAAAAATTCCCTTTCTGACAATATATAAGTCTATAAACAAAAGGACTCAATACATTCTGCAGATATGGAGGAGCAGTGTTGGCAATCACAATTCTAATTCGAGCTTGTTGTTGGCTCATTAGGATACACAACACTTTTCAAATATCCTCAACTTAAATGTATATGGAAGTCATGTTTGGAGACCTAGTAGGCCATTCAATCGAACCTCTCCCTCCAATGCTTTGCCTTGGGAAATTGTGAATCAAGAATACACAAATTTGCTGACCCAGAATGAGTGGAGCACCATCTTGTTGATACCAGACATATATATGCACATGCATGCAAGACTGCAGATTTATTGGATTTTTAATCTCTTTTATTTTTAGTATAATATGATGTAATAGTTTCAAGTGACCCATAGTTGTTAATGTGCCATGCCTAATGCAGATGACGTTTCCGTCCAATATTCCACACCAAACACTAAGTTTTGCTGGAAATTTCGTGGGAAGTTCCAAGTTGACGTGGGTATTAGGAGCGTGCCAGAGGTTTACAGAACCATTTAACATAAATGTGGCTTCGTCTAAAAAACTATGTTTCCTACAAAATTTTGAACAGCTTTAGTTTTTTCCGTCATAATTTCTGCAAATTTCAACCTGCTATATAAATCCTCTTCTAAGAGGTGACGAACTAAATGTGGTTTAGAGGGATCCTACTTAGACTGCTTTTTTTTTATTCACATACATCATGATCTGCTACAAGTTGCCTGATTTAGGTGCGTAGTATATCATTAGCATCCAGTAAAACTTGCGCTGACATTCAATAATTTGTTGCTGTTTTGGTCTTCCGAGAGTTGGACGTTTTTTTGCACTTTTTAGTCCATCAAATCGTTAAACTATTCACAATACTGTAAATCTGATGATTAAAGATCTGTTTAGACCACTGTGGTTGAACACATATGACAAGCTTCAAAGTGAATCCTTTTCCGATCACCGAATCCAATAATTATTTAATTCGATGCACCTAATCTCAAACAAATTCATTTTCTTTTCCATATCTTCACTTATGACAGACAGTTGTATTATAATCTTTAAGAGACAATGTAAGCACACTGGTTTTTACAGAAATCAGACCCCGTATTTTACATGTGACTCTACATGAGAAAACCACTTATTCGAATTGTTTTAGTAGATTTTCGGGTCTTAGGGCCCCAATACAAATTCTCAATGCTTTTATCTGGATGGTTTCAACTTTTTTCATGTTTATTTTTTATGCAAAGCCATAAAAATGAATCCGTTATGTAATATGGATCTAATGCTTGATAAAAAATAAGACCCGTTGGACTGTCCGCTCCCCATCTTCCATGGATTACAGTTGCTACAGTATGTTGGTTACGCGTTCACTTTTAATTTTTATAATACTTATATGTGTTGTCCATAATACTTTGTAGTATAAATGAATGCCAATGTACTTGCACGTGCTTTCTTTTCTAAGACAGAAATTACTGGTTTGGATACTGTTTGAAAATTGCACTAGGTGTCGTGTGAAGAACGTGACAGCAGTTTTTTTCTCACCTAACGTAAATATTTTCTTTTCAGCACACATTTTTATAACGAACACGATATGTCGTAAGCCCAGAATGCATTTTTGATATGAGTATTTTTCAACACATATGCACAGACTATCAGCATATTCCAGACACGTTATTTCAGGGCTCTACATTTTATGGAAACCTTGTGTGGGGATGTTAAATAGTACGGGCTTAGGGAATGATCCAAGTAGGGACTTTGATGTGTGATTCTGGGTCCACATAGAATATTTTTGTTGTCTTTGGGTACACTTTTCTGTTGTGGAATATTTTAACAATACCGACTGCACAATTTTTGGGTATACCAATTTGTATAAGGTCTTGCACCAAGAGTTGTAAATTCATCTAGTCATATACACTTTAAATGTCGACAAATAGGCACACAAAGTACTTATTCCTGCACACTCAATATTCCTGATTAATTGGCATACCGCATCAGCGGTCTCTGATCGTCTTCTAAATCCATACTACCTTTTAGGAAGGATCTTATAGTGCTCACAAAACTACTCTAGCCTATATTTGATCCATTTTTTTGGGTACCACACGGCAACAGCAAGATAAATCGATATCCCACAGCTGATTGAGAGTTATAATAGTTTTTTTGACTGAGCCATATAACCACTATCCTCAGCTCTTCGATGTATGTACCCCCAGACCATTAGTTGTTGCACACCTCTTATAGTGCTTCTTTTAGATTTTGAGTCGTGTGGTTGATGATGTTTTATGTAATTTTGTCTATATCTCGTGCTGTACTTTGTCTTTTAATCGCAAATTTTAATTTTGTATTACTGAATGGAGTTTGGAATGGATCTCAATGTTAATTTTGTTTGGTTCAGAATTCCTTATTTTAGTTACAACACTCTTGGAGGAGCCTTAGTTGAGTTACTCCTCAATTAGTTATTTAGTAAAAGTTGGGTTACTTTTTTGGCATATGCGTTATTCATCTTTTTTATGAAAGTCCATATTTCGGATATCAGCGTTGTTTTATTTGGTGACAAAATTGTTTGATGTTTTTTGCTGTTTTGTTTGTACTGAGCTTTCACTTTTTGATAATCCAATTAATTTTGTAGAGTGAGTGAATGATTGTATTCTAAAAGAGCTAGTCTCCGTTGCTGAAACATATTTGTACACTCGCTGCCCCACCAAACCGATCGTTTGTAATTTATGTAATGTGTTTTTGTCTCTTTTGCCGTCAAGTTTACTGCGCCGATTACAATATCAATTATAATTTTGTATTTATCTTTCTTTTTTTTTACTTTAACGTTGGCTTAATTTTGCGACTATGGCCATTCACCGACGCCAGGAAACAGTTTCACCTCACTATCCTCGAAAGTTTGCCAAACCCCTGCCTTTCTGTAAGGAGAGTAGGGATATTTAACGTGCCCAACATAGTATGCACACGATACTGGGGAACGTTCAACTTGCTCAAATACAATGCCAGAACATTGTTTGGTGTTAACTTATTACAGTTTGTACTGAAAAGTGAAAGGGAAACCCTGGGAATCGAACCCAGTACCCTTAGGTTCAGAGGCACACGTTCTTACCCCTGGACCACCGAGGCTCCCATATTTGTCTTTATTGTTCTGGACTTGTGTGCCTTAAGTAATAAACCTATTGATTGCGCATTGAAATGCATCCCAGTCTGCCGCTGACTCCCTCAATATAATATAAGGTGTTTTGAATATTTTTCCAATGGTGATATTATACTATATTTTTATTAAGTAATGGTCGGAGCCAAGGGCCCTCCGCAATACACTCCAACTCATCACGGTAGCTATATTAGGTGTTGCTAACGTCAGGTCAACTTTATAAGGAGACTGAAAAGGTGTTGTAATTTTTAATTCATTTAATATTATTAAATTTGAACCATCTGCAGCTTTATATAGCTATTTTTCCTGTCTATTTTCACTCACCGACTGCCATAAAACAAGATGACAATTAAAATTTCCACCGATAATCGACCTGAAGTCTTTAACTTGATTAGAGAGATTGAACCGCTGTAATGAGTTTAACAATTGGTGGCTTGTATACCGATACAACGTAAATATCAACATTGCTTAAGTAAAATGCACAAATGTCAAGCCCATGGATATTGTGTGATATAGTTAACTATATATGAAATTCCTTCCAATATCAGTATGCCTACACTACCCGCTTTATGGGCATTTCTGTCTCCGCTAACAAAATTGTAACCATTGAATTTTAAAATTGTATGTTCGCTTTTTAACCATGCTTTGCTCATTATAACTATATCTATATAATTTTTTGCTAAGTATTTGGACAAGTTTTTTCAATTTTGAACAACTGAACGTAAATTCCATTTTATAATTTGTATGTTAATTGTCTAGTAGGTTGAGTCATCTTCAGCGCTCATTTATATCAGATCTACATCACTGTTTAGAAAAGAATTTACAAAATCTAGATCAATACTAGATTGCACATTAGCATCTACTTTGTTAAGTTGCTTAATGCTATTTTTCATGTAAGTATTTACTATTATTCCAATTTGTTTAATAGGATTTCTTGTTGGCATCACGTTGCTCTTTTAACCTTCTAATAAGCTTTGACGAATGATAAAATGACAAATCTGAGATTCAATCGGCTCTAGTAAATTATTTTCAAAATGCTCCAGCATTTATTTGAATGTTTTCCCGTTTCTGCTAAATGGTTGCAAACTGTCCAAAACATGTTGTCAAAATGCTCCATCATTTATTTGAATGGTTTCCTACTGCTGTTAAATGGTTGTGAAATGGCCAGGCCATATTGTCAAATACTGCAATAATATAAGTTGCAATTAATCTAAATAGAAGTTCTACGTTCATTAGAACGACCCTCATGTGCTGTCCGATAGCTGGAATGTCAAATTACGATCAGGTAAATCAACACATGTGGTTGGTTTAAAATAATTCCTGCCGACAAATTGCAGTTTCAACTCAACAAGACATTTTCTGACAATAATACTGTAAACTCTGATATAACGCCTGTCGCCTAAAGACACTCTCCGATCAATCAAATTTTCATCCATGGAGTTCGTGTGTTCTTTTCCTTTATTAGTTCGTATTTCTGTATCTTACTAAATGTTGAAAGACTTTCAATGGGTTTTAGTTTCCTTTTAATTTAGGACATAAGCTATCGTCATAAGAGTGTATGAAAATTTACTATGCAATTCTTTTCATAACACACCTCTGACCCCGGCTGAATATTTTTGAGAGGTATATAGTAAAATAACTGCAAACATATGCGAAACATAAAACCCTCGTTTCAAATAAATATATTTTAATAAAAATTAACGTAAATTTAAAATGTGAATAACACGCAGTTAAAATTTCCTATGGTCGATATATAATATAATGAACCATTCATTTAAAGACATCCGAATTTTAGATGCAGTTGGCTCTAAAACGTCTTTGTATTTTTTATGTATAGGAACAAGGAAAATCGATATTTCGTCTGTTGAAATATGATTTAGCGGTATAGTCGTTGGAAATCTTAGAAACGACAGCCAGTACATTTCCAATAAGCCGGTCACGTGACGCAGATTTCCGTTGGGACGTTGGCCAATGACACGCGTGCATTTCCACCTTTATAAAATGTTGGTTTGAAGCAAGTGGGGAGAGACAAGTAACAGCGCATCAGGTTAAGGATATTCTCCTACAAGTGCGGACAATTAACCTCTCTGTGCACTGAAAAATTTCAAGTCTTACCTAACTGAAGTAGTACATGTCATTCAAAGTTGCAAGTATTGTTTTTGTGTGTGTGGAGCCACATAGCGTACATTGTGGTAAAAAAGTTTCTCGTCGATATAAATTTCACAACGACGGTGCATTTTTGTTTCTTGTTAAAATTGCAGAAGCCCTGAGCAGTGGTCGCTGCATACAAATAATCTCCTGGGTACTGGGCGATATACATAATCCCCTGGATGCTGGGCGATATACATATGATTTCCTGGATATGGGCTAACAATAATATAATTCCCTGGATACTGGTCGTTATATATGTAAATTCCCTGGGTGGTCTACGTCATATACTGTGATTGAAGTCAAAGGGATTCATCCCCGTATAAAAATTGTTGGGATATCAAATGACTTTGATGAACCAAATTTTTTGAACTGTTTTGTCAAATTAAATGCTGGCTTTTTGAGCACTGATTCTTCACCATGGTTACTAAAGTTTTGGAATATGAAAAAAAAATGGGATGACAGAATGCAAGCTTTGGAGATAGATATACTATCATATAATATGGTTCTAGGAGCTGGACGTGTGTTTGTTGGTTATGATAGCTGCTCTGTCTTTGACGCGGTGGAAATTTCGAGGTGTTACAGGTGCAGCCGTCTTGGACTCATGTCTAGATTCTGTACGGCCACTAAATGTTGTCCTAGGTGTACGGGTGATCACGAATTATTGGATTGTGCAGAGACCGCTGTTAAATGTATTAATTGTATTGAATCGGGCGCTGTAAGCTCTGAGTGTGACCATGCAGCATGGGATCCCAAATGCCCGGTATATTTTAAGGCCTGCAAGAAGTTGAGAGCTGATCTTCTGTCTTTGGCATGGCAACCATCTGCGGCTTCTTTTGCTTCTTCTGCAAATTATAACGAGCCTTCATCCGATTGTCGGTCTCAGTCTAATAGCTTTATTTTATATTACCAAAATGCTCGCAGTGTGGTTAATAAAATGAGAGATCTCTTTAATCTACCAGCCTCCTCATTTTTCAACTTTATCGCACTGTCTGAAACGTGGCATAGGCCTGACGTTCTTGATGGAGAATTATTTTGTGACCGCTTTCTGGTTTTCTGGGAGGACAGGGAGTTTTGTGTTGTCGGCATGTCTAGAGGCGGAGGAGTACTTCTTGCAGTTGATAGACAGTATGTTACTATCAGGGTTTCTTTACCAGGAGATCTGCTATTACTTATACCTACTGTTGACATTTTGTGCGTTAGGGTTACCTGTGGCCATCGTCCTCTATATATTTTTGTTCTCTACATTCCGCCAGCAACTCCCTGTTGTGTATATGATTCACTTTTTGACTTGTTGTCTTTGGAGTTTATATTTTCTCATAATATTCTGATTATCGGTGACTTTAACATACCTGGGTATGCGCATTCATTGGAGGGGAAAAGGTCAGGCTCCAATAGGGTCCTGACTGCTCTTGATGAATTCGTGTCACTCCTTGAATTATCCCAGTCGAATATGATACGTAATGATTGCAATGATGTTCTTGATTTGGTGTTTAGTGAGCAAGATTGTAAGGTTTCTAGATCGGAAGACGTCCTCCTTATTGAGGATGGTTATCATCCACCCCTAACAGTGACTATAAAGGTTGTAAACTGTAACAGTTATTCTGGACACAAGAAAAATGCTGAGTCGACTTACAATTTTAAACGTGCTGATCTAGGAGCATTATATGAGAGACTTTCCTTTGTTGACTGGTCTACTTTACTGGCACTTGACGATGTTGACGTGGCTTGCTCACAATCCTATTCTATTCTCTATGATACTTTTGATTCTTGTGTCCCAAAGTCCACTCCTAGATCTTCTAAGTACCCTCCTTGGTTAACTAGGGAGGTGGTGAAGCTGTGTAAGCTAAAAACTAAGAGTCGGTCGATATATAGACGTTCTGGGGAGTCAGCTGACTATGATGAGTTTAGGAGGTTAAGGCCTGAGCTTAAGGATTTGTTGAATAGTGAATATAATAATTATCTCATGAACTGTAAGGGTTCAGTCTCTAATAACCCAAAGAAGTTCTGGTCATTTCTGAACTCCAAGAAACAACATAATTCTCTTCCCAGAACAATGTAAGATAATGGTCTCAACTTGCATCAATCTGATGATATTCCTAATAGTTTTGCTAATTTTTTCCAGTCTACATATGTATCTCAATACTCCACACTTGTACCGCAATATGTGCTGGATACCATCTTGAAAAACGACAATTGTACTTCATTACAAATAGTGAGTTTTCTTCTTTCAGAAGTTGAGGAGGCTCTTCGGTCGTTTAAACCTCATATGACGTCGGGTCCTGACCTAATCCCATCATTTATTTTAAAGGATTGTGCAGCCATTTTAGCTTTCAGATTATGTTAAATCTATGTTTAGAATAAAAAACTGTAAAATTCCAATACTGTGGAAGACATCGAAATCTTGTCCAGTTTATAAGGCTGGTGATAAAAGACATAGATAATTATAGGTAGATATCGTTATCCTGTAACTTCCTTAAAGCTTTGGAAATATTATTATACAGGCATATATTCTTCCATATAAAGAGCTTCATCACTCCCTCTGATCACGGCTTCATGCCAGGCAGACCAGCAGTTACAAACTTAGTTTGCGCTACGCAATACATTGCAAAAGCTTTAGATAATCGTAGTCAGGTCGATGTCATCTAGCTTGATATGTCAAAAGCATTTCACCGCATTTATCATGCTACTCTGTTACATAAATTAGAAGCATTTGACTTATCTGAATCACTCCGAAAACTGATTGAGAATTACCTTATGGACAGGAAGCAATATGTGGTTGTGGATGGCTGCAGATCAAAATATATTTTAGCCACATCAGGGGTCCCTCAGGGGTCGATTTTGGTTCCTTTGTTTTTTAATCCTTTCATTAACGATCTCGTTGGTGGTTTGAAGGTTGAATGTCTCTGTATGCCATTGACATCAAAATTTTCTGTGAGGTGAGGTCGGTGGATGATTGTATTCGACTTCTATTAGCATTAGAGGCTGTGGAGGAGTAGTGCAATGTAAATAATCTTTCGCTAAATATTGTCAAATGTAGCTGTCTTTCCTTTACTCTTAGGTTGGTGCCCATACATTTTGATTATTGTCTTAATAATGTGTCTCTGGCTAGGCCGGTATCTATCCATAATCTGGGCGTAATATTTGATAGAAAATTGTCTTTCTTATCTCATATTGAGAATGTTGTATCCAGTGGATTTAAACTAATGGGCTTTATTATCAGGATTGCCGCGAGTTTAGTAATATCGACACATTTAACATGCTTTTCTGCACTTTTATCCGTAGTAGATTTGAGTATGCTTCAGTTGTGTGGTCTCCGGGTTACCAGAACCATATTCTCCAGTTGGAAAATATCCAAAGACGCTTTCTAAGATATCTTTACTTCCGCCTCAATGGTATATATCCCTCTGTGGGTTACCCATCGGAGTATGTGCAGCGGGACTTCTTGCTACTAAGTCTAGAATCTAGAAGGGCACAAGCTGCTTTAATTTTTTAATGGTTTAGTAAGGGGATCACGTGACTGCTCTGGTCTACTTGAGCAACTAAACTTTAATGTTCCGAGAACGTCTTCGCGAAATCCGGTCACCTTTTGGTTACCTACGCCACGAACTAATCTTGTGAAATTCTCACCGCTTTATAGATTGTGTTCTGTTGCCAACAGGCACGCATCTTCCATTGATATCTTTGTGTCAGATCCAAGGTTAGCAGTCTAACAGTTTGCAATGATGATTGAAGCTGAAACTTAAGTGTTTGCAGAACACTTTACATAATCCGTATTTCTTTCAGGTTCTTTGTCTCAATGTTGCCAATTTTGACGTTTCAAATCGCGACTTTTTACCTATTGAGAAAAACCTAATTTTTTTCTTAAATGTCACTAACTTTTTTGCTTTAAACTTACAGACCTGAATTTTGGTAAATGGTTAAGCCTTTATATATATATATATATATATATATATATATATATATATATATATATATATATATATATATATATATATATATGTATATATATATATATATATATATATATATATATATATATATATATATATATATATATATATATATATATATATATATATATATATATATATAAATTGAAACTGGCCCAACAATATAATTAAATAACGTTAAAGTGGAATGAGACTAACAAAAAATTGATAAAAAGTAAAGTCACTAACTAGGATTAGACCTCGTCATGTACTATATAGGTTATACCGGTAACCAAATTGATGACTGCTTGCAAAAGAGACATATTTCCTATTAAAAACATTTTTATAAAAATTCACTTCCATAACGCACTTGCTGCGTCTAGACTTTCTTGCACATGCTGAAGGCACTCAGGGAACCTGTGGGTGTATATCGTAAACAGAAGAGGTAAAAATCACCACAACACCATTTGAAGACCTGACAAACAAAGTTAGCGTCATCAGAGGATGAAAAATGCTAAACTACTTTACTACACATTAAATTTATACTACGTGTGGGTAAAAGACCGATACAGATAGGGAATAATCGCAATCAAATTTTCTGCGATTTGTATTTAAATTGCTGGACGTCCTTTCTAGAATTCCGTTATAAATGTACCCACTGTATGAGGTACGTGTGGGGTATTTAAAAATGTGGTAGAGTGACATACAAATTAAAAGAAATGAATTGGCTCCCCATGCGTAATCGATGTGAGCTGCACGTCGCTACTTTATTTTTCTCGGTTTTGAATACGAGAACCCCTGCATATCTGTACAAGATTACATATATAGATCAGATGTACACAATGTAAATGTCAGAAGTAGAGGCAGGATATTTCAACCTATTTGTAGAAGGGTAACGTTTGAGGGATCTCTTGGATATAATATTTATAAAGAAATAAATGTAACACCTGCGGTATAAATAAATCTAAAATCTGCCTCTAACTTTAAAAGAAGATACAAAGCATACCTTCTATCCTGCCAGCACAAAAATATAAGATGACCTGTAAAGAACTAAACATGGGGTTTATGTAAGAATGAATAGGTGTGTGAGGTGTGTGTGTATAGGTGTACGCATGTGTGTGCCTGCAGTGTGCATATATCTCTGGATCTTCAGTACGTCGAATGACAGTCATTGTATAGACCTAGAAATGGAATCCGGACAGTTAACGCTATATGGACATTTGTGAACATTATATATATATATATATATATATATATATATATATATATATATATATATATATATATATAATATTCACACTTACTTTGCCTAGGTACAATGCCTGCTAATGGCGGTATTCATGGGCAAGGTGAAAATATAGTTACTAGATAGAGATAGTTAAGATATATAGCGAGAGCGTCCATGTTTGGGCCAAACTGGGCGACAAAATAGGTGACTTGAACTCGTGATATCATCGCTATTAATTGACCGATATCAAAAACTATTTTTTTCTAAATAAGTACCAATTAATTGTTTTTAATGTTGTTCTAACAAAAACTCTTAGTCCTCTAGGAAAACGTGTGAAACTAAGCCTTTGCTGCATTATTTTTTGCGAACGGCGAGAATTTATTTGATCTTTCAAAATATGTGGTAACATGTACGACGTAAAGTAAAGTCAACATATCAAATAATATTGTGAAAAACTAAATATCTAAAATCATTTCGATTTTAGAGCAAGTTTAATGAGGCAAACGTAAAGCACTGTTGTTCAAATGTCATATTGAACACAATCGTATGTGTGACGTGCTTTATATTGCCAAACAACTTAGGCAGCGTCCATAAAATATGTGGTTCCGCTTTCACCTCTTTTGAGGATATGCCACCTAAAACGACATAATTAATCATCCGAATAACTATTTACAGTATTATATGTTTTCATAAAGACGAAAGGATATGAGGCGAATCCTGTGTGCTCAAGAAATGTAACATTCATTGTGTAACACTAAACCTACATGCTAAGGTGTCTTACACTTTATCAGAAGTTATCGCCATCTCTTCAATGATTAAAAAATCTCGTGACGCAGAAAGTGCGTTATGGTAGTGAATTTTTATTAAATGCTTCAAATTTGAATAACTGAATTTTCTATACACTTAGAAAGTTTAAGTTTGGTATGTAGTAAGGTCTTTCGAAGGGTAAAATATTCACCAAATTTCATTAAAATAACTTTGAAATTTTCGGAGAAAAAAAAAATTTCGAAAGAAAATTTGAAATTTGAATAACTCAATTTTCTATAAACTTAGAAAGTTGAATTTTGGTACGTAGTAAGGTCTCTTCCAAGGCAACAAATTTTTTTTTAAAGAAAACTTAAAATTTTCCCGGAAAACCTCGTCCGATTTTCCTGGCTAACGAACTCATCCAAGCCATTAATAAAATAAAGGCACTTGCCGAGTTTCATTGAAATCGGTTAATTATTTTTTGAGTTATCAGACGGATACATATATATATATATATATATATATATATATATATATATATATATATATATATATATATATATATATATATATATATATATATATATATATATATACAAATTTAAACTGACCCCGGATATGGGTTCTAGGGGTCCTAGTTCGCGCCCCATTTGAAAATTTTTTTGCAAAGCTCACCATCGATACCTCTTAAATAAAAATTCACTAAAACACAGTCTTTCTTCTGTTCCATTTGAAATGCATAATTTTGAGCTTTAAGAACTCTACAACTTCGTATAAAATTCCTCGACCAAATTTAAAACCTTCCAGCCTTCTTATAGAATATAGTGTATATTTTTGCTTCAATAATAAATCGTAGCCGGAGGAGCCACATACAAAATTCGATTAAATAGCTTCTTTGACTGTATCATTGGAACATCTCGTCCATTTGGAATTTCTTCTTTGCAGGTGTCGTACACTTTATCAGAAGTTATCGCCATTTCTTCAATGATTAAAACACAGTCTTTCTTCTGTTCCATTTGAAATGCATAATTTTGAGCTTTAATAACTCTACAACTTCGTATAAAATTCCTCGACCAAATTTAAAACCTTCCAGCCTTCTTAAAGAATGTAGTGTATATTTTGGCTTCCATAATAAATCGTAGCCGGTGGAGCCACATGCAAAATTCGATTGAATAGCTTCTTTGGATGTATCATTGGACCATTTCGTCCATTTGGAATTTTTCTTTGCATAGAAAAAATCTGATCTTCGTGAAAAATATTTTTCAGCAGTTTTGCCAGTTGTTTATATCTCTGAGGGAACTTTTTGAATTGCTCTAATTTTACCTACGTTTTGTTAATAGTTTGCGTCTTTTCCATGATTTGCATCTTTAGTTTGTCTGTTATTGTTAACTTATTGTGTTTCCGTATCTTCTCATTTATACTACTCGAAGATAGATATAAACACTCACTCGATAGTGACTAATTTATGTTGGAAGAACGTTCAACATTAGTAGATCTGTATTCAGCTTTCACAAGATCTGGAGAAGGGTTACTCTTACGTACCATTAGAACTGTCTGCTGGTGGATTCCTTTTTCGTTTTAATTTGACATGAATATTGGAGGTGCTGCGTTATATTTTAATTTACGGTTTCCGTCTATTCTAGTAACATCCCAATACTCAGCATCAAAATGAGCTTGAAAAAGAACTAAATAATTTGTGGGTTTTCATCCAACCCGTTTAACTTCATCAGCCCAAATACTTCTACGAGCAGGGTCTCGGGGGAAAATGTTTATAATAAAACGTTTCCTCCTTTTCCAGAATTACTGCAGCCAACAGGTTCGTAAAAAACTCAAATATACCGACATAACGAACAATTTTGATATTAAAAATAGCAACAATAATAGTAAGAAATAGCAGCTAGATTGTTATTTGTAGAGCTGCTTGAAATTTCAAATGGAATCCCACCAAGCAAAATTTTCAACAGTTAGACTTGTTATGCCTGTTATTAATTATTTCTGAAACGCGTGGTATGTATACACAATCAATATTTCGTTTTCACTACTTTCGAAATGATTATCGGTAATGTATTAAAATTAAAAACTTTCTTAATATGCAATGGATGAATCATGTACGATGCATGTTGATTCTACTGATGCACGGATAATTCTGGTAGAAGCGGTTCGCGTATTCATTGTATAAAAGTAAAAAAATCTGACTAATACTCAACATAAATGCAATTTACTACTTAGTAAAAATACGAGAAATTTAGTAAGATGCATACAAGCGCATGAAAACGAATACAACATCAATGTGAAAATAGCTTAAATATGGCGGCATATTTATCTATCGAGTAACTATAGGTGGAACAACAGGCTACTGAATCTCGGCATATTCACTATTCTAGTTGCTTTGTTTATGCTAGTATTGATGTATATCAATATTTTTAAATGAGTAGTACATCAATTATTATTATTGAAAATTGTATTTCAGTACAACTACAAGCCTTAACTTTTTTGTATAATACGTTGTGTAATTGACTGTCATGAGTGTAAAAATTAATAAATACTATGGGTTTAAATTTTAACATCTGTTACCTGACTTAGTCAAAATGATTATAAAACCTTACAAAAAAGCTTTAAAAGAGTTGCTTAAAAATATCCTGCTGCAAGCAATTCTAAGAATTATTAGCTAATTAAAAAATGTAATTATACTTAAAAGTGAGCTATCCCTTACTAAAAACTTTATTCTCTTTTCATTTGTTAGTAGAATGTAACTATTTTTCTATAAACAAACTTGTTATTATGCTATTATTATTATTATTATTATTATTATTATTATTATTATTATTATTATTATTATTATTATAACTTTAGCCTGAACGGTTTTTACACTCCCTCAGGGGGATAGTCAGGATGTCAGTGCGAAGGTAAAGTTTAGCGCACTGACCTTGAAGTATGTCCAAAACAATTATAATCGGGTTTGATATGGCGGCGACTATGGCTCTCTGCTTTGCCTCCCATGTGCCAATTTGCAGATCGATGTCAGTTACCTGGATCCGATCACCACCGGCTGCATTTACCCTGTACACTTTGTCTGGCTTTCTTACTCGCAATCTTGGTACCATATCGCGGCGAATAATCGTCCTAGGTACGCCTGTATCGACGACCATCTGTCTTATTACCGCTTACGCATCCGTCTACTTCGAGAGCGCTGCCAGAATCGCTAACCTGAGAAACAGTTACAGGTCTTAGCTTCACCTTCTGCTCTTTATCTCTTTTTCTGAATTCTTCATCTCTTTCTCATTTCTTCTTTGGCTTCTTCGTCTGTTTTTCTGGCCTCTTTATCTCTTTTTTTTCTCGATTCTTCATCTCTTTTTCTGGCTTCTTCTTTCATTTCTTTAATCAGTTTCAATAGCTGGGTGTCCATATTGGCTGTTGCCCTACGTGCCTTAGGCATAGACGTACTTAAAGCTGGTACATATTTTATTCTGTTTCAAACACCCAGTTACGAATTACTGCTGACACTGGTCTTCCAGAGATTCTAGAAATTCCCACGTTGTTCAACGAATATTCTGGAAAATATTTCCACTAGCAGCTTGGAAATCCAACTTCTGACACGAGTTGTTACGTTCTTCGGGATTCTAGAACTATTTTCCAATTTTTTTTCGCCATCACCTAAATATTTTATTATCGCCTCTATTAATTCACACTACACTGGTTCGCTTAATACTCTAGAATCACTTATTATGCAGCAACACTAACTCAATACTGAACTAACTCTCTATATGTGTCGTTTGTCTATTTATACTGTCCATAGACCTTTTACACTATTCTACACCTGTCACTTCTGGCCCCTTCTAGAAATATAATTCCAGAGTGTTCGCTGTTGCCAACAAACTTTACAACCACCCTCTGATCATAGAAGTAACAAAGTTCATAAACAAATCTCATAGACCGGTGTGACAGTAATATTGAATTGAAACTTGAATGGAAATTTGGTCACAAAATCAGCCAGCTTACACTTTTCTTCAAACAAGATGTTTTCTAGATGTGGACAGAAAATAATCCACAAAGAGTAACTGCGTTCAAAGCGAAAATCAGTTTTCATCAACCCATGCTGATAATGTACAACCCTACTTTGCCGACATTTCTATATGTACTATTGCCTGCTGAGATAATTTTGGTGTTGTAATCGTTCAGGTACTAGTCGCCTATTTTCGTAGACAACCAGCCCGGAAAATCAAACAGCATTACTTCTTTGAGTTTGCGCTTTATAAGTAGTCGGGGCCTTGAATCAATAATACCCAAGAAGACATTCAGTATTATTTTGAAGTAGTTACAGACTCCAACATATTTTGCAGCGCTATAAGCACACAAACCAACATCCCTCACATTGCACGTTAGGTGCTCGTTCTTCCAAATCCATCCTTTCCAAACACAGTACACAACAGGTACTTAAAGGAAATATGTTGACTCTTTGGGTAGAAACTTCAAAACACATATGGTAGCATCTCAGAGTGTCTTTTTTTAGTTTTCAACTTTGATTGGTTGCGAAAAGCAACAAACTAGGGCATTCGGATTAATATATTTAACTATTACTGTCTGTTTGAAAATAGAGTCCTGCCTTAAGAGCCAATGGCGACCATAGACTCGACGTCTTCACCCTTCAGTAATGTTGCTATAACTCCTATTTTATCGCATCTGAAACCGCTAAAATAAATAAAAAAGTCAGGACGCAGCAAGTGCGTTATGGTAGTGAATTTTCATAAAAATGCTTTTTATAGCAAATATGTCTTTTTTAATGAAAGTAGGCATCCAATTTGGTTACCAGTATAACCTATATAGTAGAAAGGATGTACCATATTTCATCAAAATAACTTTATTGTTTGATTGTTTGTAAAAGTACAAACTTTTTTCGAAAATGAACTTAAAACGTTCCCGAAAAAACTGGTCTGATTTGCCTAGCCAACGAACCTCTTCAAACTATTTACCCACCTACCAAGATGTGGTGTATATATATATATATATATATATATATATATATATATATATATATATATATATATATATATATATATATATATATATATATACACAAAAAGCTATTCGACGAAACTTCAAAAAAACTTTTCATGAAAATTCGCCAACAATTTTTTCACGGAAATCCGAAAACATTTTTTTTACAATAACTTATTAAACATTTGTAATTAATTACCAAAATTTTACAAAAATTTTACAAATAATGATTTCTATGGAAACACACCTAAAATAACTAAAACTACTGTTAAAGCATCAAAGAAAGGGTCTATTTGAAATGAATTCTCTGGAAATTTTTTGGACAATGACGGTTGAATCTGAAACCTAAGGGTTTGTAAAACACACTTTCTCTACACAACCCGTATTTGTTTCAGGTTATTTGCCCAAATGTTGCCAGTTTTGACGTTTCAAATCGGACTTTGACGTTGTAAGAGGAAAGACTATAAAATTTTCAAAGTAACTTTTCTGGCATTTTTTGACGTTTTTGGGCCAAAAAAAAACTTAATCTTTGTCTGTAATATACAAAAAAATTTGGTCACAAAATGTCTTGTTTTTGTGCGTTTTTCTGGTCATCGGTGGCACCCAAAATATTTTTTTGAGTCCCTACAACTTCTTTTTCTTTTAACTTACAGATCTTAATGTTAGTACATAGTTGACTTTTTATGGTGTAAACCTGCGTAGCAAATTTGGTTGCCCTAACTTTGTTATTTCCGGCGACATCAAAATTTTCCAAAATAAATTACAAAATTTTCCGGGAAAAAACAATTTTTCTGGCTAACGAACTTATCCAAGCCATTTGCAAAGGAAGGTACTCACCAAATTTGATCAAAATCGGCTCACTATTTTTTGAGTTACTGATGCGATATATATATATATATATATATATATATATATATATATATATATATATATATATATATATATATATATATATATATATATATTGTGCTGGGAAAATGCACATTATAAACTGTTAGTACATCAGAGTGTACATAATGCAAAGGCCATATAAATTTCTATAAAAAAAAATGAAAACCCTTACGGAAACTAGTATGATGAAGTTAAGTTCCGATTATTGTTTCAATAATGTAAATCGTCAGACCTACAAAATTGGGGGGTCAGATTAGCAATGGGGGTTATAGTAGGACCACTGGTCAGTAGTAAGTACAATACTTACGGTTTACACATGGTGCAAATGGGCTCTCTGTACACTGTGTACATATCCACATCGTTCGACATATTTTCCTTTACACTAAAACAGAAAACAAAATAATAACATTAATACAAGCATATTCTATATTATTGTTAGTCAGTGTTATTTGGATAAGCAATGAAAGATATAAAGCCATAATTTGTTAAGATGATCATTTATTAAACTTTTGAAATTTATAACTAGCAAATTTGGAAAGTATCTCAGTTTAAATGAATTTAAAAGAGCCAAAAATCTATATGCAAATAGATTAAACTCTTAAGCATGACATACATACCAAAGAATTATGTTCTAAATCAATTACCTAAAGGTAATGAATAAGCAAACACTTTGTATAATGTACCTAGATATAAGTTTTTTTATATGAACAATGAACTGGAATTTACCAAAGACAGTGTTTGTGTTGTGGGACTTTTCAAATCAAGAGTGCAACAAATATAAACTTATTTTAGATTTGAAAGTTATTGCTGGTTATGATTATGTCTAAGGAGTAAGGTTAGGCCAGATGTCATTTTAAGAATAAGGATGTAGAATAATGATATTTGAACTTACCGGGTGAATAGCTGTCAAAAAAATGTATTAATTTATTTCAAGAGAGGCTTTGATCAAACAGGAAATAACATTTGGAGAAGATTTCCGCTTTTGTTCGTTAATTATGTTGGTTGTTAAATAAATTCAGACGCGAGAGGCGTCATTCTTGCTTCCCAAAAAATTTGAATATTTTTAAATTATATTTTGTGTAAAGAAGACCCATGTTAGTCCTGGAACAAACAGAATGTGTTACATGAAGTTTTAAAGTAATAAACTACTGTATAAACAGTATATATATATATATATATATATATATATATATATATATATATATATATATATATATATATCAAGAATAACCACATCTAAAGATACCTACCACAACTAGCGAGGAATCAAGGTTTGAAATCTATTTTATTTTATCTAAATCAGCACAAGGAGGCAAATTACTTTAACTAAAAGACAGTCCATTCTGTCAAACATCATTTAAGCAAAAGCATTCATGGGAAAATAAGATTTTATACATAAACAGAAATCTTAATTCACATTTCACCAAAGTTCAAAGTTAAGAACTTAAAGGGAGTCAGGATCGCAGTTCGGAAAGCCATTTTAGATATCATAATGAACATTTGAAAATCAACCAAAATTCTGTGAATAATATGAATCATTTAATTTATGAGTAAGATTGAGATTTATAATAACAGATCCGTTTAGGTTTAAATTTAAAAATTGTGTCAAATAAAAGTTGTTATAAAAATTTGGCTAAAAACATAATTCTTTGAGAAAATTTAATAAGACCCAAAAATAAGGTTAATTGCATATCAGCAGGCTATTTCTTTTCCCCTATTTAGCAGAATCCACGACTGAGAGAAAGTAAGTACATTAATTATGTGATTTCAATTTAATTGGCATAATTACCTATAATATTGACTGACGAGCATAGGGGTAGGCAACCCATATTACACTGAAGCTAATACCTATAACAAATATATACTGATCTAAATTAAAATTCAAACACGAGAGTCATAAACATTTTATTCAGCAAAAAAATACACTATAAAATCTACAGGGCATCCATAAACATTGTGTAAATTATCAATATAAAAAGGTTTCTATTTACATTTAAAATTACAATCAATTATACCAATTTAAAAAAAATACAAAAACAACCAAGAAGGTTTACATTTATACAGGGTGATTATTTATATGAGATAACATAAAATTATACAAATCAAAATATAAATAATTTAAAAAAAAAATCAAAGTATTAATCAGTATAATTGGCGCCCAACTATTACCAATATAATTGACGTCCAACAACATTAGGGCTTCTCTAATATATAATAAATATAAAATTAAAATAATAAATAATCTAATTTAAAAATTAATTATACATTAATCAAGCCAATCAAAATAATATATATATATATATATATATATATATATATATATATATATATATGAACCAGGAGCCGAACAGTCCGGGGGTGGCGAAGGAAAGTGATAAGACAGGGAAGAAGACATATCGTTCGGGTGTGACAAGTGCAAGCGGGAAACCAAACACTAGACAGGCTGAGAGGAGACAGATAACACCGGTGCCTAAGACGGGTCAGAAATAGCGGCTGCGAAAATTGCAACTGGCTCTGCGCTTGTGTGGGAGAAACTGTGGATGGTGTCTTTTTTGTGCAAATCAGTGTATATTGCCTGATGTATGAATGACTGATAAAGTACTGGAAATTACCTGAATAGTTGACATAGATTTAGTGCTGCTTTTGATTGTTTTTTGTTTGTTTTTTTTCTTTTGTTAGTTTGTAGTTTCTGTTTTGTGTATAGGCTTAAGGATCACTTTGAAAAGGGATTCATATATATGTGTATAAATTATCTTAATATGGTAGTTTTGTTTGCTTATTGAGTATTTGTGAAATCGTTCCGAGTTGTGTTGATCTGGAGGGCATTCACAGCTGAGCACTTGTGATCTAGGTTTTTTTTTTTTTACTTTCCGTTGATTGATACGGTAAAATATGGGAGAATTTGACAACATTATGAATATACTGCACGGCGTCGATCGGGTGGCTGAGATGAAATGTAATGATAGTGAAGAATGTCTGTCTCTCCTGGGGGCAGATAGTTATGGTGTAACCTTTATGCACTTGAATATAAGAAGCTTGAGAAAAAATTTTGATGAGTTAGTCTTGTTCTTGCATAGTATTGCAGGAGCAAACATTGTGGCTATAGTATTGACTGAAACGTGGAATGTGAGTGACATATCTCAGTATGAAATAGAGGGGTTTCAGGCGCATTACAGCGAAGGTGGGTTTAATCAGAATGATGGGGTGGTTGTCTATTTGAACGATCAGGTGAAGACGGTGGAAGTGGCTAAGGTTAAGCTAACAGAAATTACATTTGTAAAGACAACCATGAAAGTCAAGGATAAAACCATAAATTTGTATGGCTTTTACAGACCCCCTTCTAGTGATTGCCAACTGTTTTTGCGAGAACTGGATACACATTTAAAGAATAATCGAAAAGGTGATATAGACTTGATCTTGGAAGACTTTAACATCGACATAGGTGAGAGTGTTCCCAGTGTATATGGGGACATTTCTACAACCTATATAAACATACTTCAATCCTATGGTTTCGCCCCGTGTATTACCTCCCCAACTAGAGTTACCGACACTACATCCAGTTGCATCGATCATATATTTGTAAGGGGTGGGGATGAAAGTGTTGAGATGAGGTCAATAAATTATTCGTGTGGTATTACTGATCACCATCCGATCTTGCTAAACATACAGTTTGGGCGGCATAAACTTTGTAAGCGTCCGAAAAATAGAATGACTGAAATAATTAACTTCGAGCGGCTGACGGAGAGGGTGAGTGGTGAAGTATGGTCAGCGGTTTATGGTGCTCAGGACCCACAGAGTATGATGGATGCATTTGCCGAGAAGTTGGAAGATCACGTGCAACATTGTAGACAGACCATTTGTAAAGAGGTCACCAAAAGAAAGGCTTGGATAACAAATGGACTCATAGCATCTATGAAGCAGAGGGACAAGTTGAAGAGAAGGTGGATAAGGACAGGGAGTAGTCTTGACAGAACTGTGTATACAAACTACAGGAATCATTTAACGCATCTCATTCGTAATGTACGAAATAACTACTACCAAAAGAGGATTCAGGATGCAGGTAGTGACTACAGAAAAATTTGGAATTCCATCAACGAAGCGATAAATAAAAGAAAGGTTAAAAAAGGGATTGAGACTGAGTTCTTCATATCGGATGATGGTTCGGAGATAAAGAATGAGGTAGAGATAGCTGACACGTTTAACAGACATTTTATTGCAATTGGGAAATATGTCTCTGGTAATGTGGGAAATAGGGTAGCCATTAGAAGCGATGCGAAGGACAGATTTCGCGATAGCTTGTTCTTACAGCCCGTTGGGGAAAACGAAATTATTGAAAATATAGGTAAGTTGAGATTACATAGCGCTCCAGGTAGGGATGGTATAACAGCTGAAATATTAAAAACCTGCCATAAATACATATCTAAGCCCCTGGCGCATTTAATTAACTGCATTTTTGAAACGGGCATTGTACCTTCCCAATTTAAGGATAGTATAGTCATTCCCATCCACAAGTCAGGGAACCCCCGGGATTTTGGTAACTATAGACCAATTAGTCTGGTCAGCAGTGTTGCCAAGGTGTTCGAAAAATGTTTGAAAAATAGACTGGCATCTTACTTAAATAAACATAACCTAATCTCTAGATATCAATATGGTTTTAGGGAAAACATGTCAGCGGAAGATGCCTTGCTGGCTTTGACTTCAGGAGTGTTGGAAAGGTTTAACTTGGGTAGGAAGACTGTTGCAGTATTCCTCGATATACGTAAGGCATTTGATACCGTATCACATACAAAATTGTTAAACAAACTGGAAGACATTGGAGTGAGAGGTACGGTTTTGGAGATCTTCCGGAGCTACTTGCATACACGTACACAAGCAGTGAAAGTGGGGAAAACAGTCGGAAAACCAATGACTGTTGAGGCTGGTGTGCCACAGGGTTCTGTGTTGGGGCCAGTTCTGTTCTCCATCTATATTAATGACCTACTAGAGAACAAAAACCTAGAGTGCTCGACTATAGCATATGCTGACGATACTGTATTGCTGTTTGAAGGGGAAAGTTGGACTGAAGTTATCGAGAAAGCTGAGAGAGGAATAAATACTATGAAATTACTTCTGGATGATAACTTGCTCTCTTTAAATGTAAGTAAGACGAAATATATGACATTTTCTCCTACCAACGCGGCATTACCTGCAGACTTAGGAGATTTAAGTGTGGTGGGGAGTGTTAACCCCATTGAAAGAATACAAAGTATTAGGTATCTCGGTGTTGTTGTTGACCAGCACCTCAAGTGGCATGATCATATTGATTACATTAACAAAAGGATGAGAAACTTAATCAGCAAATTCTACTCACTGAGGAGTGTACTTACGATAAAAAATCAACTTGTGTTATATAGAGCATTGGTTGAGTCGATATTTTTGTATGGCATATTGTCCTGGGGTGTATGTTATGAGAGTGCTCTTTCCTCCCTGCAGATCACACAAAATTTCATACTGAGGGTCATATATAAGAAAGATGTCCAATACCCGACTAAATTGCTGTACAACTGTGACAACAAAATATTGGACCTGAGAAGCTTATTTGTGCTAAAAGCACTAAAATATATGCATGTACACAGTGCAAAACAGGCAAGAGTGACACATGGTTATACAACGAGGACTCGTGTAAATGATGTCTTGTCAGTTCCACTAAGAGTCAAAAATGCTTCTCAGCGATCCTTGTGGTACTACGGCCCAAAGTTTTATAACTTAATACCTGGAGAATTAAAGGGACTGATACATTACAAGTTCAAGAAAAAGGCTAAAGATTTCATAATACAGAGAAAAGATTCATTCCTGGCGATTGTTAATGGATGATTGTGCATGTGTGAGTGAGCAAGCGAGTAAGTGAATGGCTAAGTGCTTGTGTGTAAAGATCTGTATGTGGCTGTATATGAGTGTGAGAGTGTGCCTGGGGAGTGATGGTATGGTATACAAGGACATGGATGTGGGGTGGTATATGGACGCGAGTAAGAGTGAATGGTTCGTTGTTTGTTTTCTTGTTCTTTTTTCTTTTTTGTTTTTGTGAGTGAATGGTTGAGGATGAGGTGTAGAGGGGAAACCTAACGGTGCTGTGATAAATGTGCTGTGGTAAATATTTTTGCGATAACTTCAGAAGATGCTTTGGCACAGAGGGAAAGTGGGGATGTAATGTTCCATGTCTGTATCATACGGCCACGCGATCGATGTGCTGTGTATTTTGCTTCGTGAAACTGCTTACTTTTGTATTGTTCTTCTTGGAATTTCACCTGATGCTTATAGTCGTAGAAGTGTTGAGCTTTAAGAAATAAAGGTAGTCTGTTTTGTGTGATCTTAGTTTTGTTTAAGTATTGGTGTGGAGGCTGTGATTGTTTTCAAGTTGCTCATCGGCAATAGAGAGGCATGGCTCTGAGCGTCATAAATTGTGTAACTTGTAAAAGTGTAAAAGGCATACACAAGTCAATAGACTTAGATGTCTTAGCTGATATGTAAATAGACTTGATATGTATAAGCTTGAGAATGTATGGTGTGAATAAATAGGTGAATAAAAAAAAAATACCCAAATATATATATATATATATATATATATATATATATAAGTGAAACTGGCCCCGGATATGCGTTATAGGGGTCCTAATTTGCGCTCATTTGAAGCATTTTTTCAAAAACAATGCTAATCACCGTCAGTCGCAGTCACCTAATCTACAGTGGATAAGTTGTGTTGCAAATGTTTAAATTGTAACACAATTCAAATCTTACTCTATTGTACTTAGTTCTTATATTTTAGTTATTTTGCCGGAATTTAATTTACAGCATGATTATGTGCATGAACTGATTGCAATAATTGATTATTACGCCATGTAGAATGTGCCTCACTAGAGCCAGAGTACAATTATTATTCAGTCATTAAACAAATTACGAGGTACAGCTAACACATGTTCTGTGAGCTTTAGTAGTATCGACATGGGGTGGTCCAATTGTACATTGCAGGATTGGAAAATCTATTGTTAATAATTACTATCCTTTGAAAGCTGACCGAAAATTATTCTTTAATGTATATATTAATAAATTGCATTTTTGACTGAAGATTTAGTGTTATTGATAATCGATGCAATGCAGGATCCATTTTAGATAGGTATTCAACGCATCGGACATCGATGCCCAAATCCCAAATATATGTTTGTGCGGCTTATATTATAACACAGTGTAATCACATTATAAGGCACATGTGTTGTTCATAACATCTATACTGGTTTCTTATAATGTTAAGATAAATTATATTGTAGAGAGAATGATTGTGCAGTAAAATAATTAAATGTTAGTTTAGTTTATAGCCAGTTTTTGTTATGTAAACTCCTACTTAAGAGAAGTTTTGAGTTTTTTTAAGTTTTCTGAAGTTAAGTATATTTGTGGCGCAGTCTTAGTGGATTTTGGAAACAGACTTAGAACAAAAATCGTCGCGGACCAGTCAGTTTAACAGCTTGTTCAAAGAAAAGGAACATTTGAATCTTCGGGATAGTTCGATAAATAGTCATCTGAAGCAGCTTTTGGGGGTCCAAACATCGCTGGTTCCTTTGGAAAAAGCACATAAATAATAAAACCTGGGAATCAAGACAAGCATCACTGGTTTCTTAAGATTAACGCCTAATTACGAAACCTGGGAGTCCAGACAAGCATCACTGGTGCTTTCAGGACAACTTTTAATTAAGGAAGACCTGGAAGTCTAGTCCTAGCTGGTTTCTGTAGGCCGAGGGAGATTTAGGTAGAGCTGGGATTCCGGACAGATATCGGTGGTTCTCTTAGACACATTTAAAATGACGCTGCTGGCGATATTAATATAAGTAGTGTTTTTCTTTAAAATTCATTTAATCCTATCTTATTTGTATAACTGCGGTTTTCTGTTTTATAAGCATTTAAAAATATAATATTCATAACAAGGTGCGTAGCTTATATTAAACTGTGAGAATTTTATGTGTGAGCTTGATATAGATAATTTAATTGAATAAATATGTCTAATGAACTAGGTGTTTCTGCTGCTGTTGTTAGTAAAACAATAGATGTAGTTATTAAGGTGTCATGCCGACAGTATTCCTGTTTTCGATGGGAATTCTTGTAAGGCATTTTTAATACATTTTCAAAATTCTTAAGAAGTCGTTCATACAATAAATAGTTGCTTATTTAATATAATTTTGTCAAAATTAAAAGGGACAGCAACCACTCCTATTTATCCTAGATTAGAGCTTAATTATTGGTTTTCGAGCAAAGAACCATTAACCTTAACTTTTTTTGATCAAAGAAGTATAGATTTTCTGATACAAAATCTTATTTTTATAAAACCTTTAAAAATGAATTACCGATTCAATTTAGTATGAGGATTCAAAATTCGAGGAGTCTGTTATTTGCTAAACTAAATATGTCTATAGATGACGAAAATCAAATAAAAATAAAAATTGAACACTACATTTATTTTGCTTTCAAAATATTAATTAGTGTATTACCATCCTAATTATAGTTAATGGCTAGGTTGAAATATGCTGTTAATCTAGATAGGGTAATGTATATAGTAATTAAAGAGGAAAATTTTAAAAACTTCTCTAGACAAGATGCTAGCGCATTTTACGAACAGCAACAACCAACTTAAAATCCTACTTTTAATTTTTTACCGACTAATGTCGGAATACCTCACTATTGTATTAAGCTCGCAATAAACTCAAATCACCATATAGATAACTTTCTGGCAAATAAGTTATATGATCCCGCAAAACAATAAAATAATTTTACGTCTAGGAAACACTCTCAAACACCTTTAGGAACTTATCAAATTGGGCAAAATTTTCAGCCTGAGCCTTGTAATACATTTGCAAATAGATCACTTAATTTACTACAGAATTATTCCTTACAAAATTAAAATTAACAGATATGTATTCCAAAAAGCAAAGGTAATTCAAATTTTTATCCACAGCCAATGGATACAAGTTTAAGTAACTCTAGAAATACGAGACAATGCGTAGTTAGATCAAGGCCAACGTTCACACATCATAAGTTATTTGCTCAGCAAGTCGAACAGGAGGCTAGTATTTTATCTCCATATGTCCATTTAAATGAAAACAATACCATGCAGCTACATAACGTTCCAGATATTTATAATGCATTTGATGATGCTTAAGCCTTAGGAAATTATTTTAATAAAGGTGCTGATTTAACAATTAGACAGAATATTCTCAGAGATATGCTGATCACTTTTTACGGCGAATTTCACGAGCGGCAGTAATTAAAATGGCTCGCGGCCGTAATTAACATGGCTGCGACTTTAGAGCTTTTTGCCATTTTAACTATATAAAGGACCTCATTGAGGTGCTGTTTACACACAATCCTATCAACTGACCTTCCTGGCCTGTCCTGACATTAGTTTGCCCAAATAAATGATAAAAAATTGAAAAAACGAACCCTGCTTTACATCAAGGTCATCTGAGCATAATCTGTACTTTTCCATTCCCCTTTTCATACTTGTCCTTCCCCCTTTCCTGCTTTTAGGCTTTAATTAGGCACACTGACATCAGGGCAAGTGAGGAAGGTCATTTGGCTAGATTGTGTGTGAACAGCACCTCAGGGAGGACTCTTATTTGGTTAAAACGGTAAAAAAACTCATGAGTCGCAGCCATCTTAATTTCTGTCGCGAGCCATGTTCATTAGTGCCGCGAGACGCTGGTCGAGTTTCAATACTCTGAGAACAAAAATGTAAATTTTTCACAGATCCGACGGAGCGACAATGTAATATAATACAGCTTAATAATATAAGGACAGATTTATTACGTATTTATAACGGTTGAAAATTTAAAATTTATACAGGTGATAATATGTAATACTCGATGCATTTTCGCAACAATTAGAACCGTCGACCGGTTTCGCTCTCATTAGAGCTCTTCAGTACGGCATACTAATTACAGCAAAAATGCACCAAAAATAATACGGCTATCGTATAGCCAGTCTCAAAATACTCAGTAAGTGGTGGACGTGCCGCCACCTTGTTGCGGAACCAAGTAGTATGCTGTCACGCCAGCTCCAAATAACACAAAGTGTTAAAAAATAGAGACTGGATACAGCTAACTAACAATTTAGAAAATTGTCAGCCCTGGCCCATTTCTACCCCAATATAGGGACAAAGTATGTAAGACTCGATGCATTTTCGCAACAATTAGAACCGTAGACTGGCTATACGATAGCCGTATTTTGGTGCATTTTTGCTGCAATTAGTAAGCCGTACTAAAGAGCTCTAATGAGAGCGAAACCGGTCTACGGTTCTAATTGTTGCGAAAATGCATCGAGTCTTACATACTTTGTCCCTATATTGGGGTAGAAATAGGCCAGGGCTGACAATTTTTTAAATTGTTAGTTAGCTGTATCCAGTCTCTATTTTTAACACTTTGTGTTATTTGGAGCTGGCGTGACAGCATACTACTTAGTTCCGCAACTAGGTGGCGGCACGTCCACCACTTACTGAGTATTTTGAGACTGGCTATACGATAGCCGTATTATTTTTGGTGCATTTTTGCTGCAATTAGTATGTCGTACTGAAGAGCTCCAATGAGAGGGAAACCGGTCTACGGTTCTAATTGTTGCGAAAATGCATCGAGTCTTACATACTTTGTCCCTATATTGGGGTAGAAATGGGCCAGGGCTGACAATTTTCTAAATTGTTAGTTAGCTGTATCCAGTCTCTATTTTTTAACAGTTTGTGTTATTTGGAGCTGACGTGACAGCATACTACTTGGTTCCGCAACTAGGTGGCGGCTCGTCCACCACTTACTGAGTACAGGTGATAATACTCTTGTTTGGATCCTTGGTTTAAGAAATTTCTCTTTTAAATGTAATCATATAGGTATAACCGAAACATTGGTGCGATTGAAACGTGATTATTATTGGCCTTCGATGACTACACACTTTACAAATTATCCAAAGAATTGCAAAATGTGTCAAACCACTTCACCTTGAATTAGGCGCGTGGATTACAATCATAATCCACGCCTGTTTTGCCACCGACCAATTGAAAGTTGGTAACGGGTGAGATCGCTTTCTTGAGTAGCTGTCGGTAATATATTTAAGATTCATTTTAGTACAACGTAAGCCGCCGTGAGGTATGTTTGTTCAAGTAAAAGGCTGTCAATGACGTCTGGATTACAATTGTAATTCACGCGACTATTAACTGCTTTTCCAGAGGAGAGAATGTATGGTTTTGACTTTTGTCAGATTCGGGTAAGTTTTTTATAACGAATAAATATCAATTTACAGTATGTCGAGATTATTTTTTGCTCTATAACAAAAAAAATTTCGTGTGTTTCAATATAACATTACATGAAAATATTACTTAATATGTTTCATTTTACAGATTTATTCCCATAAATATGCCTAATCCCAAAAGAAGGAGCCTGGAGGCTAGTAGAAATCCTAAGGATTTACCGAGGTGATATGAAGAAATGCCAAATAAGAAAGATAGTGCATTAGAAGAAGAGGAAGCAAAAAGCATTTTAGAAAATAGCGGTCATCAATTAGAATCCAAACAAAACATTTTTTCAGATAAAATCGACTTACCGAAGCTGTATTTTTCTGGTGGCAACGAAGCTAATATACATTTTTACATTGACAGAGACCAAACCACAAAGTGGAAAAAATTTAGACTAACTTGCAGGTACTTGCTCGTGCTCACAACATCATAGAGCTTTTACCAAGGCCAAAACGCGATGCTCGAAGCACAATGTCAGAAATGGACTGTATAAAACTCTTTCCAAGTGATAATATTATTCAAATGATAGCGACTTCCACAAATGTATATATTAATTAAATTAAAATTTTCAAAGGGAAAGATATTTGCGTTTATTAGAATTTCATTTCTGATTGGAACTTTGAGAAGTTCCAGAAAAAATGACCATAAAATATGGAATAATGCAAGAGGCAGTGGAGTTGAATCACGTTATCTTGCCATGAGTGAGAAATGATTTAGATTTCTTGAAAGATGCCTAAGATTAGACGATGTATGAACCAGAAATGAAAGAAGAGAAATTGCTAAATTTGCACCCATTAGAGACTATTTGAAACATTCATGGCTAATTTCCAAAATAATTTTATTGCAACTGACACGACGATTTTATTTATCCAGAAACAGGTGATAAGAGGTTGCTCAAAATAATAACCTGCTATAATAAAACAAAAATTAGATGTGGATTTAGTAGATCAAAATACAACGTAGCGTGAACAACAAATCGATGGCGAATGGTTATATTTTATAACTTTCTGAGCATTGCTTCCTTTGTACATAAAGCTAACCACACTAAAAAAAGTACTAAGATCTTGATATTGAAACGCTTGCGCGGGAACTACTAAAACCCCAGATAGAGCATAGGTCAACAATTCCATTCCTACCAAGAGAACTAAGGCGGCCAGTACGATATCTACTTGGACTTGAAGAAATATTACCTCCTCCTCCATCAGGTGTACCGGAAAATTGTACTAGACGCCGCTACATTTGCTCTAGAAGTCTCAATAAATCGGCAAGAAAAATTTGTCGAAGATGTAGCAAACATGCATGCAAAGAACACATACGAGACGCATTCACTGCATGTCTGTCAGAGAGAAAAAACTGGATTTGTAACCCGTATTGTATTGTTTATGTTATGAAACTAATTTTCTTGATTTAGTTAGTATAGTTATTACTTTACCTGTTTATTGGAATATACGGTAGTCTATTTTTATAAATGATTTTAAAACAGTTTTTGAATATCCTGCTAATAAAAGTTGAAAAAGTCATGCATGTCTTTGAATCTTAACCGTCGACTAAACTTAGAAAAATGTATATTTTTAGGTGTTAAATGTGAAAAAGTAAACATAAAAGAACTTTAAAATGAGTGCA
The DNA here is from genome assembly GCA_964006375.1 of Tillus elongatus. Classification (NCBI taxonomy): domain Eukaryota; kingdom Metazoa; phylum Arthropoda; class Insecta; order Coleoptera; family Cleridae; genus Tillus; species Tillus elongatus. Next base: position 89,059,857 of record OZ023269.1, on the reverse strand, counting down.
ATTATTATCATTATTTTAAATTATTTATAACATGAATGAAATAAAATGGATTATCAGTGTAATGACGCGACCCAGGCGCCTACTGGAGGGTTAGTAGAGTAGAAAAAACCTTTATGACCCAATTCTTTTAACAGAAACAGAGGGAAAACCGTTCGATTTGTTACATGTAGATTTGTTTAAATTTGACATTTAAGACTTTGTTACGATTTGAGATGCTTTTCCAAGTTAGGTCAAGCTTCTGCAATTCATGGTAAAACAGGTATAGGTATATGTAATGCCCTAATTTATTATTATTTTTTATTTTATGGGTTACCTCAACGTATAACGATGAATAATGGTCCTGAACAAAAAATATCTGACGGTCCAAGAGTTACTTAAATCACATAAAATAAAAATACATTTTACTACACCTCTACATCATGAATCCAACGTACCAGTAGAAAGGTTCCAATCTACATTAATTGAACATTTAAGAATAGTAAGGGTAAGATATGAAAACAAAAATATAAAAACTCTGATATATATATATATATATATATATATATATATATATATATATATATATATATATGCAATAATATAGCTTATAATAGCGCTACCCATTCTGCGACAAAATTTACACCATTGGTACTGATATTAGGTCATACAGATTCCGGAGACTCTTCCGATTTAGCTAATTCAAGTTTTTATGCATATTATGTTATCGACCATGGAAAAAATTATATGAAAAAATTTCGGAAATATTAGACGTTAAGAAAAAGTAATTGAAAAACAAAACCATTTTGGTGCAGAACACTATCAATTTAAATTAGGTCAAACTGTTTATATAACAAATATCAAAAGAAATAAAAAATAGAACAAATTTACGGGTCCCTGGAAATCACGGAAATGTAAGAAAATAGTAGAGGTTAAAGTAGGATAAATCCACTAACTAATAGAAAATAATTTACTTGAAGGCACTAAAAATGTTTGTTATTGCAGAATCGTCTCCACAGCTGCAGCAGAACTAGCCTTATTCCATGACAGTTTAGATAATCATGGTTTACTACTCCTAAAATTAGGTAAAGCCCAAAACATACCTGATTAATGGTCATTTGTACATATATGATGTTACATCTATTATCGAAGTTATTAATACAATACAACAAAATTTTAATAGACCAAGATCGCATTTTAAAATGTTTACGGAATACAAAAATTAATTTCACAATTATTTATATAGCATAGCTTCAGTTTTAGAAAATAATATCAGTTTGCAAATATATTAAGTTAATCTAACTATAACTAAAAGAACAAAACGTGTCTTATTAAATTCTGTGGGATCCTTTATTAAGATTTTCACTGAAAATCTCGATCATGAAGATGCCAAGAGGTATGACAATGCAATCGGACTTTTGTCAAAAAATCAAAGAAAACTGAAAACATTAGTAAATGAACAAATAACCTTGTTACAAAAATATCTGGGAAGTTTTAAAAATATTACTCAAACCATACAACATAATGAAATTGTACTCGAGTCTCGGTTGAAACAAGTTGAACAAGTGATTAAAAGAATTAATTTACAAAGCATAGAAAATGTGTTTATTTTCTTATTCAGATGCCAATTTCACAAATTTTTACTATGTATTACATTATCTATAATATTTTAGAGAAAATACAGTTAGAAATAAAATTTTCGTCATAATTACATTGTAGAGCTGAATGAATTGTTACAAGAAACTAAGCTAGTCAGAAAATATTTAGATGCAAATAAGAACAAACTGCCTTTTAATTCGGTAATAAAAAATATTTTGCTTTTTGAACAAATAATGCAAATTAAAAGTTACCGTAAAGGTAGTCAAATAATATTGATAATAGAAATTCCAATTTGTGAAATAGAAAACTGCAATTACTACCATTAATCTACACCACCTACTCCAACCCTTAGTTCATTCATTTAAAACCATTATACCCCACTTTAAATACCTGCTCCTTAATAAACACTATTGCATCTATACTGAATAAAAGTGCCAATATCCAAAGAGGTATTTATTTCTCATCAAACTAACTCAGCTGGTATTCAAGAGGGCCCACCAAGTGAAGTCAAAATTTATTTAAAATGTTACTAATTGTAATCAAATTCCAAAGGAAGTAATCAACGTCGAAGTCCAAAGCTTAGAGGAAAATCAGTGAATGGTATTAGCAACAGTATTTACAGTAGCCGGCCGGAAATGTAGCAACGACCGGAACAACGTACCCCTCGAAGCAACATATGTTTTGGAAGTGAAACCACAATGTGCAATGCAGATCGAAGACATTTACATTCAAAGTCATCAAAGACTTGAAACTAAGTAGAAAGTATAAACATATTGAACTTCCTAAATTTAAGACTGGTAGTGAAAATAACCAAACTTATAATCCCCATTATAAAGTAAAATTTCAATCTCTTGAGTTAAATTCAATTCAACTATATGAAATAGATAGTATACAAAAATATTTTATCAAACAGAAAGAAAAACTTAGTAATATATCAGATAATGTTCTAATACATTTTTATAAAGTTAATTTTTAGGCTATCTTAATTTACGAAATCCACAAAATCAAAAAATGCCGAGAATACTAATCAAGATGTGATTCAATTTTTCAGACTGTTCCCGCATTTTTACCCTATGCTGGAATCTGGAAAACGATGAGTCATATTATACTATAACTCAGTATATTCACATTGTGGGGCACACATGTTGTTTATCCAATCTAGATTTCTTGAATATTATAATATTATAATATATATTTAATTATTAAATATTTATTATTTATTATTTATTTATTAATTATACATTAAATTATAAAAATAAAGTTATAAAATGTAAGTTAAAGTTATATTGCAGATGGAATTATTGTGCAGTAAAATAATTAGATGTAAGTTGAGTCTGTAGCCAGCTTTTGTTGAGTAAACTCCTGCTTCGGAGAAATAAAGTTTTTTCAAAAGAAGTTCTCCGAAGTTAAGTATATTTGTCGCGTACTTGAGAAATAAAACATACACAACAATAACACCTATCCCGCTACATCAGCTGCACTCGGCGCTTAGTGCCGACAGCGTACTTATTCCAGCTTGAATAAACATTCAAGCTCACTTAAAAATAGCATCGTGGTTCATTCTGTAAAACTTGTACCAAATAGGTCATCGAGGAGACACGTGTCGGCATAGGGACAAAGCATTTACTTAATTATTGTAAAGTGTCAGACCACATTGAGTCAAACTGTTATAAGAAAGCAAAATATAAACATATTAAACCAGCCACAGCTAAGTCAAGATTGGAACCTGTGATGATCACTGATAAGTACACTTGAAGAACCCAAAGCACCACAACACATTTTACAAAAGACCTGAGGATCGTTTCACTAACAAAGTCAGCGTCATCAGAGGATAAAAAATTCTAACTCCTTTAAAAACTAACATCACCTTATATACCGGATCTTAGGTAAAAAGACCGAACTGAGATGGGAAACTAGTCACAAGAAAATTCTGCAGTGTATTGTATTTTTATCGCTGCACTGTCCCTACTAACTTATCTAAAAGATGTTCATCTATCATAATTTTGGGAAGGTCCAACGACAAGTAAATTAATATATATATATATATATATATATATATATATATATATATATATATATATATATATATATATATATATATATACATATATATATATATATATATATATATATATATATATATATATATATATATATATATATACATATATACATATATACATACGCACCCGTGCATACAAATTATCTAATATTAATATACCTACTTTTCATCCAGCCATTCGTTTTACATAAGAGCACGCACACATATCACACACACCTAAGCACTCATGCTTTTACTGGTACAAACCGATACTTAATGAATTCATTTAACTGGGAGTGTATATTTACACCTAAATTTGTATATTATTCATATGTATTGAAATTATTGTATAAATGTCTGCATTTTTTGTACATAGTAGTTGCGTCAAGTCGAAGGGACACGGAACATTGTCTAGCTCATTAATGATATTTAGAAATGAATAAATAATATTTGTTTTTTGTTTACAATATAGTAGCATATGTTCAGCGTCTACAAACTCACCGCACTCAGTATTTGGATTATCTTTGAAGTGTATTTTGTTAAGGTAGAAAGGAACCAGTGAATGGCCAAAACTAAGTCTACAAATTTTAACAATGGTATATTTGCTTACATTTATGTTAGAAAACCACGGAACTGCGGGTGGAAGAGGCTCTAGGCGTTTATAGTATCCACATCTACTAATATGGCAGTAATCGTTAAGCTATTTGCGTATTATCTTCTTTGCAAAAGTTGTCACTAAATGCGCATAAACAATCTTTTTTGTCGCCAGATTATACAGCTTACTTAGGGAGGACGTTAGCTTTTTCACTAGAAATTATACCTGCAAGTGCTTTTACCCATAGTAAGTTTATGCGTCTTCCCTCATTTTGCAGGCTCGTAATTATGTTTAGTATTTTGGCAATGATATAGTTGCAAGTCGAATGAGGCGAGATATTTTTTTATCTTGTCCAGGCTACTTTTACAGTCTGTAAAGATTATTGCCTGTTTTGTTGACTGGTGACTAATGTATTGTAAAGCCTCCCAGATCGCAACAAGTTCGACTGTGTAAGTTAACATGTTATTTAGTTAGTGAATTCCAAGATCTGACACATAATAGGCGCATCCACATTGTGAATCTCTCCTAGAAGCGTCTGTAAAAATGACTTACGTCCAATAAAAAGATTGGATTCCGAATAGCACTTGGGAACTCTGAATAATCTTGTAACTATTGTATGCCGCAACTCTTGAAAATTTATATTAAAAATTGGATTGATATTATCTTGCCAAATGTGAATATTATTGTCAATTATATTTAAGTAGATGTCGACTATTAGTATGGTTTTCTTCTTTTGCCAGAAGGTCATTGTAAGATCTTCTATGAAGCATTGATGTAGTTTATTGATGAGCTGACTAGTTTTTCCTATTTATTTAAGTGTGAATTTCAACGCTAGTTTTTCTCTTCTATAATGTAGTGGCGTTTCTCCGCTCTTTGCTAAAAGATAGTTTATTGGAGTACGTTGTAAAACAGCCAGGCATAGTCTGAGCCATTTATTTTGCATTGACTATAATTTGTTTAAATGTGTTTTGGCGGAATCCGCATACAGGATGGACCCGTATCCGATGATGAATCGTACAAAGGATTTAGAGAATAAAATACTCATGTTTGGACCTATCCCTCAAGTTGTGTTACTGATAAATCTTAAGACGTTAATACCTGTCTCTGTGGGACTAACGAGTTCTTCAGTGTGTTCTCTCCAGGGCAATTTTCTATCCAAAATCATTCCCAAGAATCTTACCGAGTTTTTTACTGTGTATTTGACTTTTCGTATTTCAACAGTTAATGGTATGACATGCTTTCTACTAAAAATTGTAATCTGTGGGTTTTTTTTTAGAAATTAATAATCCATTATTACGGGTCCATGTTTCGATACGTGCAAAATCTTTTTCGACAGATCTTAGGACTGGTTGGATCTCATATAATGGTTGTATATGCATATATCATCAGCATATTACAGAAGAGAACTTTCACTTATCTGACTCTCTAAATCAATAGTATAAATAGTAAAGAGTAATGAGCTAAAAAAAACCATACTGTGGTAAACCTGCATTGGCCAGTCTAGGGCCTTTGTAAATGTTGCCGGATTTCAAATACAGTTGTCTGTCTTCGTATAGCTTAATAATTTTTCTAGTAAAATTAGGTAGAATGCCGATTTTTGTCACTTTGTGTCAAATATTTTAAGATTAACATTATCGTATGCTCCCTTGATATCTATGAACATAGCAATTACAGGTTTTTTGTGGCAAAATATTTGTTGACATCCAGTATAATATTGGCTAAAGTTTGAGTAGTAGAGTAATCCATGGGGAATCCAAACTGAGTATTTGGTAGAACATTATTTCTTTCTGCCCAGGTTTCAAGACGATTCTTAATCATATGTTCTAGGGTCTTTATAAGGCAGAAAACAAGAGATATTCCTCTATGTGAATCTATAAGATAGTAGTCTTCGTCGGGCTTAAAGAATCTGGTAATAATTTATATCTTCCAGGCGTTGGGTACATTTTCTGTTGTCCAAATTATGTTTATAATTTTTTAAAGTAATATCTTGGTCCTATAACAAAAATGGGCGAGGATCTTATAATGAATGCCATCAGCTTCTAGTGAAGATCGTCTGTGTTTGAGACAGAACTCTAGTTCGGACATTGTAAACTCTTTTTATAGTCTATCTGTATGACTAGGAACCATGCTATAATTTTCTTCTTTACTGCTATCTGGTTCTAAGTTCTTTAAAACTCGTCGGCCCACTCCTCATCAGGCTGGAACTTTGGGGTGTTTGTTTTAATATTTTTTAGCCTTTTCAAAATAGCCAAATGTCTTTGATAAGTGTACTTCTACTTAAATTTGAACAAAGTTTTTTCCATTTTCTCGCTTGCTGTTTAGACTACTTTTCTTTTTTAAAGCTGAAATTCTTTGATATTCGAAAAAAATGTTGTATGAAGGATTCTGTTTGTAAAGCTGAAGAGCACAATTTTCATTTTCCGTCGCAGTTTTACAGTTGTTGTCCCAAGGCTTTCGGAATTTATTGTTGGACGCTGTCGTCTTCTCGGGAATTGACAATGACATCGGGTTATTTATATTTCTTATAAAGTTGTCACTTGAAATATTGTTTCCTGATAAGTCACTTTTCGAGCTCACTTCCATCAAAGATGAAAACAACGTCCAATCAGCTTTATCCAGGTTATATTTCTTGTTATTAATTACTGTATGATTGTTGTTATAATTAGTGTTTCTCTTAATGTTTGTGCTTAGATTATCAAATATATATTCTAACTAGTGACATATTCATCTGATTTTAGCATTTCGACAAACCAGTCGAATCTGTGTGAAATATCCGATAAACATATCAAAACATCCACAGCCGATGCAACATCCGTGTGTTGTCTTTCCATTAATGTTTCGGACCCGGTATTTAAGAACTTTAACTGATTATTCTCTATTGCTGTGAGCAATTATTTTCCACCAACATCAGTCCTTGAGGACCCCCAGCAATGTGATGATAATTTACGTCAGCACTAATACGAAATGGATTTTCAAACTATCGAAAAGGGATTTTTAGTTATTATGACTTATTCTGGTGTTTGGAGGAACATAAATAGAATATTAATTAATTTTTTGTTGTCTGTTTAATGTCAAAGTTAATTCTATACACATCATACCCTGAATTTTGTAGAATCCGCTCACTATTGAAGCAGAGAATTTATTACTAGTAAGTACACCAACTAGCGAATCCTCATAGCCACAGACAGCCAGGAAACCCTTAAGGCCCTAAGTAGCCCACGGGTAAATTCCAGGCTGATAAGTGAATGCTGAGACGAGACGAGCGACCTGACTGGGCAGAATGAGGTCACCCTCATCTGGGTGCCGGGTCACTCGGGGGTCAAAGGGAATGAAGAAGCTGACAATCTTGTGAAGAGAGGGTCAGCAGAACCATTTATGGGACCAGAATCGGTCCTCGGCGTGACGAAGAGCACTGCCAGGGGATCCATTAAGTCCTGGGTCAGAAACAACACAAGGTGTACTGGGCAAACTGTCCAGGGCTCAGATATGGAAAGTCAGTAATGGAGGAACCCAGTTCAAAGAGAGCTGTGCTGCTGCTAAATCTTAGCAGAGGACAGCTCAGAAACATAACAGGACACTTGGCGGGACACATGGCCGTCAAGAAGAAACATCTGCATAAGATGGGGCGGTTCGAGAGGGAGCTGGCCTGCGGCGAGGCGGAGGAATCAGCCCAGCACATTTTATGCGAATGTAAAGCTCTGGACCGCAAAATACAACTAATCTACAGACAGCCTAGACTGGAGACAGAGCAATATAAAACTTCACCCTACCAAGTGCTGTGCAGGTACACTGATTTTGGAATGGGTGGAGTGGAAAATACAAAGGGCATGCACAATAAGTCAAAGGCTGCGGTGCTATGGGGAGGCAAAGACGCGGACGAGCCCTAAGGGGAAAAACTAGTAAATAGGTCTTCTCGAAATGAATTACACCCATTAAATTTATTAAAATTGTTAACCTTAAGCCATGTTTCACTTATGATAGCAATGTCGATATTATTGTGAAACACGTATTTCTGTAAATGACCCTTATTTGATTTAATGGAGCTAGCATTCCATTGAATTAATTTAAGAGTGAATGTTATTGGTTTTTGAGAATTTCTAAAAGCTTGCCTTTGATGAGTCCATTGTTAGACTATCTATGAGTTGTATATTTGACTGGTTTAAGATATCTATGACCAGACTATATCATCGAGAGTTTGTCTTATATTAAAAGAAGATTTTTGAGATTGGGAGAATGAGGGAGGGTAAAGATTGATTATACCACTCTGCTTTGGTTGTTGGATATATCTTATAATCTGCTGCCTAGCTTTCTCAATGTTGAAGTCTCTTACTGAGTCCACAGTTCTTCTACGTTTAGGAGGTTGAGATCTGGTAAACCGAGTTATAAATTCTAACTTTGGAGGTTGTTGTTGGGTGGGGTGAGGTCTTACACACAAAACACATATACGACTGCTCCTTCGAGAGCATGCTTCGCTATTGTGGTTTTCTCCGCAAAATTTGCACCTTTCCTGTACTTTGCATTGAAATATTCTGTGTCTATATCTTAACCATTTTACTCACTGAATGGTACGCTGTATATACGGTTCAACTCTAAATTTAATTATCCCAGTTTCTACTTCTGAGGAAAGCATACAACCTTTAAATTTAACATGCACTGATGGCGCTGTAATATATTCAACGCAATTTTCTTTAAAGGCCCTACGCTTAAGTCTGACTACATTAAGCACTTCAAACTTATTACTCGTCGTTGGGAGAATCAGATTTATAAGATCCTTCTCCTCAATATCAATGTCAACTTGTCTGACTCCGCCCTATCTGCGTGCCAAAAACTGTGGTATAAATGCTTCCAAATTGTGTTTTTTCAGAATTTATTAGAGCATTAGCGCTCTGTAAAGTAGATAAAACTATTTTCAATTTGTTTCACTATACTAGAAATGTTCATCACGCTATTTTTAATATCCGATGAACAGTTAAAAATTTATTTAGCGGTACTTATTCTGTGAGTTACACCTATATTATCATTTGGGTTTTTACTTATAAGATAAAAAGTGCGTGGTCCTTGATGATAATTAGCATATATTCTGATAAATTTCTTTTCTCTTTTTTTTTCATATCTAAATTATTGTCGCCTTCTTTTACCTTACTGCATGTATTTATATTATTCACGATATTGTTTACATCCAAAATTTTTGAGAAGTCTAAATGTTTTAAGTAACCAACTTTTTTACTCACTTACTTTCTGCTGCTATTTATATCTCTTACGTTATCCTTATTCTTCTCAAGAATGTTTGGATTTTCCATTTCTTCATCGCTAAAAATAACAACATCCATATTTCCAAGTTTATTATCATTGCTAATTCCATCTCGGGGTCGACCCCTATCAGGTAGTTCACCTTTATTTTTCTTCAACATTATTTTACTTTTTCCAAAAGCACTACTGCACTACAAAATAAATTCTATGCAAGCAACTATCGTACGTCCATATGTCTAGAAGGCTACTCACCGAATCCTGGATTTCATTTAAAAAATGACATATTTAACATGAAAAATATTTTAATGAAAATTCGCTACCATTACGCAATTGGTACATCCAGGCGATTTTATGCTGGTTTGATTTCTGTCATATATTTGTCATTTGACTTTGTTTAGTTCCTGCTGGTATTCGAATTTTTATACGCTTTATGGAAATACTGTGTAATTGCAATTTTAGTTAGTAACTTATCGTGTAGGAGGCCATCTTTATAGTTCGAAGTTTTCTTTGTGGATTAGTACTCTCCACCTAAGCAGAGTTTAGGTTATAGTTTTCGGATCCCCGGACTGGCATGGAACATTAGCGACACCCTCTACATGTAAAGAGAGACAATGATTACAACTCACCAGGGGATTTTCAGGCCTTGTCTGGTTTTGCTTCCCAGCTGCAACTACCTTTGTCATAGTGGCTAATAGTCAGGTTAGCGCTTCACCTTTTCCAGCAGTGATCATCAGCGATTCAGCTTTTTCGGCAGTGATAACTCATCATCATTCACGGTAGCACCGTCGTCTCATTACAAGATGCAGTTACATGAAAAAAGAATAATAATAGACAGCATCAGTAAGCGCACATAGGCATGTTTCTGTTACAACGACTCGGTAGTCCAAAGCTGATGCCACAAAGGCTAGCTTCGACAGAACTAGGCTGCTTCAGGGCACTCCGCAAGACTCGGGTAGTGCCACATAGGTCATCACCACGTAGGTCACTCAAGAGAAACTGTGTTAGCCCCTACTCTAAGTAAGGCCAAGGATGAACTGCGGAAGCTGACACCAAAAAGCTAGGAAGCGATCCACAGTCCAGTGCCATGAAGCTTATAGACAGAGTAAGACACTCGAAGGAAGCTGGGTTAGCTCTTAATCTAAGTAATGCCACATAGGTCAAGGATGAACTGCCGAAGCTGATATCATAAAGCTACGAAGCGCTCCACAGTCCAGTGTCATGAAGCTAATAGACAGAGTCTAAGGTACTCGACAATATAATGTCACACAAACTGGGTATCACAAGTTAGAGTATGCCGAACAGGCTGGCCAATTCCCGACAAGTCACTGCCAAGTAGGCCATCCAAGAAAAACTTGATTATCTCTCCATCTAAGTAACGCCACACGTACTAAGGATGGACTTCAGGAGCTGGTCCACAAAGAGAGAGAGAGAGAGAGAGAGAGCCACACAGCGCTATGAAGGCTCATAGATGCAAACTAAGGTTTCTCGGCAGTTTAAAGATATCAGAATTTACAGTATGCCCAACAGTCAGGGTTGTTAGAGTACGCCCTCACTGGCTATGTAATTCAACGAAAGATGGTGGCACGACGGCTAATGCCACATAGGCTGTTGCCAGGAAGACTGGACAACAATATGGCTGGTTAAGAGTAGTAAAGGTAGTTGCAGTTAAGGGGAAGTTAATCGGGTTGGGACATGCCACACAGGCTAGGTAGTGCCACGAAAGTTGGTGCCACGAAGGATAGTGCCACGAAAGCTGGTGCCACAAAGCCTGGACAAGGAAAGGTTCGTTAAAGGACTGTCTGGAATGCGCCAAACAGGCTATGTAGTTGCCACGAAGGTAGGCGGTTCATACAAGTAAAGCAAGTTACAGTTAAGAGGAGGTGACTCGAGTTGGGATATGCCACTCAGGCTAGGTAATGCCACAAAGTCTGGACAGGGAAATATCAGTTGGAGGACTATCTGGAGTGCGCCACACAGATTATGGAGTTACCATGAAGCTGGCTGGTTTATAGAAGTAAAACTAGTTACAGTTAAAATGAGGCGACTCGGGTTGGGATATGCCACACAAGCTAGGTAATTCCACGAAGGTTGGACAAGAAAAGGTCACTTGAAGGACTGTCTGATGTGCGCCACACTGGCTATGGAGTTACCACACGAATCTGTCTCTTTTGTCAAATGGTCCCTTCAACCTACACATGCTTGACTTGTCATGTGGTTATCGACTCCAGACACATTAATCAAAGTGGATGAGAGAGAAAAGGTCTTAAAACGTAAACATTGACTTTGGCTAGACTACATTGTAAACTATATGAAAGAATGATATCGTATGAAAAATGTGACTAATAACATTTTAGTACGTAATTGCATTAAGCTTATTGCTACTCCTACAATAGTGTGTTTTGTTTTATTTTTAATGTAAATAAATTCGTCTTTACTTCAGAGATTATGGATTGGTATGCATGCGCACCGAAGTATTGTATAATGTAAATACATTAAAGAAAACTTTTAGTATGAATGTAGCCAATAATAATTTAAAAGTGGTGCACAACATATACGAAGTTCGGATAGGAATTTCAATGAATTCTTATGTTATGTTCACTACTTCACTTTTAAATTTGAATGCATTGTACTTACGAAAACGTTGCAGGTGAACGATCCCGATTTGTAATGCATTTATGTATACAACTTGATCTTTAACCAGGGCAATTACGAGTATAATAAGTGGATCGCAACCGGAATCAGAAGTACTAGAAATTCCAATTGGGACAAAGTAACATATAAGAATTTTATTTAGATGTAGTAGTAGTAGATAGTCTAAATTAAGATCGTTATATTATATCAATTAATTATATCATCGTTAATAAACCAAAATCTGAGAGTAATATTAGGTAGCCAATTACAATGTCTTGTGACTAATGGAAATCTTCCAAGGTCAAACTTAAGGGAACACACACACACACACACACAAGTACTAGAAACTATATTTACGAGACGAAGCTGAATCATAATAAGAATGCTGGCGTTACAGTGTATACATGGTGTCTCACGGCTAACGGCACGAAGCCTCACGTCAATATATTTCTTTATGTCGAATTTTAATGACGATGGATTTTGTAGGTCAACAAGGGCCACAATTTAAAATAAGTTTCAAATACACAGGGCGGTCCAATAAAGTCTGACACCTCAAAGTCATGTTTTTTCTTATGGAACACTATGTATTTGATAAGGATTTTTAACTCTACGAAAAAAATACGGTCCACTTTTTTATAAGATTCCTATACCTATTTATTACCGTTTGTCAGATATCTTGATTTTTCGATTGATATGAGGTTTTTAAAAAAAGCTGATCTTCCACGTAAGATGATATCAAAAGAAAAACTCACAAGCGTGCGGAGATGGACTTGTTGCTACATCAACCACTGTAGTCAATACTTCGTAATAATTTACAGGGTGTTGAAAAATGCAAGTACAATTATTAACACACACACATTCAAAGTAGATTATCTTGTTTATGTTAAGCGGAAGATCCTGTATTTTGTTGACTCATCTTATTGTAAAAGTAATGTCCTCCCACATGATGCTAGGGTTCTCTATGTCCAAGTGCAATGGTTTTCATGCTATCCATACTTTTATGATTGTAAATGCTATTTTCACATTAAAATGAAACTTTCAAACAATCTAGTTCACCGCAATCATTGCTGGCAGATCTTTCAAATCAAAATCAAATCAGAATATCTGAATAGTCATAGTTAGTTGTTAAGAATATTTCCTGTTAGTTTATTAAAATATGAAACAGTGCTCATTTTAAGAGATGATAGTGTAAGGGGTACGTTTTTTGAATGTTTTTTTAATATATAATAAGTATATCGAACGCAATCCTTCGATGACATTAGGTTACAACTCTCTTGGTAAACAATGGAAGTAACCTATCATAATAATAACAATCGACCAGCGGCCACCTAATATAATTAATTAGTTCAACAGTCACTCACCAGTTGATATATTACTTAGCAGTTGTGTTATCTACTTAACAGTAATCATGCAAAAGGCAAAAGGTTTATTACCTGTCAGAATGATGGCGAAGCCTTAGTGTACGGGCGTAATGAGTCGGGCGAGCGGGTGCCAAATGTGTCCAGTAACAACACACTAACCTGTAATTAAAAATATACCTGAACACATGATCAACAATCTAAAGCACAACCTAATATACACGAGGGGCATTCAATTATTAGTCCATCAATCATTTACCAATTACACGCTCCACTGAGCGACTCAACACGAATGGGTATTTATACTCAAAGCTCCACTGAGCAAGCTAACATTAAGAGCAGTTTCGACATGACGCTCCACTAAGCAACTTCAACATTAACAGCAGTTCCTACTCAAGGCTACACTGATCCACATTATAATCTCTCAACAGCGCACATCAGTGCCTCAGAATTGCTTCTCAACAATGTCTCTAAATGCTCAACCATTAGTTTCTCAAACAATAATTACTCAGACAATAATTACTCAAGTAGTTGCTCACACGATAGTTACTCAAATAAAGTTACTCAAACAATTATTCAAACAATAGTTACTCAAATAATAGTTTCTAAACAATAGTTCAGCCTGTGTGTATAGTTGGGTGCTGTACCCGAACACTAGGTCCGTGCAGGCTTCCAGGTGTGCAATGAGGCACAGTTCAATGCCCAATATAGAGTGCTCGCTACAGCCAGCGTTCAATACCGAGAAATGCAATGGACACAATGGACTCCCAAAATACAACAACGGTCCCGGCACACATGAATACTGAGAAGTGCAATGGACACAAAGGGCCAACCCAACAATGTGTCCTCTCTAATATCCACGCATCGAACAGGGATAGGTGCACCTTGTAACTGTAACGAGGGTGTTCTACGTGCCTTTTGCTTTTCTTCCTCTACATATTTTATGCATTTTATGGTAGATAAATTTACGATAGTTAAATTACTTGTGACGATTTTTCATAACTTTTCTGAGATCAAATCAAACATTTATGTATGTAGCAATATCATAAATCAAAATAATTAAACAGGCCAGCATCCCGCTTACATAATCCTACCTTAGTCTGACGATGCCACTAAAAGCCACCGTGTTGTGGTTACGCAACCCGGCTCAAAAGCCCTCCTCTACTAGTATGACGTCCTACTGGGTGAACAAACAGCGAAGGTGCTCCCCACATCTTCCAAACTATCATCAATTTACTTTCAAACAGACTTTACTTTATTTACTTAATGCAAACTGACATAATTTAACTCTTACTTGATTTATGACTATTGACTTAACCTCGTGTAAGTAACAGACCTAATTTAAACTCAGCTACACATTATTTTTATATAAGCTAGTTATTAAACGATTACCTAAAACCACCCTTATACTCAGATACTCATGAAATTACTCCTCAATTTATAACTTAAACAAATGAGAACATGTACAATATGTCAACAATATGTGTTCAGTGAGAACTCACTCACCTGAGTGAAGGTTTATATAACGTGTACTGTAAATTTCCAGAAAAGAATGAACACCATACTAAACTTACTGCACATAAGCACGACTGACGAGACAATGCTAATGGGTTCTTTAGGTTAATTTAGATGATAGACAAAAACGTTCCCGAGAACGTTTCTTCGAACTAGTTCTCGAGTTTATAGATAACTGCGGTGTGGATACTGCGAGGCCCTTGAATCTAAGGGAGATAGAGTATTAGGAAGCTACCTGAAGTACATTGTAACTCCACAGCATGCGTGTCCCTATATACACAATATTTAAGCGCGTCTGGCTCAACTAACACTTTAATTTTAATAGGATAATGCTCTCACCAATATAGTACATAAAAACGTGTCTGTTAGATAATAGTGTTTTCACAATAAAATTACGTTGTGACTAGGGCTAAAAAATACATTGCTTAGAATAGACATGTTACTACATTGGAGAATAAATGGAGAATTGTCCTCTGACATCAACAGTATATGCTCAAAAATATCTTGATCGAGAACCTCCAAGAGAAGAGGGGTTTGATAAATTATTGAGAAAATTTCGTGTAAGTGGTAGTGTTGCATACAAAAAACTAAGCAAAACTAATCCAGTGTTGGTAGTGAGAATGATCTGTGTACTACTGTCTGTTACGGAAAACCCAATCACGAGCACTAGAAAAATTTCCAATGAAATAGGATTAAGTCAAATGAGTGTATCTTAAATGCTTAAGAAAAGCGAATATCATCCGTATCATATACAGATGCACCAACACTTGAGTGAAAGAGATTTAGTTACGCGTTGTGATTTTTCGTTGTCGGTTCTAGATAATGTTTGAGATGATCCTGATTTTTTCAACTGTGTATTATTTAAAACTAAGTGAGATGTAAGACACGCATTTTACACCTGTCGCCATCCCGTAGCGGAACCAAGTAGTATGTTGTCACGGTAGCTCTGAATAACACAGAATGTTAAAAAATAGAGACTGTGGACAACCAACTATTATTATTTATGTATGTGTATTATTTATTGACGAATCTACTCTTAACAATAATGGACTAGTAAATAAACATAATTTTCATTAGTATAATAATAATAATAATAATAATAATAATAATAAGCGAAGAAGTGTTAACATAGGCGATCATGTTATCGGACCCTATTTCTTTGATGGAACCTTGAATTGAAGGAAATTTTGGATTTTCTTCGGAGAGACTTCTGGTTACTCCTCGGAAATGTTCCACTTGACATTCGAAGAAAAATGTGGCTCCAAATGGACGGTGCACCTGTTCGTTTTTCAATTGGAGTAAGAAACTATCTCAATACACATTGTCGGAATAGATGGATAGGCAGAGGGAGTGGACACAATTGCCCCCTTCGATCCCCAGATTTGACCATTATTGATTTTTTTCAATAGGTTTTACATAAAAAATATTGTTTACACTACATCTGCTACCACTCCAGAAGATATGAAATTGAGAATAGCAAACGCTGTTTACTCCATTACAGCAAACACTCTGCAAATTTTAGAAAAATATTTTGAAGATAGAATTACTCTTTGTATAAAGCAAGATGGCAAACATATAGAGCATGTTTTATAGTTTTTAGCTTTTGGTGGTTTTTGATTTGCTCGTTATTGTTTATTACCTTTGTTATTTCGTTAATTTCGTGTTTAATTCAGTTGATTGTGTTTTGAAATAAAATTTGTTGATTACGTTGGAAATTTTTCGCTTTAATGTGAAAATGGCACTTACAATCACAAAATATGAATAGCATGAAAACCATTGCACTTCGGTATAGAGAACTCTAGTCTTATATTGGATGCAATTACTTTTTCTATAAGGTGGGTTAACAAAATACAGGGTGTTTCATTTAACATAAACAAGATCATCTACTTTAAATTTGTCAATAATTGAACTTGAATTTTTCAACACCCTGTAAATTATTACGAAGTATTGACTACAGTGGTTGATGGAGTAATAAGTCCGTGGTCGCAGCCCAGTAATTTTTCCTTTCGATATTATCTTACATGGAAGATGGGATTTTTTTTCGAAAACCTCATATTCATCGATTAAATCGAGACATCTGTCAAAGGGTAATAAATAGGTATAGAGATCATGCAAGAAAGTGGGCCTTATTTTTTCAGTAGAATTCAAAATCGTTATCAAATACATTGTGTTCTATAAGGAAAAACATAACTTTGAGGTATCACACTTTATTGGACCACCATGTATATTTGACAATAATTTTAAATTGTAGCCCTTGTTGACCTACACAATCTTCCGTCATTAGAAATTCGATATAAACAAATATATTTATTTTGTATATTTTAATTTCTAGTTAGAAGTATAACATACGGTAAAACTTAAAGGAACAAGAAAATAAAAGATCTTATCTTTTGTCAATTTAATACCATTTTCCTGAATGTTTCAATATAAGGGTTACCATACACTACAATAGTATGTCCGAGACTAAATAGCCAACATTACGGATGGACAATTATAAACTATTATTGATAAGGTAATGAGAGAAAGAAACTTTGAGCAGGCTGTACAAATACAACAAGATTTAATCGAATTAAACGAAAGCTTGCTGAGTAAAGTAAATAAAAATAAAAAAAAATAGATGACTTAAAAAAGGGAAACAGGTGCTTCGGTAGTAAAGGAAAAAGAAACAACATAGTGGTTTATGGATTACAAGTGCCAAATGAAGATACTGTAAACGTGGTGATAACAAACTAAACGACTTTGTGGGTATGTTCTTGGGTTTGCAAGACATTAACAATATACAATTTTTGGAAAGGCGGGAGCGTGATCAACCTATTCTTGTCGAATCGTTATAATTCCTTAGAAAGCAAGAAGTTTTAAGAAATACACGCAAGCTTAAAGGAAGTAAAATTCATATTACGAATTACTAGAGTGTGAAAGAGCTAGAAGAAAGGAAGAAGTTGAAAGAATACCAGAAAGAATTTAGATCAAAAGGAATGAATGTGTTTGTAAAACAGAACAAAATTATAATATATAGTGTTGATTATACACTTAAACAACTTATAGAAGAAGAAGAGTTTGATTTTGAGCTACATATTAGGTCACAGAGTGACCCAGGAACATCACTTTTATCAAGACAACCAATACTAGACGAACTAGAGGAAAATGTATCACAACATAATACTGACATTAAAGCAAATAGAAGAGGAGAAGCTGCACAAATATTGTTAGACAACATTGCAAGTGGTAAAACATCAGCTGAAAATTTACAGGAAACTCAAAACAAAGTTAGAAGATCCGAGAAGACTGGTAAACACAGCAAGAAAAAAGCAACTTTATCAACTTCGAGTGCACATACAAAGCAGGCATCCAAAATCAGTAAATACAATTTTCTATAAACGTGATACATCTCAATAAGTGTAAGTAAGATACATTTAAAGTGTTTGTGTGTTGGTAGCTTAACTGTATTTTTGTACAAGTACAAATCTTATAAAGAGAGCAGTTTTTGTTGCCTCCTATCGACACTTACTTTATTCTTGAATTGAAAATTTGTAGTTTTGAAAGTTGTAAGTGTTGTTTATTTATTTCATATTCCTACTTAGTTGCATTTTATTGTAGAACGTTTTGGGGATTTTATCTCATGCTTTTCTACTGACTTAGGTTATAGTTTTTCTTGTCTTGAACGTTTTTTCAACTTTACTACTAACACTTGCTGTGTTACTTTATATTTTTACCAACAAACATATGTAAAAATGGACGAATATATAAGAGACTTGCAGTTGTAGTCAGTTTCAACGCTAGAGATTGAAATAAACTTTTATGGTTACCGCTGCATACAGGTGATTCAATTCGAGTACACACTTTTAACTCGGAACTATTCAACTATCTAAAAAATGTGGGAAACAGTGTAGACCACCATATATTTGTGGGTGATATAAATCAAAATATCAACAATGAAAATTTGGTCAAACTACAAGATTATTTAAATATTATGGGTGAATTTGGGTTTAAGTCGTATATGAATCGATATACAAAAATAGAAAATGAATGAAAATCCTGTCTGGATCACATATTTATTAAGCACAGAAGAATATCTGAAAATCTATTATTTTACCCTATAATTTTACATGTTAACATAGTCCGTAAAAATCCTGAAACACGTGCAAAAGATACATACATTAGTTATACTAAACTTAAGAATGACTTAAGCGATGAAAATGGGAGAGTGTGTATAGGGTTTCCGTCGTACGTTAATATATATACAAGAATAGAAAAGGAATTAAAATCCTGTCTGAATCACATATTTATTAAGCACAGAAGAATATCAAATAATTTATTATTTTACCCTATAATTTAACAAGTTAAAATAGTCCCTAAAGAGTCTGAAAAACGTGCCAGAGGTATATACATCAGTTATACTAAACTTAAGAATGACTAGAGGGATGAAAAATGGGAGAGTGTGTATAGGGATATAGATGATGTCAACAAGGCAGCTGATTCCTTTTTTGAAAGTATTAAAGATTAATATAAGTAATAATACAAAAAATATATATGTCCAAAATCAGCGTAATATAAGAAAATATTGGATAACTCCAGCCTTACCAAAATCAATTGTTAAAAAAAGTATATAATGATTTTAAAAAAAGATCATTTTAAGAATTCTATAAATATAAATAAATATAAAACATATTGAAACATATTAACTAGGCTACTAAAAGCTACAAAGGCAAATTATTTTGAAAACCTTCTGGGTAAGAATATCTCAGCAAAATAATTATATAATACTGAAAGCCAAATTTGTAATAAAGAAAAGAAGAAAGAAAAGAGTGTAAGCGAAAGAAATACAAGTGAATCTCAAACACTTGAAAATAAAACAGTTACAAAAAATACTTTAATGAATACTATGTAAATTTAGGAAAAAATCTGGCAAAAAACATTAAAGCCACTGCTTAAAAATAAAATAAAAAAGGTTAATTCAACAATTTCTTGAAACCGTCTACTCAACGGGAAGTGAAGAACGAAATAAGGTCTCTAAAGGATGGTAAAATATCTGGTGATAATGTGATAAAGGCTGCTTTGAAAGATTTCTGCAGAAATTTCTATTATTTTTGTGGAAATGTTCAATGCTACACTTTTACAAGGGGTGTTTCCTACGGTATTTAGGAAGGGAATAATTATTCCTATGACAAAAGTGAGACCACAAATGTCGTAAATAACAGGCCAATAACATTGCTTTCAAATCGGTCAAAAAAAATTGTGAAGATGATAAAAAAAGATTAGTCAAATTTTTGGAGACGCAAAGTGTGCTCTATGTGTATTTTTGTCGATCCATCTAAAGCTTTTGATACTGTAGATCATACAAAACTTCGTCAAAAGTTAGAAGCATATGGGATAAGAGGGCAGGCAGGGATCTTAATCCAGTCATATTTGACTAACAGACGATAGTATGTCAGGTCGGATGATGAAATCAGTGAAGAGACAATGATAAACTCTAGGGTTCCACAAGAATCAGTTTTAGGGCCGATATTATTTACCATCTATATTAACAATTTAGTAGCGCATGAGTCACAGGGTGAACTAGTCAGTTATGCTGACGACACAGCAATATTTTATAGTGCAGAAAGCTGGGAAATGGTGAAACATAAAGCTGAAACAGATCTCAAAAAAATAATAAACTAGTGCGCAGACACCCTACCTGCCGTGAATCCGGAAAATACAGTATACCATCTCGTTAAACAGTTGCGAACATTTATTAGTAAATTCACTTAAAAGAGATTCTTAATATGAGTTGTGTGCGAACTTGTAGAGCAAACTGAGATATAAGACATGAGTCGCCACCTCGTTGCGGAACCAAGTAGTATGTTGTGACGACAGCTCCAAATAACACAAAATGTTATAAAATCGAGACTGTGTACAACCAACTAACATTTTTGTAAATTGTCAGCCCTGGCCCATTTCTTCGGTTCTAATTGTGGTGAGAATACATCTAGCCTTACATACATCATCCCTATATTAGGGAAGAAATAGGCCAAGGCTGACAATTGACAAAATTGATAGTTGGCTGTACACAGTCTCTATTTTATAACATTTTGTTTTATTTGGAGCTGTCGTGACAACATACCACTTGGTTCCGCAACGAGATGGCGACTCCTGTTATAATTATCACTTTGTTCTGCGAGGCTGGCTGCCTTAGTTGTATTACTTTATACGTGTGTTCTTGCTGCAATTAGTATACCGTACTGACGAGTTCTAATTAGAGCGAAACCAGTCTACGGTTCTAATTGTGGTGAGAATCCATGTAGCCTTACATGTAAACTTGTACTTTTCATTGATACAAAGCCAACTTATATACAGAATATTAAACTGGGACGGAGTCGATGCTGTGTATTTAAGGAGGCTTAGTGTTGTTCAGAAATGGATTCGCAAGGTTTTGTATAGTAAAAATAGATTGTATTCCAATGCTTAACTTTTTGATGAATTGGGGTTTCTAGGTTTTCGACAACTGTATGCTAGGTCTGTGCTCTTGTGGTTTTTGCTAACAAACACACTTATCTGCAAACTGGGCATGGATATAACATGAGAGTGCAAAGGTATGAAGTTGATATAATACATAAAACCATAGGCAAAAAATATAGATACTATTGACCAAAACTATATCACCTGTTACGTGACTCGGTCAAAGGTATTAGTAGTATGGGACCTTACAACTGGGCTATAAATAAATGGTTTAAAAATACTCCCAGATGTAAAATTGAAAAAATCTTACCAGTTAAAGGAGAAATGTAAAGATGTAGAATATAAATTTGATGTATATGAAGTGCATATAAGCTGAAAGCTTCTGCAAGAAATTTGTAGTTTATTAGTCGTAAACTAAAATCTGGAGAAGGTGTTCTTACTCTTAGAATAATTATCTATTTGCAATTATGTATTTATAATTTTGGATGAATAAACTTATTATTATTATTATTATTATTATTATTATTATTATTATTATTATTATTATTATTATTATTATTATTATTATTATTATTATTATTATTATTATTATTATTATTATTATTATTATTATTATTATTATTATTATTATTATTATTATTATTATTATTATTATTATTATTATTATTATTATTATTATTATTATATAGACGTGACCCTCGGTGCCATTAGTCATGGGACACCCTGTATAGGAGACGATATAATATATTCGCATAAACTAGTACGGATGCTGAATTATAAATTTGTAAAGACATCCTTCAAATTTGCTGGGAACATATATGATATAGTAGTTGCCTGTAGGTCGCCGTCTAATTGGACCTTGCAATTTGTTGAAGAGTTAAAAGCGAGAGAGCAGGTTATGACTTATTTCTTGATGTTGTCAATTTAAACATAATCAACAAGCACAATGAATCTTTTGGCAATAAGACTATAATTTAATTGAATTTAATATGCGAGTTTGGTTTTGTTTCTCTAATGAGTGAGCACCACATGGTTACCAAACCCTCAATGTCGTGCATTGATCATATGTTTGTCAAGGCAAATACGGATCTAGTTATCCAAGCTAATATTGGCGACCACTTTACGATTATGATTCAAATAGTTTCGGTGAGAGGAATGGATGATATGACAAAGAGTGAAAATAAAGCAATCGAATATATTGATTATTAGAGATTGAAACATGCACTAAGTTTAGAGACGCACTATGATGCTGCATGGTGATGACTTAGAAGCTGCTGTTTGCACTTTTTTATATACTGTAGAAAATTGTGTTGAGTAGCGTACGATTTAGAAACAGGTAAAAATGGAAAAAGAGAAATCTGATTTACGATAGGTCTAATAAAATCTTCTGATAAAAAAACATGATTTTTGCGCGATTGTTGAGAGAAACATATGATGAGCAACTAAGATTGAATATATAATCTATAAAAAAATATTTTATTACAACTTTTTTTCTTGTAACATAGAAATCTAAATTTTGGTGTATAGTTTACTTTTTATATCGTAAACCTACCTACCAAATTTGGTTATCATAGATTTTTTATTTTTTAAGATAAATTTTTTTTTAAATGAAAACTCAAAGTTTTCCCGGAAAACCTCGTCCGATTTTTTGATTAACGAACTTGTCAAAGTCATTTACAAAAGGAAGGTACATGCCAAATTTTATCAAAATCGGCCCTATATTCTTTGAGATAACAAATTTTTTCGAATAAAAACTCAAAATTTTTCCGGAAAACCTCTTCCGATTTTCCTGACTAACAAACTTGTCAAAGCCATTTACAAAAGAAAGGTACATGCCAAATTTTATTAAAATCAGCTTATTGCTTTTTGAGATAAGAATTTTTTTCGAATGAAAAGTCAAAATTTTCCCGGAAAACCTCGTCCGATTTTCCTGACTAACGAACTTATCCAAGCCATTTACAAAAGAAAGGTACATGCCAAATTTTATCAAAATCGGCCCATTATTTTTTGAGTTATCGGTGTGATACATATATATATATATATATATATATATATATATATATATATATATATATATATATATATATATAAATATATATATATATATATATATATATATATATATATATATATATATATATATATATATATATATATATATATATATATATATATATATATATATATATATATATATATATATATATATATATATATATATATATATATATATAAATACGTCACCATGTACCCAACTTCTATAAGTGACATTAGTACATTTCACAGTGACCCTGTTATAGAGAAAGGCATTGACCAGACATTGCTTAATTTCAATTATTAAGTTTAAAGTACAATAAGCTATAAAATGTATAATAATCATTTTACTTAGTATGCATATTTTACTTGCGACTGCTAAACGATGTTGCGTTAACATTCGGTATTTGAAACTAATATAGTTCACATCTACTTGCTTTGTTCACTTCCATTTTATATTAATATTATTAGAATAGTAACACACTGTATTGTTTCCCTAAAATAAAGTTATATTTTTATGGAAACTTAAGTTTTGTGTTACCTAATTGGCGCTGCGTGAACATGATGCCAAAACGGCATTAAATATAATAATCGCCGGTTTATTTCAATAATTTATTTGGCATTAAAGAACCGAAAAATTAACAGTGTTTCAAACGCTCCAGCTTCAAACATTGTATCAACATCAAGTGACCAAAGTAATCCAAGTTCCAGAAAAACTCCAAAAGAAGGCCTGTTAGGAGATGAATATCCTGTGAGTACCTTCCTTTATCTTTCACTGTGAATTTATGATTGCATCTCTTGTATTTTCTAGCATTTCTGCTTCGAAATACCTTGTCAATAATTAGTATTAAATCTACTGTATTTTCAAGCATTTTTGCTTCGAAATACCTTGTCAATAATTAGTATTAAATCTACTGTATTTTTCAAACATTTTTGCTTCGAAATACCTTATCAATAATTAGTATTAGCTATCGTATTTTCAAACATTTTGTTTCAAATTATTTCAAAAAAAAATTATTTGTGTTAAATCCCACGTATTTCCAAACCATTTTGGTTCAAAATACTTTAAGATATTAAAGAGTTCTTACGTTAATAGTTTATTAATAAATTAAAATCAGACAAACCTATTTAGCAATAATACTTTTATATTGTGTATCAGCTTATTTGAAGATTTAAGTAGAAATAACGTTTAAAAATTAATTATACCCGATATCTGAAAAATATTAACTCGACAAAAAATAATAAACTATTTTAGTCATCATGTCACATAATAAAGGCGACATCTCCTTGTTATCTCAGGCATCTATGATGATCCCAGAATACAGTGGAGGTTGTAGACATTTAAATTATTTTATTAGACAATGCGAACTGTTTATTATAAATTACAAAAAAGAGAGTACAGAACAAAATGCTGAGCATCACAATAGAATGATACTCGAATTTATTAAATCAAAAATTGTACAAGATGCTCGAGATATTTTATTATCTCTAGAAACTAGTTCATGGGAAGATATTAAAAATGGCCTTATGGCACAATATTCAGACCCACGCTCTGAAAATCTCTTGTTAACAGACCTCACTACCTGTTATATGACAAAAAATCAAACAGTTTTAGAATTTCATAGCAAAATTAAAGAAAAATTGAAAGCACTTTACGAGAATATCGAATTACAGGATTTAGGTACCGAAATTAAAATTTATAAGAAAAATTACTTTACTGAAATGGCTGTAACATCATTTAAAGTCGGCATACTAGAACCGTATTTTAGTCATTTAAGACTAGTAAATGTAACAAGTTTAGAAACGGCTTTACTTGAGTGTCACCGCATAGATAACGAAATAAAGCAAGCAGATTTCATAAATAGCTTAAGAAATAAATCACATCCTTCTTCACAAAAACAACCCCTAACATTTTTATAAACAATTGCGTTACCAAAAAGACCGTTACCTCAACAAAATATTAATTTCGTAAATAGATTTCAACAACCACCCTTTTTACGACAAAGACCTAATTTCCCCAGTAAACCTATATCCAATTTGAGAGCTCTACCACAAAATAAAATTTCTCCGACAAATAGTCAAGTTTTCCGCCATCAGCCGCCTCAAAATTCATCTGTATTTAACAGAACAAAAAATACTTTTTCGACACACCCACAAAGCCAAAATCGACAATTTGATCAAACTACACCCATGGAAATATGTAATCTAGAATATCCGAATCAAGAAATGACAGATTATGTATCTGGTGAATTACAACCCGAATATTATTTTCAATGTGTCGAAAACGAAAACCTTAATGATTATTCCGGGAATGAGCCAGAAAATCTGGATTTTCAGGAAGAAGCCTCCTTTGTCACCCTAGATATAAACAATATTATGACACTACCCAAATTACCGTTTTTGGTCCTGCCATCTTTAAATTTGAAAATTCTTCTGGACACGGGAGCTTCAGGCAGCATAATAAATCCGGGCCCTGCATATGAATTTTTTTCAGAGTACATTTTCAAAAAGCCCTTTTCCGTAAAATCTGTAGGAAAAATTACAAAAGGAAATGATAATGTCAGATACCCCCTGTTAAAAGAATACGACATAAATTTTCCATTTTCATTTAGAGTAATAAAATGGCATGAGAGATTTGATGCTCTTATAGGTTCCGAAGACTTTAAAAAATTAAAAACCAAACTAGATTATGAAAAAAGAACAGTAAAATTTAGAGAAATTGAATTACCTTTTTATTTCGAAATAAATCCCCTAAATTTTCAACCCTTTTCACAAACTTGTACTACCCATATTCAAATACCTGTAAATATTGAAGACGGAACAGTTTTAATTCCAGAAATGGAAAATGAATTAGTTCATATACCAGAATCCATAGCTGAAGCTATATCTGGGTTTTGTTCTATACCATGTACAGTAAAAAATAAGTCACAAATCGCTGAAATTAACTTTACAGAACAAATTGAAGTAGAACCCATCCAAAATTTTGAAGAAACACCTAACTTTCCCAACTCAGTTCAAGTCGACCTGAGACAACAATTGAGAACTGACCATCTCAATTCTGAGGAAAAACAAAAACTATTTAAATTATGTCATCAATATCGAAATATTTTTTATCACGAAAACTAGGATCTTACATTTACAAATGCTATTAAACATCATATTAGAACTCGCGATAATGATCCCATACATGTAAAATCTTACAGGTATCCATATCACCTAAAAATTTAAATACAGAAGGAAATTCAAAAATTATTAGACAATAAAATTATTAGGCCCTCTACCTCTGCTTTTTGTTCGCCCGTTTGGATTGTCCCAAAAAAGTTAGATTCCTCGGGAAAGAAAAAATGGCGATTAGTCATTGACTACAGAAAACTCAACGAAAAAACGATACTCGAAAAATATCCCTTACCTAGAATAGAGGAAATCTTAGACAACTTAGGAAAGTGTACATACTTTACTACTCTCGATTTAGCTCAAGGGTTTCATCAGATTGAATTAACCCCTGAAAGCATTGAGAAAACAGCCTTTAGCGTGAACAATGGGCATTACGAGTATGTTAGAATGCCCTTTGGTCTCCGGAGTTCGCCCTTAACCTTCCAACGCGTAATGGATAATGTTTTTAGAGAATTTCTGTACAAAAACTGCTTTGTTTATATGGACGACATTGTAATATTCTCCAAATCCCTTCAGGAACACCTTATCCACATTAAACAAGTATTTCAAAAATTACAAGATGTTAACTTAAAAGTACAGCTAGATAAATCAGAGTTTCTTATAAAGGAAGTTGAGTTTCTAGGCCACGTCATCACAATTGACGGCGTAAAACCAAATCCAAGCAAAATTGAATGCATAAAAAATTATCCTATTCCGAAAACACAAAAACAAATAAAAGCTTTCTTAGGACTTGTTGGCTATTACAGGCGTTTTATAAAAAACTTTGCCAAAATTGTTTATCCCCTCACAAAATGTCTAAAGAAAGATTCTACTCTTAACTTTAATGATCCAGAATACGTCAATGCATTTTCGCAGGCTAAAGAACTTATAATAAATTCACCCGTCCTAACATATCCAAATTTTGATAAAGAATTTCATCTGACAACCGACGCAAGTAATATAGCGTTAGGAGGCGTATTGTCTCAAGACAATAAACCTATTGCATTTTACTCTAGAACGCTTAATTCAGCTGAACGAAATTATAGCACTATTAAAAAGGAATTACTATCAATAGTGGAAAACACTAAACATTTTAGACCTTATCTTTTCGGACGAAAATTTACTATAGAAACAGACCATAAACCTCTAGTTTGGCTTTTTTCGATAAAAGAACCAAATTCCCGTTTAGTTAAATGGAGACTTAAACTAGAAGAATTCGACTATGAAATAAAGTACAAAAAAGGAAAGGATAACGTTGTAGCAGACGTCCTTTCAAGAACAGAAATCAATGCGGTAGAAGATGATATAGATCTTGTGTCCCTTTTAGGCAACGCGGACCCTTCAGAACTAAGAGTTCTGAACGACAACGACCTTATAGAATTAGGAATCGACTCTCAACCTGACCAGAATAATAGCGAATCTCAAACCCAACATACTTCTTTAGAAAATCCTGTATTTTGCTTACCTATATCGGAAGGCCCAATCAATCATTTTAAAAATCAAATTTTAATTTATCACGGATCGGAAAAACGTGAAAGGACTACAAATCTTTTTAAAAATAAACAAATCAAAATATATTTACAAGAAGGTCATGAACTACAACAACTTAACACCTTTCTTAAAGAAAAAATCAATCCGTCTAATGTATACGGTATCTTATTCGAAACCCAAGAAATCGAGAGATTATTTATGTTAGTAGCCTCAGCTCTTTTTAACAGTTCAGTAAAAATAATAAAATGCAATAAACAAGTCGAAAATATTACATCAACTACCTTACAGAAACAAATTATTCAAAATTACCACCAAAATAACCACAATGGCATTAACGAAACTTACGAACAGCTTAAATTAAATTACTATTGGCCTAACATGAAAAAATCCATAAATGATTTTATAAACAAATGTGACATTTGTCTGCAAGCCAAATATGAGCGACGACCCTATAAATTACCCTTTTCCGGACCCTTGTTAGCCAAAAGACCTTTTGAAGTAATTCATGCAGATGTGTTCAGTTTTGAGAACCATAAATTTCTTACGATAATAGACTTGTTTAGTAAATATGCACAAGCTTATTACATTAAAGATACAACAGCTCTGACGATTTTAAGTAAACTCGGACACTATTTCTCTCATCATAATTACGTTTCAACCCTCGTATGTGACTCTGGCAAAGAATTTGATAATGCAACCCTTAAGGAATACTGCGACCTATTTAACATAAAATTACACATAACTACTCCTCAAAACCCAAACTCAAACTCCCCAGTTGAACGACTTCACTCAACTATATTAGAAAAATTAAGAACAATGAAGTTGGAGAACCCGTTATAAAAACCTATTGATCTTATGATAACCTGTATTTTAATATACAATCAATCAGTTCACTCATTAACAGGTCATAGTCCCTTTTCCCTTCTCTACGGCCCTTATGACAAACTTGAACCTATAGACCCCCATCAAACATTGTATGAAGAATATAACCATAGAAGACTTAAAGAAATATTACCCTTTTTCGATCAAATATACAAAAAATCTAAAGAAAAGTCAGAAACTATTCTTAGAAAAAGAAATGAAAATCGTAATGAGATACCGCAAATACAAACTGAACAAGTAGCTATTAAAGTACCTTATGTAAAGAAAACGAACCCTTTATATAAAATTTATCATAATCCAGTTCAAGTAAATCAAAACAAATTACTTTTACCTGATTCCCAAAAGAAAACAGCCCATTTGAAAAATGTAAAAAGAATGAAAAAGACATTTTCTTTGCAGGAACATCATCCCCCTGATGATGGCTCTCAGCCAGGTCCATCAACTAGAAGTTAAACCCATAATCACTAACGGATACTTTAAAGATTATATAGGTATAGCTAGAATAATTAATCACTATCATAATTTCTACTTTTATTTTAATGTATCGGTTTTAGAAAATAATTATCGGGTGTTGACAAACAATACTATAAAAATTAACGAAAATTATGGCACTGCTATTAACAAGGAATATGTACAGATGCTTAATGACCAAGTTTCCAAAATTAACCTAGAACTTGAGAAATTAACGCACTCCAGAACGAAACGCGGGTTAATAAACGGAGCAGGGTCGCTGATCAAAACCATAACCGGAAATCTCGATCAAGACGATCTCGATAAAATAAACAAACATTTAAACACCTTATATTTAAATCAAGGTGAAATGATGACTCAAATTCATTTGCACATATAATTACAGAAAGATTTGTAGAAGAACAAAAAATAATTAACAAAAATCTTCAGATGATAGCTGACAGATTTTGTGAACTAGCGAACATGGAAAAAAGGAGTTTCATTCAATATCAAATCTCATTAGCCCAAAATTTATTAGAAAGCGTCAAAATTATTCAAAGAACTATATCTTTTAGCTTTAATGAAATTACAAACATTGAAATATTTACCTGGAAGGATTTAACACAAATAAGACAGCATCTTGAATTAATTTATAACAAAAATGAATTAATTAACTTTGACAGAAACCACATATTTAAAATTATTGAATTTACTAAATTAATAGTTGTATCAGCAGGAGACACAATCATTTGTTTACTAAAGGTCCCGATTTTACACCCTACACCAGGCTCCTACTTTCAAATAATTCCCTTACCAGAAAATCATAAAGTCCTTATACCCCCAAGTTCATATTATTTGGAAATAGCCCAACAAAACTTATGGACATCTGAAAGATGCCCATCAATAACAGAAGCCATAGTGTGTTCAAATCCACCACAAGAAGAAAGTTGCCAACTAAACCAACCTTCGAGTTGCCCTTCTGCAAAGGTAACCAATAGCTACACGACGTCCATCAAGATACGAAACAACAACGTGCTCATCTCAACAGATGTATCAGTCGAAGTTATAGAAGAATGTCCAAATAAAATCGACAGAAAAACAATACACCAAAATGCTATCGTAAACACACTGCCTAACTGTAAAATCACAGTAAATGATGAGATATACACAGACGTATCAGGCAACATAACGTGGATTCCAGACCTGATATTACCACTCAAAGAAGAAAAATACGAAGTCCGCTTCAGTCCAGTTCACCTGAAAAATGCTGAAAAATTGAAGCAACAACTTTCAGAAGCTCCGCAACATAAGATACTACATCCAATGCTGCATACAAGTCACATAGGTGTTACCACATTTATAATAGTAGTCATCATCATCACTATATTGGTTTGGTCCAGAAAGAGATGGACACCCTTCCTAAAGAAGAAGAAATCACCCCAAGTTGAACACGAGGACGTGCTCAAGACTAACGGTGGAGGAAATACGTCACCATGTACCCAACTTCTATAAGTGACATTAGTACATTTCACAGTGACCCTGTTATAGAGAAAGGCATTGACCAGACATTGCTTAATTTCAATTATTAAGTTTAAAGTACAATAAACTATAAAATGTATAATAATCATTTTACTTAGTATGCATATTTTACTTGCGACTGCTAAACGATGTTGCGTTAACAGTCGGTATTTGAAACTAATATAGTTCACATCTACTTGCTTTGTTCACTTCCATTTTATATTAATATTATTAGAATAGTAACACACTGTATTGTTTCCCTAAAATAAAGTTATATTTTTATGGAAACTTAAGTTTTGTGTTACCTAATTTTTTATATATATATATATATATATATATATATATATATATATATATATATATATATATATATATATATATATATATATATATATATATATATATATATATATATATATATATATAAACTTATAAAAATTGAAACTGACCCCGGATATGGGTTCTAGGGGTCCTAGATCGCGCTCATTTGCAGAAATTTTTTCAAAATTCAA
The DNA here is from genome assembly GCA_964006375.1 of Tillus elongatus. Lineage (NCBI taxonomy): Eukaryota > Metazoa > Arthropoda > Insecta > Coleoptera > Cleridae > Tillus > Tillus elongatus. The sequence continues at coordinate 89,028,417 of OZ023269.1, read as the reverse complement.
AAGTCGAGATCTCCTCATTAGTGAATTTTTTCTCAGAAAATTCACTAAAATAGGTTAAACATATCGATAAAAATTACTACAATTGCGTATTATAAAGGTAGCGTAAACAGAAACAAAATTCGGGACGCAGCAAGTGCGTTATGGTAGTGAATTTTCATAAAAATCTTTTTAATAACAAATATGTGTGTTTTTTTAAGAAAGCAGGGATGAAATTTGGTTACCAGTATAACCTATATAGTAAAAACAATGTGCCATGTTCCATTAAAATAACTTTATTGTGTGAAAATGTACAAAAATTTCCAAAAGTAAACTTAAAATGTTCCCGAAAAAACACGTTTCTTGGTCAACCTTATAGGTTAATAGCAAATTGAGCTGTTCAAATATGAAACATTTGATCTAAATTCGCTACCATAACGCACTTGCTGCGTCCAGAATTTATTTTCTTACAAACATGCATTATATTTCGATGGAAAATGCAAAAATGCAATAACATAAGGCGTGTTTGATTAAAAAAATGAGATTTGTATCACCAACGACTTATGGGCCAGCCTGTGATTGCAGAAATATTATTTTAAGATGTAGCTCAAGACACCCTATAATTAATATATACAAATTTTCTTCATATCTTATATAATAACGGATATATTGAGCTTTATTAATTTTTTACGAAAATTCGACAAAAATTATATACCATTAAATGATAAACTCTATAGCTAAGGCTACTGCCAAGCATCAGAGAAAGGGTCTATTTGAAATGAATTTTCTGCACATATTTTAGTAAAATGAAGGACAATGACGGTTGAAACTAAGACTTTAGGGTTTGTAAAACATCCTTCTTGAGACATTTTATTTCTATAGCCCGTATTAGATTCAAGTTATTTGCCTAAATGTTGCCAATTTTGACATTTTAAATCGCCACTTTGACGTTTTGAGGAAAACCCCAATTTTTTTTAAATGCCTATAACTTTTTTGTCTTTTGACCTACATAGCTAAGTTTTAGTACGTAACTTACCTATAAGGATGTAAACCTGCGTACCAAATCTGGTTGCCCTTGCTTTGTTAATTCCGGAGTTATAAATTTTTTTTGAAAGAAAACACAAAATTTTCCGGGAAAACCTAGGCAGATTTTTCTGACTAACGAATTCATCCAAGCCATTTGCAAAAGGAATTTTTTCACCAAATTTGATCAAAATCGGCCCATTATTTTTTGAGTTATCGGTGTGATACATATATATATATATATATATATATATATATATATATATATATATATATATATATATATATATATATATATATATATATATATATATATATATATATATATATAAACATATAAAAATTGAAACTGACCCCGGATATGTTTTCTGGGGGGGGGGGGGGGATGTCTAATTAGCGCTCATTTGAAGAAATTTTTTCAAAATTCAAAAGTCGGGATCTCCTCATTAGTGAATTTTTTTAAAGAAAATTCACTAAAAACAGTGCTAGAGAATTGTGGTGTAATATAAACGAGATATGTAATCGACAAAATAAGGCTCAAGCTAAAATACATTATTTGGAAAAATGGGCACTAAATAGAAGACCCTTAACCTCAACAAAGAGCCAATTCTTTTAATAATAATTTCGCTTCTGTGAATTGAAGAATTTCGTAAAAAAAGTGCATAAAGTTCTGTATAAGTTGTTAACGTTCCCGCTGGGGAAAAAACAGGCTTTTTCTTTTCATCAATTCCCAAATTTGCGTGACTTTTTCATACCCTACACATGGATTATGTAGGACCACTCATCAAAGCCACACACAATAGCGAATATTTGCTTGTCATTGTGGATGCGTTCACGAAGTTTATTTTCACTTCGGCTATACCAACAACAACAAAAAGGCAACCGGTAACCCAAGGACTTAATAACCTGACCACAATCTTTGGATACTAAAGACAAATCATAACAGATGCTAGAAAGGCTTTTGTGCTTTCAAGCTTTTTGCAAAAACAATAGCATTTATCATTACCAAAATTCTGTAACTTTACCCAAGGCCAACGGCCAGGTTGAACGGTTCAACAAAATAATTCTTATAAGGAATGTATTTTCTCACCCTGCTCACAATGCTATTTTATTGTGAAATTTCTTTGTACATATTTAACAGACACATTCTTAGGTGAATACGTTTTACTGGTCGGAGTATTCCCATTAAATCTAAAGTGTCAAGCGATGAGCGTTTAAAACTTGTTTACTTAAAGATAGATGTGCGGGGTGTGTGGAGTTACAATATATCTCTCTTAGATTGAAGGGTCTCGCGCTATTCATGCTGCAGTTATCTATACACTTGAGAACTAGTTCGAAGAGGCCTTCTCGGCAACGTTTTTGTCATCCATCTAGTTTAACATAAAATGCATTAGCCATTATACCGTTAAACGTGCTTGTGTGCAGTAAGTCCTGTGTTATGTTCAGTGTTTTCTGGAATAAAGGGCGAGTGAATTCTCATTGAACACGGCTTGTTTGTTTATTGTACATGTTCTCATTTGTTTAAGTTATACATTGAGGAGTATTTTCAATAAGTATAGGGGTGGTTTTAGGTAATCATTTAATAAATAGCTTCTATAAAAGTAAGTTGTAGCTAGAGTTCAAAGTCAGTTTATTATTTATACGAGGCTAAGTTATAAATTGAGAAGTAATTTTCATATCCAAGTAAAGGGGCCTTATGAAATAATTTGAGAAATAGCTAAGTTTAAATTACGTTTATTATTTATACGAGGCTAAGTTATAAATTGAGAAGTAATTATCATATTCAAATAAAGGGGCTTTATGAAATAATTTAGGGATTAGCCAAGTTTAAAATAGGCTTGTTACTTATACGAGGTTAAGTAAATATTCATAAATTAAGTAAGAGTTCAATTGTGTCAGTTTGTTTAGAGTAAATAACGTAGAGTCTTTTTGAAAGTAAATTAATGATAGTTTGGAAGGTGTGAGGGACACCTTCGCTGTTTTCTCACCCAGTAGGGCGTCATACTGGTAGAGGCGTTGGGTTTAGTCCCAGGTTACGTAACCACAACACGGTGGATTTTTGTGGCATCGTCACATTATGGTGGGGGTATGGTATGGCGATACGGTGGATATTGGAGAAGGGCACATTGCTGTGTTCGCCTTTTGTGTCCATTGCACTTTCTCAGTATTCATGTGTGTGAACCGTTGTTGTATTTGTCGATCTGATAGCTTGTCCGAGACACTATGGCCAGTTCACCCGTTGGTCTCATTGCACGGTCAGTCCCAGTGGGGGAGTTGGGATACTCGGAGAAGGGCACAGTGTAGAGCTAGTCCATTGTGTCCATTGCACTTCTCGGTATTCAACTCTGTCAGTACGAGCACTCTAGGTGAGGTATTGAACTGTGCCTCATTGCACACTTGGAAGCCAGCACGGACCTAGTGTTCGGGTACAGCGCCCAACAAAACACACAGGCTAAACTATTGTTTTAGAAACTATTATTTGAGTAACTACTATTTGAATAATTATTGTTTGAGTAATTATTATTTGAGTAACTATCGTGTGAGTAACTACTTGAGTGACTATTGCCTGAGAAAATATTGTTTGAGCAACTATCGTGTGGGTAACTACTTGAGTAAATATTATCAGAGTAGCTATTGTTTAAGTAACTAATTGAATGATTATTGTTTGAGAAGCTATGATTTGAGCACTAAGAGACAATGTTGACAAGTAGTTCTGAGGCACTGATGTGCGCTGTTAAGAGTTTATAATGCTGCTCAGTGGAGCATTGAGTAGCAACTGCTGTTAAGGTTGAAGTTGCTCAGTGGAGCGTTATGTCGAATTTGCTCTTAATGTTAGCTTGCTCAATGGAGCTTTGAGTGTAAATAGTCATTGATGTTGAGTCGCTCAGTAGAGCGTGTAATTGGTAACTGTTTTATGAACTAATAATTGAATGCCCCTCGTATATATTAGGTTGTGCTTTAGATGAACGATGGTGTGTTCAGGTACATTTTTAATTACAGGTTAGTGATGTTGTTACTGTACACTTATGGCACCCGCTCGCCCGACTCATACGCCCGTACATTAAAGCTTCGCCATCATTCTGACAAGTAATAAACCTTTTGCCTTTTGCATGATTACTCTTAAGTATATAACACAACTGCTAAGTAATATATCGACTGGTGATTGATTGTTGAGCTATTTAATTATATTATGTGACCGTTAGTCGATTGTTATTATAATAGGTTACTTCTATTGTTTAGTAAGAGGGTTGTAACCTTGTGTCATCGAAGGGTTGCGTTAACTATTGTTCAATATATATGGAAAAAAACGTACCCCTTACATTCTAAATGCACTTAGCTCCATGTCACCCTTGTCTGCGACAACCTGGGAAGAAAATTTGAAGAAAATTCAACTTGGTATAAATAGTACCATAAATAAAGCTACTCAAACTACACCTGCAAAATTATGTTGCTCATGTCTGTCACAGGAAACAAATAAATTCATACTGTTTACCAACCACCATAAGTGTATGGAAGTTAATTACCACACAAAGTGTCCGAAACGCTTGAAAAAACAGTAAACGACAAAATGACCGCTTCAACCGCAAACGGTCTACCGCCTCTACATATCATGTGGAAGATTAAGTTCTCGTCAATGTTACTAGTTTCTCTACTGGTAGAGGAAGCAGAAAACTTCGAGAAAAGTATAAATGTCACTTTACAATACTACATGTGCTAGGATACGATCGCCACAAAGTCAAGGGAGGTCTGAATGATGCTCTAATTTGACCCGTTTTAAGGAAAGCATTAGTATCCGGAATTTAAAGCAATTTCATCCAAGACTTGATAACATGTAATTCTAAATTTTTTTGATCAGTACTTTGTTTGATTATGCTCAGACCTCATACACCTCTTATGTTCTGTCTCTGCCACTATAGTGTGGCTATGTGTCAGCTACATCTTCTAGATTACACTCCCAACCATTTATTCGAGTTGTTGTCTTAAGTGAGCATGTGTCATTTACTTTCGCAGACAGAATCCTTCTTGCTTTACGCGTATAGTGTGAACATGTGTCACCTGGATCTTTTCAGTTTTACTGCTAACTACTTATCCGAGTTGTTGTCTTAAATGAACACGTGTCATTTAGTCTCCTTTTTACTTTGTTTGTTGTCTTGAATTAACGATAAATAAGTCACACAGATAACATACTTTTACGTTACACCTATAGTGCAAACATGTGTCACATATGTATTTCCCGTTTCACTGCAAACCACTTAACCAAGTTGGTGTCTTGAATCAACATGTGTCATTCAGCCTCGCAGACAACAGGCTATCTTCTTGCGAATCCAACGTGAACATGTGTCACCTCTATCTTCCAAGTTTTGTCTATCCGAGTTGTTGTCTTGAACGGACATGTATTATTCAGCATTGCATACAACATGCTTCCTTTTTCATAATCTAGCGCGAACATGTGTCACCTCAACCTGTCTAATTTCAGAGACAGCAAATTCGCTTCTTCTTATTGCTTCTGTGGCCATGTGCCACCTTCAGCTTTATGTTCAACTACAAACCACTAATCCTCTTCTATAGAAGGCTTTACTTTTCCTTCTTTATTTCTTTAGTACTCTGCTTACCTATTTCTAATGTTAACTTCTTGTTTCAGAGAAGTCACTCGCTCTTTGTAACTAGCAAGTTGTGCGTCTAATAGAATTGCTACTATGTTACTTACATTTATTATTCCCTTTTCGCATTCGCCTCGTAATTCCCGGTAATTTTAAATGTTGCCCATATTTAATTGCTATTCATTAATTGTGTGTTATTGTTTGCATGTTGCTCGTAACTTATTCACAGTCAGGATCTTCATTAAGATCCATATGACGTTTATTTCATTTTAGTGAATTTTTATTAAGAAAATTCACGAATATACAGGTAACGATGGTGGAACTTTGGGAATTTTTCTTCAAATGAGCTCTAATTAGGGTCCCTAGAACCAACCTTCGAGGTTCGTTTTCACATTTTATATGTTTGTATATATATATATATATATATATATATATATATATATATATATATATATATATATATATATATATATATATATATATATATTATTATTATTACGATAATATTATATGTTTAATTTTAATTTTATCACTGTAATAATATTTTGTTTATATATATATATATATATATATATATATATATATATATATATATATATATATATATATATATATATATAATTATTCGTAAACCCATGAGTTCTTAATGCTCAGGGGTGCTTCTTATAGTTTCGTTTACTTTAATGTTTTTTAATCTGTAAAGGGACTGGTTCTCTTACTTTAAAATTTAGCAAAATGAAATTAAAACAAAGAATATTTCAAATCAACAAAATTAACAATTTTTATAAAAAATTCATAGTGGTAAAAGATATGAAAAATGAAAATTTCCTAGAGCCTCAGTGGTCCAGTCGTAAGAACGGGTGCTTCTGAAGCGAAATGTACTGGGTTGTATTCCCAGGGTTTCCCTTTTCCTTTTTAGTACACACTGTACAATTAACATCAAGCGAGGTTCTGGCATTGTATTCGAGTAAGTTAAATGTCTGCATGTTCCGCCCTTCGGAGGGGCGTAATGCCGTCGGTCCCGTGTCCATGCGATGTTGGGCACGTAAAATATCCCTACGATCCTTTCAGAAGGGCAGGGGTTCAGCAAAATTTCCAGGATAGTGAGGTGAAACTGCTCCCTGGCGTCGGTGATTGGTCATAGTCGCGAAAATAGACCGACGTTAACAAAAATTTCCATCCTATAACTAACATAATTCGTCTTTAGTTTACTTACAAATATTAAATTTTCGAAATTAAAACTTGTTCACCCTTTTCTCCGTTGAAAATTTTATCAGTTTTAATCTTTTCTTTTTATTAAATAAAACTGCTGTTTGAAGTGCTTGAAAAGTTCTCTGTAATATAAATGTTCTCCTACCTTGATTTTTGTTGTATTCACCTGCTTATGGATTCTTGTTGTGACCTTCTTGAAACTGCTCATTGGCTAGCTATTTGTAACATTCTTTCCTTTACCCATTCATTTATAAATTCCCTTGATCATTTTAGTTAATTTTCTTTTAAAAAATTCACTAAGGAGGATATCCCGACTTCTGAATTTTGAAAAAATTTCTTCAAATGACCGCGAACTAGGCCCCCAGAACCCATATCCAGGGTCAGTTTCAATTTTTATATGTATATATATATATATATATATATATATATATATATATATATATATATATATATATATATATTTGTGTGTGTGTGTATGTACGTATCACACCGATAACTCAAATAATCATGGTCCTATTTTGATCAAATTTGGCACATACCTTCCTTTTGCAAGTGGCTTGGATTAGTTCGTTAGTCAAGAAAATCGACCCTGGTTTTTCCGAAAAATTTTGTGTTTTCTTTCGAAAAAAAAATTATATCTCCGGAAATCACAAAGTAAGGGCAACCAAATTGTAATGGTAAGCTGGTTTCTGTCATAAACTCTATCCTGTGTCCCAAAATTCAGATCTCTATCTTGAAAATCAAAAGAGTTGGAGGTAACTTAATTTTTAATTAATTAAATCTCATTCAAGAAAGTTCAAACGTCAAAATTGATTGAGTACGAATGAGAGTGAAAGATACTACAATAAATGACCAACAAGCTCCTAGATATGTGTTTAAGCCGTTATTTTCCTTGATTTCGTTATAATATGAGCCAAAAACTATTGTAAATCGAAATAGTTTTATGTAAATTTTAAAACATTGAATAAATGTATAACGGGATATAGCTGCTAGTAGACACAAGTCGAGAATAGCTCAGTGGTCTAAGTCCCTGTAAATCCGATAATTAAATTCAGTTGACTTCTGCATGACGAGTTCGAATCCTAGTTAGTGACTTTAATTTTTTCAATTTGTTTTAGTATCATTTCACTTTACCGTTATCTAATTAGTTTGTTGTTATATCGATGAATTTTTTATCGAGTTTTTATATAGAAAATAATTAGACAAAGAGGAGATGAAAGTTTTAAGACTTTATTCAATTTGAATAGCATATCTGGTTGTTTATTATTGCCCTAACTTAGTGAAACCGTTCCATATTTAATACAGTCGTAGACTTTTCCCGTGGCTTCACAAGTGCTTGTTTTAGTAAATTTTCTTTAAAAAAAATTCACTAACGAGGAGATCCCGACTTTTGAATTATTTTTTTTATTCTTCAAATGAGCGCGAACCAGGCTCCTAGAACCCATATCCAGCGTCAGTTTCAATTATATATATATATATATATATATATATATATATATATATATATATATATATATATATATATATATATATATATATATATATATATATATATATATATACATATATATATATATATATATATATATATATATATATATATATTCATTCAAGATGGCTGACAGAGTTAGTCAGCAGGAAAGTGCTCTCAATAGATTTTGTTGTTATTGTGAAAAGAGAGTGGTTAAAAAGGTGAACTGTGGAAATTGTGGTGCAGTTTTTCATAGCAGCTGTTCTTTAAGAAAGAAATGTTGTGAAAGTCAGAGGATTGAAGGTGTAAGTGAGAGTGTAGCTGTTGACAGAGATGAAGAGGTTAGCAAGGATATACTTATAGAAACATTGAGGCAGGAAAATCAAGTGTTAGTTGAAATGAACACAGAACTGGAGGAGAGAAATAGATTGCTACTGGAGCAACTTGAGGAATTTAGAAATAATCAGATGTCTAATAAATTTGTAAACAAAAATGAAGACTTAAAAGTTGTTATCAATGAAATGATAAGGAGTCAAGTAGATAAAGCTGTTTGTGAAAAATTTAATGAATATTTTAAAAATGCAAAAATCGAAAAGGATATTAATCTGTCTGGAAAGACACAGAAAAACATGGGAAGATATCACAACAATAAAGATGTTAGAATGCAGACGGAAGGTGAAAACAGGGGCATGAAGGCAAACATGGAGTTTATGTGTGGTAAACAGTCTGAGGTGAAGAGTGGTGAAAGTGAAGTACAGGTGGCCCCAAATAAATGTACAAACATCATTGTAGAGAGTTTGGGTGGCTTGACTCAGATGAATGGAAGTGAGGTCGTGTTAGATGAGCAGGGTTTCATTCCAGTCAAAAACAGGCGGAGAAAGCATGTAAAATTGGGTACAGCAGAAACATCTGAAACAGCTGATAGCGGCCAATTTGTTGGTAGACAGGCAGAAAAAAAGAAGGCATGGATGTTTATATCCAGGGTTAAGGACCATGTGACTGAAGATGTTGTGAAATCGTATGTAGGGAATAAAACTGGTGAAAAAGAAGAGGATATAACTGTTCAGGAAATTAAAACTTCTAATGTAAGGAAAGACAGCAAATGCTTCAAAATAGGTCTCGATTATAAGTATATAGATAGCGTATATGAAGATAGTTTTTGGCCCAGGGGCATCGCTTTTAGAAGATATCGATTCCACTTGGAAAAGAGAGTAATCGGAGATTTTTTAGATCCAACATCAGAGCAAAAAAACTAAACGAAAAGAGAGCTTCACTCTGTGTGTTGAATCAAAACATACAGGGTGCAGGCAAAAAACATGAAATATTATTAGAAGCACTAGATGATAAACGGATCGACATTGCGGTTATAACAGAACATTGGTTATGTCAGGGGGAGCTAGATGTCTTCAACAGCCCTCCGTATGAGATCAAGTATGCCTTTTGTAGAAGGTCAGCTTTGCGGGGAGGAGTACTTATACTTGGAAAAGAGCATATCAAAGCAACCCAAATTGAAGAAATAGAGGAGATGTCTCTAGAAAAAAAGAAAAAAACTTTGAATGTGTGGGAATTGATTTACCTGATCACAGACTGATAGTGTTGGGGGTTTATCGTCCACCGGTTGGTAGCATAGAGTGCTTTATACAAAAACTGGAGCGAGTGTTGTACATGTTGGAAAAGAAGTATCCCAATAGAAGACTGTGCATTGCTGGTGATTTTAACATAAATGTGCTGAATAATAGTAAAGACAAGACTAGTTTTGTCAATTTATTGAACGAGTATAATATTGGATACAAATTTTCAGAGCCTTCCCGAGTGGCAGCAAATAGTGCGAGCTGTATCGACAACATCTGCATAGCTGGTACAGTGGGGGTTATTGGTGCTCGGACAGTCGAGTTGCACTTGTCCGATCATTATGGACAGATTGTAGAGCTTAAGGCTGATGTACAGTTACTTCCCGAAACAAAATACATCAAAGTTAGACACATAGATAGAATTAACACAGATAAATATATGAATAGATTGAGAGAAATTGATTGGACGCCAGTATTGGAGGGGGACAATGCAGAACAGTGTTTTGTTAGTTTCCATAGTATTTTGGAGAGAGAATTTAATTTGTGTTTTCCTGAAAAAGTAATTAGAGTTAGAAGCGGTCAAAGGGAAAGGTTCCGTTGTAGCAGTGAAGAAGTGGTGAAAATGAAAAACATCCTGGATGCTCTTGACACAATCAGAAGAGTACGAAAAGATAAAGAGTCTGACCAATGTTATAAAAATTTTAAGAGAATATATAGTGATAGACTAGATGAACTGAAGAGAGGATCTAATGAAGACTACATTAATAGGTCAACGAACAAGTCATCGGCAATGTGGAGAATAATTAAGCAGGAAATAGGTTCAAAACAAAGGAGAAAATGCGACAATCAAACTGTGCTCTCTGCAGAGGACTTCAGCAGGTATTTTTCGCGTGTGGGTGCTCACTCTGGAGATTCCACTGTCTCGTTGGATCCGTGCGACATGTTGAGGAGAAGTGAGAGCTGCGGGAATTCCATGTTTCTTAGCCCGGTTACTGAGGAGGAGGTCCTTCAAATAGTCAAGAAGATAAAAGCTAAAGATTCCAAAGACATATATGGCTTCTCGACAAGGTTTCTGAAGTGCATTATTGAAGTGATAGTAGGACCTTTGACTGTCATAATAAATAGGTGTTTTGAAGCTGGTATATTCCCAGACTTGATGAAGATTGCTAAGGTGATACCATTGTTCAAAAAAGGTGATATAAATTCATGCTGCAACTATAGACCCATCTCTATCCTACCTGTATTATCAAAAGTTTTTGAAGCATTGTTAAAAAACAGAATAGTGGACTTTTTTGAAAAGAATAAACTGATAAATGATAATCAGTATGGTTACAGAAAATCAAAATCCACTGTATCAGCCCTTGTGCAGGTCGTGACAGACATATTGGATGGTTTCGAAAAGAAGGACAAAGTACAAATTGCTTTTATAGATCTGAGCAAAGCCTTTGACTCAGTGAATCACAGATTGCTACTTGAGAAGCTTTATTACTATGGTGTGAGGGGTCTAGCAGGAAGCATGCTAGGATCATATTTAAACAACAGATCAATGGTGGTGCAGTGGAATGATAAAATGTCTGGTAGTGTTCATCTTGATGCCGGTGTGCCTCAGGGATCGGTGTTGGGGCCTGTCCTCTTTGTCATATATCTGAATGATTTGGTTCAAAATATAGATGCTTATGGGACCTATCTCTTTGCAGACGATACAAGCTTCATTAACAGAGCCAGTGGTGATCGAGGGGTGCAGCTTAAGATGCAAAACAGTTTAGAACAAGCTAAACATTGGTTTGGTTGCAATACATTAAAAATGAATGAGGAAAAGACTAAAATAATGAACTTTGCCACAGGAGCTGATGGCCGGTCAGAGTCTGTAAGGTTTCTGGGTGTTACCTTGGACACATCTTTGAAATGGTACGCACACACAGAGGCATTATGCACACGTTTGTCACGTGTTGTATATGGAATAAGGAGGGTGGTGAAGTGTTCGACCTATCCTGCGGCTAGGGCAGTGTACTTTGCCAGCTTCCATTCTTTGGCGACATACGGAGTTCTCATCTGGGGCTGCTCACGTGGGCTGTCTAGTGTGTTACTTGAGCAAAAAAAAGCCATCAGAGCATTAAGCGAAGTGGGACCCTTAGAGAGTTGCAGGCCACTATTTAGAGAGCATGGTATATTAACAGTTGTCAGTGAATATATACTTGCCTGTACTTTACATGTATGGGATACTAGAGGCTCAAGAACGAGAAATGATGAGTATCACAACTACGACACACGTCACGGAGGGGAGCTATCTGTGCCATTTAATAGACTCAGTGCTACAAGACACGGGACTACCTATATGGGAGTCAAGCTTTTCAACAGTCTGCCTCAAGACTTGAAAAACATTGCCAACAGAAGATTATTCCAGTCTGGTGTAAAAAACCTCCTGATGAATTATTCATTTTATACGATAGAAGAATATCTAACCATTTCATTTGCCTAGTATTTTGATCGCTTTTAACTTGTTTTGTTTATACAAGGATTTTAATTTGGTTTTATTTAGAGAGTAGATTATATTAACTATACAGTGGTTTTTAAAGTGTATATATCCAATTCTGTTTTGCGTGACCTTTGATCAGTATGTAATTATTGGGTCTCATGTGTCGATTGTGCCCTCTTTTTGCTTGTTGACTTCCCATGTAATGTTTTTTATTGATGGTTAATAAATGATATGATATGATATGATATATATTGCTATGGTATTTATTTTAGTATACCTGCAAATATTTATTTTAGAGCTGAGAACATATATCTTAATCATCAGGTTGGGTTCATTATAATTACAGCTAGCTTCTACTAATTAAAATTTATTAATATGTGCTATTTAAATTCATTTATTGATTTTTACTTAATCAAAAATTAATTTCGCTTTGCACAGATGGCTATCCAACAATTTTACTGATTAATTATTAACGAAAAACAATACTTCTGGTTAATTACAATCTGTTATACATTCCATTTAATTCATTACACAAATTTTACGGTGTCTAGGTGACACATATTAAATACAAACAGAAACATTTAAAGCATTCATTACATAAACATAAATTGAAAAATCCTATTAAAACATTCAGGTAACATTATAAATAATTACACAATTACCGGTTAAACATTGATATAACATAAGCAATATACATCGACAAATCTACAGAGATCACAGTCTCTTTGTGTTCATTTCAAGCAAATTTTTGCTTATTGAAATTTATTGGCACTCAATCTTTAATTGGTGCTGTTAAAATGGTGAAATTCAAACCGCACTGATCAATTTAGGAAAAGAAAACACTTACTGAAACATTTTCCATTGGATTCTATATTGTTTTTCCATTATTACTGTCCATTATTAATTGTTATTATTTTTCTAATTTGTCCATGCCATATTTTACTGCCCATTTATTGATTATTAATGGATTTAATTTATTAACATGTTGATATATTCCATATTCGTAGCACTCTGGAGGTTTTTTATAATCTCCCTTCGATGCACTCTGGAATCTCTTATGTCAACTTACATAATGATGACGATGATCACATGATCTGGTGAAATGATGCCGATGAATTCACTTGATGAAAAGACCTCCGAACACTCCCGGACTCTTGCTTTTATTAACTTTCTTACAGGTGAAAAAACGCTATTGTTCATCAAACCACCTGTGTTTGAGCTTTCCGTCAAACCTTTAGTGTCTTTTCACGTTTTTTTCTTGCGCGCACATATACCTTAATACTACATAAAGTTTTGTTTTTACAAATGACTTCTGCTCTTTTAATACATCGAGCCTTTAGGTAGCTTAATCATACATATTTTTACACACAATAAATCAACAGAATTGCATTTATTAGCTACAATCTCATTCTCCCTACAAAAACTGAAGCATTGTTCTTGGTTTCTTTACGGATATTTCTAGAATATATTTTTTTTTATTACTCGAATGAAACTTAACATCGAGGGTTGCTACATGGGTCAGTGACATTCATGTCGGGCGTTGACATCTCATGCTACACTCTGTCGTTGCTACATTAGGGTGTATACATTTATTTTATATATACTAAGATGTATAAATTTCCCGTTTTCTTATTAAAATTTCGTAATCTTTTCTATTATTTGCTATCTATAGCAATTTCCCCTTTCTAAAAGTGAGTTTGGATACTGTTTGCTAGTCAGACCATCTTTATTTATTGACTAAAATATTTTGTTCAAAATCGCCTTTTTTGACATTCTAAAATTTTATTTTATTCTAAATCGACTTTTATGACATTTCAATCATTACAACACTTTGTTTTATTTAAAATCGCCTTTCATGACATTCTAATATTAAAACTCTTAAATTTAATTCATAATCGACTTATATGACACTTCAATAATTAAAACATTTTATTTTATTCAACACCGCCTTTTATGGCACACCAATTGTTTTTATATATTTCTTTCTTTTGGCAAATCAATTGATTGTTCTATAAGATCTAAATTTATGCCAACCCCTGGTTATTTCGACTTATTCAAACTTCCCTCAGAATTTATTTCAATAAATGACAGTTATTGGTATTTTTATTTGTCATATTTTTATGGGGTATCTTTCCTTTCAATCTTATTTCATCATGCTAAATTATCATATCTTTATACTACCATGGAATAGGACTATGTAATACTTCTCTTATTTATCAACTTCTAATAATTTATCTTTTTTACATAACATATACGGTCTCCCTACTTCTGACTTTTCACATACCCCCTATATATTTCATTATTACTTGCATCATATTATACTTTCATTATTTATTCTATATACTTTCAATATTCTTTTCAATATTCCATTCACATATATACTTCAATAATTCGGGACCGACCTCCTTGGGATCGCCCATATACTATACTTCATTTTAAATGACCGATATCTTTGTATCGTTAATCATTTTACTTCACATTTTTCATATTTCAATCCTATCGCTACACCATCTATACAAATTCTTTCCTATCAATCCGACCCTTATATATTCTATCTTTTTGCTAATTATAATTATTTCTCGGTACTTAACCGGTTTCTGTCTTTTAGACCTTTTACATATTTTTCTCGTCTACTTATTCCATGTTTCCTATTACTCAATAATAATAATAATAATTTTCTATTTTATTTTAACTTATTTCCCCCTTTCTACCTTTGAATTATGATTATACTAATTGACTTATCCAATAACTGCATCTAATTCGAGCATTGCTCCTTATTTATTATCACTCAAATTTTCTTATGAAATTTCGCTTTTCTGATTTGTATTTCTTTGGGTCATTATTTAAATGCCTACTTGTTTTATTTTCTATACTCAGGGTTATTTTCACTGTAATTTTTACTTTAAATTGACCAACTTTTCGTCATATAGTTCTATCTAATCAATTTTATTTATTTTAGGAGAAAATTCTTTGTCTGGTAATTTTATTATTTATTTGTACATTAAAATTCGTCTATTCGGCATGCGATTATCCTTTTCATTGCTTAGGTCATATTGGATTAGATCAAAATTCATGCAGATTAATTTTTATTTATTTTATATTTTTGCTTTTTTCTTTCGAAATTAAAATTGCTATAGTTGCAATGACGTGTCTTATTATTTACATTACTTAGTTTATTTTCATGCCAAATATGCCTGTTCTGCTCATTAAACTTTGGCTTATAAGTTTTAAATTTATTATAATTTCCAGAATCTTTGTTTTTATAAAATTTCTGACTATGATTGTATTCGTCTTTATTGTAAAAATTATTGTTTTTATCGAGAAGGTTTCTAATTTTAACATTGCGGCTATTGTTATTATTTTTTATACACGGTTTTATACATTGAAGCATAGTTTCATGTTTCTGGTCACTTTCAATTTTGATACAGTAAAAATAATGTGTTGCCGTTATTAGTTTTTCTTTGGCAGTATCTACGAATTTTTCCAAGCTTATTCCTAGTATATTTTCTTCTGGTAGTAATTCCTGTTTTATGTATTTTTCTGGACTTGTTTCTTGTATATTTTCTTCTGGCAGTGCTTCTATTTCTCTATATTTTTCTGAGCTTGTTGCTTGGAAATTAAAATAAAGTTGCAAAAATTTTTGTTCAAAAATCACCAATTCTGACATTTCATTTTCTTTCGTGTAAAACTCTAACAATGGATTACCCGTTAGTCTGGCACTTATAATAATTTTTATATCACTAACACTATGGATGAAATGCAATTTATCTGTAATATTTTGCACAAAAACTTTGGTGTGCAATTTCCCAATATTACCATTCAATACAAATTTCATTTTCGGATCCTTACCTAATTGCATATGATCCATATTATAGTTCGGCATGATAATAGCCTTAGAAATATGTTGTTTCGTTTCATTTTTAATTTCCTTTTTTATTTTAATTAATTGTTCAGACGTCTCCTGATTGACTCGGACCACATTTCTGTCTACCGACACCACAAACGTTTCGACTTTTTTAAAGTCGCACCTCCTCATTTCCTTCTCTTTATGTATTTTGTCATGGCACGATTTTACTCCTGGGTCCAGTTGATAAATTTTATTTACTCCTGTTAAAATTTCTGTTTTGGTTTCTTGTATGTTTTCATATAATCTCCTGAAATTTTCTTCAGTATGTTTATTATATTCTTTTTGTTGTTTTTCCAACTTGACAATATCTTGTTTAATTTCATTTTTGTGTTCTTCCAATTTGTTGTTGTTTTCTTCGAATTTATTATTTATGTCTTTTCTCAATTCGGAACTATTTTGTTGGTTTTCCTTTTTGTCTTCTTCCATTTTCTTGAACAAGACGGCGAATAACTTATCCATTTTTGATTCTTCCTCCTGTCCTTTTACTGTTTGCTCCAGAGGACTTTCTTTGACGGAGCTATTCTGCCCCTTTTCTTTTCCTATTATAAAGGTTTCATCGCCCTGATATTCGGTTTCTTCTTCTTCCTGTGATATGGTCCCTTCTTCCGAACTCGCTTTACGTCCGCTCCATTCCGTGAACTGTTTAGGTTTTTGTGGTTCTGGCTTTGCCATTTTCTCCGGATCTTCAGGTACGCTGATTATAGGTTCTTCAGATTCTGGCCCAATTGGTTTATCACTTTCTAACTGTTTTTCCCCGGACATGTTCAAGCTTGATTTATTTAATTTACTTGTGAATTTAAAATTTAATTGTCCCCCTTTCTAAGCTTTGACCCTTTAATTAATAATTTTGCTGCAATGTTATATTATACAGAATATTTAACTTACAGTCCTGTATTATCCTTACTTTATTATTTAAATATAACGGGGAAGAAATGCGAAGAAAGCTTTCATTAATTAACCCTTTCAAATACACCACCTATATTTATTTTTCACAAAACAATTAGTTATATGTGCAATTTACTGTTTCATATTAAAATATCATACGGTATTAGAATTTTTGATAATTTTCATTAAATTGGTTGAACTGATTTTTTTTTAACTTTACTGTATTTAAATGAGGCGTGCTAATTTATTTAAAATTGATTTACTTCTAAATCCCTTGTGTTAAAATACTATTACGTTTTTATGAAAATTTGCTTTATTTTAACGTAATTAAAATTTTATTAAAATTTAACAGAAACCCTGTATTTGTGCCAATCATGTGCTATATTGCGAACAAATGTTTATTTTATTAAAATTTTTCTATGAAATTAAATTTATTTTTGGCACAAAAAAAATTTTAATGCACCGCTGTTGGGAGCCAAATTTGCTATGGTATTTATTTTAGTATACCTGCAAATATTTATTTTAGAGCTGAGAACTTATATCTTAATCATCAGGTTGTGTTCATTATAATTACAGCTAGCTTCTACTAATTAAAATTCATTAATATGTGCTATTTAAATTCATTTATTGATTTTTACTTAATCAAAAATTAATTTCGCTTTGCACAGATGGCTATCCAACAATTTTACTGATTAATTATTAACGAAAAACAATACTTCTGGTTAATTACAATTTGTTATACATTCCATTTAATTCATTACACAAATTTTATGGTGTCTAGGTGACACACATTAAATACAAACAGAAACATTTAAAGCATTCATTACATAAACATAAATTGAAAAATCCTATTAAAACATTCAGGTAACATTATAAATAATTACACAATTACCGGTTAAACATTGATATAACATAAGCAATATACATCGACAAATCTACAGAGATCACAGTCTCTTTCTGTTCATTTCAAGCAAATTTTTGCTTATTGAAATTTATTGGCACTCAATCGTTAATTGGTGCTGTTAAAATGGTGAAATTCAAACCGCACTGATCAATTTAGGAAAAGAAAACACTTACTGAAACATTTTCCATTGGATTCTATATTGTTTTTCCATTATTACTGTCCATTATTAATTATTATTATTTTTCTAATTTGTCCATGCCATATTTTACTGCCCATTTATTGATTATTAATGGATTTAATTTATTAACATGTTGATATATTCCATATTCGTAGCACTATGGAGTTTTTTTATAATCTCCCTTCGATGCACTCTGGAATCTCTTATGTCAACTTACATAATGATGACGATGATCACCTGATCTGGTGAAATGATGCCGATGAATTCCCTTCATGAAAAGACCCCGGACACTCCCGGACTGTTGCTTTTATTAACTTTCTTACATGTGAAAAAACGCTATTGTTCATCAAACCACCTGTGTTTGAGCTTTCGGTCAAACCTTTAGTGTCTTTCTACGTTTTTTTCTTGCGCGCACATATACCTTAATACTACATAAAGTTTTGTTTTTACAAATGACCTCTGCTCTTTTAATACATCGAGCCTTTAGGTAGCTTGGTAGCTTACACACAATAAATCAACAGAATTGCATTTATTAGCTACAATCTCATTCTCCCTACAAAAACTGAAGCATTGTTCTTGGTTTCTTTACGGATATTTCTAGAATATAATTTTTTTATTACTCGAATGAAACTTAACATCGAGGGTTGCTACATGGGTCACTGACATTCATGTCCGGCGTTGACATCTCATGCTACACTCTTTCGTTGCTACATTAGGGTGTATATATTTATTTTATATATACTAGGATGTATAAACTTCCCGTTTTCCCATTAAAATTTCGTAATCTTTTCTATTATTTGCTATCTATAGCAATATATATATATATATATATATATATATATATATATATATATATATATATATATATATATATATATATATATATATATACATGTATAAAGGTGAACAATTTACCAAAATTTAGGTCTGTAAGTTTAAAGACAAAAAAGTTAGAGGCATTTAAAGAAAAAAAAATGGGGTTTTCCTCAAAACGTAAAAAGTCGCGATTTGAAACGTCAAAATTGGCAACATTTAGGCAAAGAACCTGAAGGAAATACGGATTATGTAAAGAGTGTTCTGCAAACCCTTAAGTTTCAGCTTCAACCATCATTGCCCTTCATTTTAGTAAAATATTTCCAGAAAACTCATTTTAAATAGACACTTTCTCTGATGCTTTGGAAATAGTTTTAGTTGAATTTATGGTTTAACGGTCTATAATTTTTAGCTAATTCAATAACGCAATTTGCTATTCACCTAAGGTTCGTCAGCTAGGAAACGAGTTTTCTCGGAAACGTTTTAAGTTTCTTTTCGGAAAATTTTTGTACATTTTCAAACAAGTTATGATGGAAAAATATGGTACATTGTTCCTTCTATATAGGTTATACCGGTGACCAAATTGATTCCTGCTTACATTAAAGAGATATATTTGCTATTAAAAACATGTTTAAGAACATTCACATCCATAACGCACTAGGTGAGTCCAGACTTTTTAATTTTTTGGGCCCTTTGATTTTTTGTCCTTTTCAATTCCAAAAATTTTTTTCTTATCGACTTTTTTCCTTGACAACCTGCTACCTCGATATTTTATTTCTCCTAGGAAAAACGTATGTTCTCTATTACATTCTCTATTTGTCTAGGAACGTCATTTCTGTTAAAGTATCTTTAACCTCTAAAGAACTGTAATGTCAATGTTGTATTTTTGTCTTTTGGCATTACTGTATGTCCTCTAAAAGTAGCAAGTCTACAGGTTGCAAATTATTTATTAAATTAAATGCCAATCTGAAGCTGAAATTATCTGTTTTCTATTGGTGTGACATTCTTTATATTTGCTTTAATGGTCTGTGATTTATGAGACTTAAATTGTTTATAACTGGACATACTATACAATTTACACATATTAAAATTGAAAAATAATAAAATAAAACATATCTTAGAGGGTAATACACATTTACATTATCATTACAAGGTTAGTAAGAATAATTCTTTGGCACAGTACATGTATACTGGCTGGTTTAAGTATCATTGTCTTAACTTCACTTTGTCCCTTTACATGGGAATGGTAAAATTCTCACATATAAAAGTTTCGTGTCTTAATATAAGCATTACAGACATGCTTTATAGCTTTTATTGAAGGATACTGTAACAGCTAGTTGTGTTTTATTGTCTGAATATGCTTTTCTGTTCTTAACTGTCAAATCACCTCATGCATTTACTACAAAGTAGTGTTAAAATGGTATAAATACACTTTACATTTACTTATGTAGCATTCTACCTTTAGATTATAATCTAATGTTTGTATTTGGGATACAAAATCCCTACTTAAATTGTTTATTTTTATAATTTGAGTGATGAAAATTATCGATGGACATATTTTTAAAAACTTTATGTTTTAAACATATTATTGACCTATGTCATTCCATAGCAATATATATATATATATATATATATATATATATATATATATATATATATATATATATATATATATATATGTGTATATATATATATATATATATATATATATATATATATATATATATATATATATATATATATATATATCTGTGTGTGTGTGTGTGTGTGTGTGCATGTGTGTGTGTGTGTGCGTGTGTGTGCGTGTGTGTGTGTGTATATATATCCGAACGATAACTTAAAAAATACTCAACCGATTTAAACGAAACTTGGCACCTATCTTCATTTAGTTAATATCGCTATAACGGACATTTTCCCCCGAAAATATTCAAAAATATTTCTGAAAATGTTAATGTAACTGAAATGACACTTGACATGTAGCTAGAAATTGTGTAAATAAACCTCTGTTGTGAATTTCAAGTAATTTATTGGTTCAGAAAATTTGGAGTTTTCTCAAAATTAAAAATAATATCTAATACATGAATTGAAACAGCTTAAGTGATTAAAATCCAGTGCCTGAAAAAGACAGAGTATTCAGCTGCCAGCCGTAGATTGACACATACTACAGACATAAATCATAATTTAACGATAATCAAAAAGGTCAAATAACGCGCGTGAAGCATGCTACCTGAACTAGCAATCGAGAATAGTCGAATGTGTTTCAGCGATCGACTAATCTTGTAAACATGTAAATAGGTTTGGATATAGACTTAACTTTTATCAAGGCAGATTTCTACATTTTAGTTTTCCTGCTATTTAAATTATTTACAATAAATAACCCATATCAAGTAAAATTTGATACTTATTTAACGATGCGATTGGAAATTATATATATATATATATATATATATATATATATATATATATATATATATATATATCAAAAAATGGCAAATAAAATTTTTGAATTGAATTATCAAGTCAAAATTCGATTAACACTATAATTCGCAGTTTTATTATTATTATTATATATATATATATATATATATATATATATATATATATATATATATATATATATATATATATATATATATATATATATCTCCGTCTGTATAAGTTGCACCTATGCAAACAATATATTAGCCAGCATTTATGGTTAGCCTGATACGCGGGCGGCCGAGGTTTGATTTCCGTCCCATACATGTAACATTTTGTTTCATTTCACTAACTTTGTTATTTGGTGTAAACAATAGTGTCCAGATTTCGTACATTTGGACAGAGATCTCATTTTCTTTTAAAAGTCTGGCCGACTTTGTCACCGTTGAGTCTAAAATTATAATTGTCAGCAGATTTTATTATTATCGATATGAGTGAATTTTTATTAATAAAATTCACTAACAGAGAATTTGTTTTTAACAAAAAATTTTGTTGTTGGAAAACCGGATTGATTAGGTTGATTAAAGCGAAATCATCCGGGTAATTAATAAGGAAAAATAACTGCCACGTTTATAATTTGGTAGATACATTCCTTTGTAAATATGAATTAAGTTTCCTCCTGGAAAGCTTTTGTAACTTTAATAAAATTTGTAATACGAGTTTCTTTTAAAGAACCTAGATATACCAAATTTTAATGTTTTAGTTGCATATTAAATTGAATTTTGGACATTTAAAGTTTTTTCTCACAAGGAACTAGAACAAAAGATTTGAATATTTTTTGTGATTATATCGATGGTAACACTTTCGAAAAAATTCTTTGAGTGAGCGCGTATTATGACCTCCATAACCAATCTTCAGGGTCTCTTTAAATGTATAGTATTATTTCCAGTAATATGCCGGGAGCCTTGGTGGTCCAGGGGTAAGAACATGTGCCTCTGAAGCGAAGGGTACCGAGTTTGATTCCCATCGCTTCCCTTTCACTTTATCAGTATAAACGGGAATAACTTAAATGCAAACGAGGTTCTGGCATTGTATTTGAGCAAGTTGAATGTCTGCGCGTTCCGCCCTTCAGAGGGGGCGTAAATCCGTCGGTCCTGTGTCCATGCAATGTTGGGCACGTTCAAGATCCCTACTCTCTTTACAGAAAGTCAGGGGTTCGGTGAAATTTCCGGGATAATGAGGTTAAACTGCTCCCTGGCGTCAATGATTGGCCATAATCGCGGAAATAGGCCGACGTTCAAGGAAGAATGTAATATGCCGTACTAATAGTGTACAATTATTATAAAAATTCACTACTATTACGCCCTTGCTGCGTTCCGATTTTTTTTATTTCTTTTTATTGTCTACTTACCTATTTACTTTGTTGAATATGAATCTGCTGTAATAAACATATTATTATTAAGTTATATAGAAAAGAAACCACTACCTTAAGCTACATCCCGAGCGACTCACATCATACGTACGCACAAAAAATGGCCAGTTTGAATTTTTTAGTAAATCGGTTAATTAATTTTCCTTTAAACAAAAGTAGATATACCAAAGAATTAAATTATATTAGGAACGTGGCCGAATATAACGGATACACTGCTGGCTTAGTGGAAAAATTAATCAACAAACAGAAAACAAAGAAAATGGTGACGGAATCAACGACGTTCAGAAGAGAAAAATCGGAAAAAAACTTTGTTTGCTTACCATTTGAACCTAGAATCACGAGGGGTCTAGACAACATTTTTAAAAAAGTCGACTTACAGGTAGCATTTTCAACAACAAATACTTTAAAAAACTTGCTAGGTAATCCAAAAGACAAGGATAGCGCGGAAAAAATGTCGGGAATTTATGAAATAAGTTGTAAAGATTGTAATCTTAAATACGTCGGACAAACAAAAAGATCGATTGGAATCAGATTCAAAGAACACATAACCCAATTACGTTACGGTACTGTAGATAAGTCTGCCGTCGCCCGACATATTTGGGATAGTAATCATCACGTTGATAAAGAAAATCTGAAATTAATAAAAAATGTTAGGAAACCAGGTCAGCTGAATGGGTTTGAGAGCGTATATATTGCTAAATATAGTTGCAACAAAGAATGTATGAACAGTGCACCAGCGCCAATTACGAGTCACTTGATAGATTACTTTGCTAAATAAAATTCCCACGTTTTCGGCACGTTTTTACCGATAACAAGTATACAGTTATTGCCGCCAAAGGAACCGTTGTTAATTTAGCGGTCGTTGAACTTTTCTCGAGACTATTACAGATGGACACTTTTAGATAAAGCAATAAGGATAGCGCAAAGACCTGGTCAGGCGATAAAAATACTGTGGAATTTGCCTACGACTAGTGTCTCATCTCGGTTCGATCTCTTTACCTGAGATCCGGTATATAAGTTGATGTTAGTTTTTTAAGTATTTAGAATGTTTCATCCTCTGATGACGCTAACTTGGTTAGTGAAACGATCGTCAGGTCTTTTTAAAATGTGTTGTGGTGATTTGGGCTCTCCAAGTGTACTTATCAGTGCTCATCACAGGTTCCAATCTTCACTTAGTGTATTATTAAGTTGTTATTATAAGCCACAACTTTCTAAATATTGAAGAAAAATATTAACTGGATCACTTTAAAGTCAGAATAAGCAAATATCAAATCGATTTGTAATTTTTACTGATTATTTAAGCACATTTTTTAGGAGCGAGGCACTTAAAAATGTTATTCCAGTCCCGATTTACCTCATTATATGTAGAATAGATGCCAATAACGCCAAAGCTTCTAAAAAGACGTAAAATCAAATAATTATATGACATATACAAACGATTTCTATAAAAAAAATTGTAAGAGCTACTCAGAATTTAATTTATAGACTATTTTTCTCGTTGGAAAATAAATGCTGATCAATGTCCTTGTTAATTTTATGACAAATATGTATATGCTAAAATTATGTTTTCTGGAAATACATTGTCAGCAGTCCGAAAATACGTCAAATATAGCATCGATATATAGCAATTAATTGATACACACAATTTTGTAGGTAGGTATGCTTTTTACACAACAAATGCTAAGGACTTCAAGGAACTGTTCTAATTGTAAAGAAGCTCTCTTTATGAGGATTTTTCAAATGCCTTTGATACACTGACACATGAGGTATTTACCCGAATGACAGGCGCTGAACGTTTCTTTATGCGTGATTTATTTCCCCAGTGCAAATATTTAATGAATAATAATAACACTGGTTGCTTAGCTCTACACCAATAAAACGTCGGTATTCCAAATGTTATACGTTGTGATATTGAGAACAAAATCAATACATCAAACAATATGTTTTATTCAAATTGCAAACATTTATGAAATTGTAACTGAATGCGAAGCACAAATACGAACTCTGAAGTAGAGTAAGACCGCCTTCAAGTGTTCGCCATGTAAAGAGAGTATTTCACTGCTTAGCTTTTAGCAAGACGTGTTCTAAAACAAAAAACTATACTTCGTGAAATTGAGCCTTGACGTAGGGTGTGCATATTTGTAACAAGTAGTCCTAAGTAAGTGCATTGGCTTTTCATATAAATAAAGCTCGTGAATCAAAAATACTTTTGAACCTATTTAACATTTATTTAACAACCTAAAGCTACAAAAATATAAACAGAGAGTCGAGTGCTAGAGGCGTATTTCGACAACGAAATTGACTTCATCGGTAGCTGTAACTAACTGTGTAGGCAACTTTATCTCTGTCCTCAATAAGTTTAACGGCTAATCCCTCTCAATCAAGTTAACAACCAACTATTCTTTCTTAACACTCTTATCATCAAAAATGTAGGTAGGTTGGAATTTGATGTTTATAAAAAACAAACTTTTACAAGCCACTTCGTCTTATAGGTAAGCATCTAGAGTAGACTGGACAGTCGCTACAGAGGTGGTTACTTGGAGCAAAATCAGATGGGCCATTAACAGCTTTAAGCCATATGAATCCCCGGGATTTGATGAAATAATGCCCATCATGCTCCAACGGGGGATAGATATACTGGCGCCGGCGCTAACCCCCATTATGAGGGCCAGCCTAGCTCTGGGGTACATTCCGAGGACATGGAGACTGGCCAGAGTTGTATTCATTTCTAAACCTGGGCGTCCAACAGACCAGCCAAAGTCCCTGAGGCCAATAAGTCCTATGTCCTTCTTGCTAAAAACAGTGGAAAAACTGCTCGACCGACACACTAGGGGCGGTGCACTGGAAGCATATCCCCTACACTGCGAACAATATGCATACAGATCAGGAGTCTCAACAGAAACAGCACTGCACCAACTGGTGCTGAAAGAATAATACGCTGGAGAACAGGGAAGTGGCGCTGGGGGCCTTCCTAGACATAGAGGGGGCCTTTAGCAACACCTTATTCGAATCGGTTCTGGAAGTTGCCAGGGAGCGTGGAATAGAGGCTGCAGGTGGATTGGTTCCATGCTCAGGGACAGGGCGATGTTCACCGCACTCGCGAAAGGGACTCTGCTGGCGGGGGTCGCGGCGGGATGTCTGCAGGGAAGCTTTCTGTCTTCCTTGCTCTGGTGCCTAGTCGTGGACGGCCTGCTGGAGAGGCTCTCGGGAGGGGGGTATGAGGTACAGGGCTATGCGGACGACATTGTCATCATAGTCCGAGGAAAGGTTACACGGTCAGTGTGGGACCGCATGCAGACAGCACTGAAACTGGTGGAAAGGTGGACGGTTGGTCAAGGGCTCGTCGTGAGCCCCGAGAAACCAACCGTCATACCTTTTACGAGGGGGAGGAAATAGGAGAGTCTCAGAACTCTCACTCTAAACTGTAGCAACATTCCAATCGCCAGGGAGGTAAAATATCTTGGGGTCGTATTGGACTCTAACCTCACCTGGAATGGCCACGTTGAATAAATACTGCGTAAGGCAGTCATGACCTTAGCCGTCACTAGGCGGCTATATGGAAAAACGTGGGGACTATTATGCCCCACTGGCTGTACACAAGGATGGTCAGACCATCGTTAACATACGCGGCACTGGTCTGGTGGCCTAAGGTGACACAATCCAGTGCCAAACAAAAACTAGGCCAGATCCAAAGGATGGCATCACAGGGGCCATGTATTCAACCCCAACAGCCGCCATGGAGGTGTTGGCGGATCTGCCCCCCGTACACTTAGTTATTATGGGGGAGCCCAGGCTAGGACTATACAGACTAGCCGGCAATTGTAGACTGAAGATCAACTCAGGCTTCAGGGGCCACTGCAAAATTCAGGAGATCGTGAAGGAACCCATGCTTGAAATGAGGTCAGACTTCGCGAGCCTGCGAATCTGCAGGGAAAACAACTTTACAGTAGTAATCCCCGACCGCGCGGCATGGCGGTAGGAGACGCCGGGCATACCACGGGATGCGTTCACGGACGGATCAAGCTCGAGACAAGACGAGCGACCTGGCTGGGCAGAATGAGGTCACCCTCATCTGGGTGCCGGGTCACTCGAGGGTCAAAGGCAATGAAGAATCTGACAGTCTCGCAAAGAGAGGATCAGCAGAACCAATTATGGGACCAGAACCGGCTCTGGGCGTGACAAAGAGCACTCCCAGTGGAGCTATTAAGTCCTGGGTCAGAAACCAACACAAAGTGTACTGGGCAGACTGTCCAGGGCTCAGACATGGGAAGTTAATAATTGACGAACCCAGTTTAAAGAGAGCTGTGGAGCTGCCAAATCTTAGCAAAGGACAGCTCAGAAACATAACAGGTCTCTTGATGGGACACATGGTCGTGACCTGACCTGCATAAAATGGGGAGGTTCGAAGGGGCCCTCGCATGCAGACTCTGCGGCGAGGGGGAGGAATCAGCCCAGCACATCTTGTGCGAGTCTAAAGCTCTGAACCGCACAAACAACTGATCTACAGTCAGTCTAGACCGGAGACAGAGCATTATAAAACTTCACCCTGCCGCTCGCTATGCAGACTAGTTCAAGGCACAGTGATTTTGGAATAGGTGAAGTTGAAAGACTAGGAGCATGCACAATAAGCCAAAGATTGCAGTGCTATCGGGGCGGCAAAGCTGCGGATGAGTCCTGGAGGAGAAAAAAAAACAATTCGTACCACCAGATTCAAATCATCCTTTGGGGCAAAAAATCTTGAGTTTGAGCTTTCTCGTTAAGAGGTCACCCAGTTTTCCTTTGACCAATAAGCAAACGATACAATTAGAGATAGACAGAAATATAATATTGCGATTGCAATCATTTTTCTCCAGATATTATGTACAGGTAATTTACTAGCTTAGATGGTCACATATGCATCTATTGTATGGTGGTAAAAATAAAACAAGCTTCAACACAAAGCAAACTGCAAAACTTGTAGAGGCTGATCTGTCTTGGAATAACGGGAGCTATGACATCATGTGGTGCAGCTGCAATAGAGGCAATGTTGAATCTTATTCCACTGCAGATATGCCTAAAAGAGGAATCAGCACTAAGCGCCTCAAGACTATTTTAAGCAGACACATTTAAATCAGGAGACTTGGTTGGCCACTTAAAGATCCCGAAAATTAATCCATTGGAGTCACTCGCCAAACCAACAGATCAAAGGCCAGCTAAACTGAACTACAAAGCTCTATTTGACGTGGTCTTAAGGGGCCACCAGATTGCCCCGAACCCCCTTTCTAAAGCAGTATTAAGATTAATTTCTCAAAGAAAAACCGATTTATAATTAAGCCGATAATTTAATATTCAGGTTAAAATTGTATAATTTTATACAAGGATTTGGCAGAGGTTTTTCTTAATGTTATTTAATTTTGTTTTTGTTTCTTAATTAATGTAGACCACAATGTTGACCAATTGGAAATATTTAAAAGTTTAATTAAAATGGATAATTACTTTTTCTGGGTTGATTTTGGCCAAAAGCTCATATTTATTAGATCCTTAGTACAAAATCCTGACACTTTTTCTAGATAACTGTATTAGTTCGACATCTAGGTATTCACAACAACTGTTTAGCTTATTAATACTGCTAATTAGTTCAGTAAGCACTGACAGTGCGTTGCAATAACAATCATGAGTAAAACACAACACTAATTTTTGTTAAGTGGTTAATACATAACATAGAATGGAAATTTCAGATTGTCAATATTGACAATAAATCAGCTATTATGATTGTCAATCGAGCTCTAAAATAACTTTTATATTAAAAGTTGTTGCTAGTTTTTTTTACATTTATTATTTACTCTTTAATTTTAAAAAGAAAAAGCTTTTATCAGAGAGTAAAAAAATTAATTGCTAAAAAATATCAAAGTGGTGGATTTAAATTAGATTGGCAGCACTTCTAAAATTGTTAATGTAATTATTCAAAATATTTTACCTACAGAATTACAGTAAATTAATTTCAATTTCCGATTTTTAAAACTACACTAGTATAAACATTTTCTAATAATTATTATGTATTTTTGTCTAAGCAATGTCACTGAAAAAAAAAGTGAAATGAAAAGGAATTGTTCTTAACTGGCATTTACTTGATTAGTTTGCTAAAACAATTTTACACGGTGAAAAGAATATTACGAAACTAGTTCAGAGTAGACTCACATGGTTCGGTAACTGTTTCTTCCAGTCAATTTACCTTTCCAGAAGTTTTTCTCAAACTTTGTGCTTCCCATTCAAGACCAAATATTCCAGAATCAATTAAGAAGAGCCAAAATCTCTTAAGCTCAAGCTCAAAATTTTAAAATCCAAGCGTTATTATTAGTGAATTTTCTTTAAATATGTATATTTTATATAATTATATATATATATATATATATATATATATATATATATATATATATATATATATATATATATATATATATATATATATATATATATACATCGGAAAAGTCTAGGGATATTTTTAAATAATACAAAACAGGAAACAAATTGATTTTGGAATCGGTCAAATTGCACTCACCGTGTATGTATTTAATCAATCACTCAATATAAAACCATCTGTTATTAAAAAAAGTTAAAATGATATCAAAATTGATAAACCCGATATATAATAAAAGTAGAATTTTCATATGTACCGTTGAATTTAGTTTCGAATTCAGTCATTCCTCGGTTGTTGTTTAGTAGCTGCATTTAAAATATTGTGTTTTACCATAGAACGGCGACATTTGGCTTTAGACGAAATGAATCGAGCGGTAGGCCTTCTTCAAGCGGAAATGCGAGAGAATGAAGTAGCTGAGCGGATGGGTGTTTCCCAAAGTGTGATAAGTAGTATATGGAGGCGTTTTAGGAAAATTGGCAGTCCGGCCGAGCAACATCCAGGACGAGGACGGTCAACGACGGCAGGTCAGGATAGATTTTTATGTTTAACTGCCAGAAGGCAGCCTACAAATACTGCACCTGAATTGGTTACGACTCTGCAAAGGGCGCATAATATAACCATTAGCAGAGATACTGTAATAAATCGTCTTCACGAAGCAAACTCTCTATTAGATATCCACTCAGATGTCCACCTATTTCCAGAGGCAATCGCGCTGCAAGATTGGACTGGTGTCAAAATCATATGAATTGGACTGCAGATAACTGGGCTACAGTTTTATTCACAGACGAATCTAGGTTTGGTTTCCATCCGGATTCTCATCGAATAAGGGTGTGGAGACGATCTGGAAATGCGGAACGCTTAATACATATTCAGGAAGTGTACACATACAGAGGTGGTACAATAATGGCATGGGGTGGAATAATTATTGGCGGCAGAACTGAACTCGTTATTCCAAATCGCTTCCTAACAGCTCAGCTATATCTGGATACCATCTTCAACCCATCGTTCATCCATTTGCAGACTCTGTTGGTCAAAACTTCCGCCTAATGCATGATAATGCCCGTCCACATACCGCACGCATCGTAACCAACTGGTTGGATAACGCAGGAATTGAAGTTTTACCATGTCCAGCACAATCCCCGGACCTCAATCCGATAGAGCATGTCTGGGATATGTTTCAACGAAGAATTACTCCACATATGGGTAACATCAACAATGCGTTTACATTCCAGGAGCTTCTGACAGCAAAGTGGGCACGTTTACCACAAGGAGACCTTGACAATATCATTTTGTCTATGAGCAATAGATGTAGAGCTGTAATTACTCAACGTGGAGGTCATACTTTGTATTAAACTTTTTTCTCACATGCTCGAAAGTTTTTGAAAAATTCTTTAAATAGTGTGTTTCAGGATATATATATATATATATATATATATATATATATATATATATATATATATATATATATATATATATATATATGCTGAACTTTCGGTAATTTGTTATTTGTTTACGTGGACTGCAGTTACGAACCTTCCTGGTTCATTATCAGCACGCTACTGACTCTGATCGTTCCTGAGTGTTCTATGTCTGAACTTGTACGTGACGCCTGCGTGCTGAGCTTTTATTGGTCGGTTTACAGTTGTTTAATTGACTGTGTTTTCGGTCTGTGTCGATTTCAATCACGTAAGTCCACGTAAACAAATAACAAATCACCCAAAGTACAGCAAACAAATAAAGTGTATATTTAAGTGATTACAGTGTAGTGCAACACTCCATGGGTAAGGCGAACACTGAAAACTGTAGATACTGCACTGAACCCGCAGAAACAAGAAAATATCTGCTATGGGACTACATATCTCAGTTTTGCAAAAAGCTCAAATAGGTTGGAGTAGCGAACTTAACACCCCAGGAAATGGATGAAATAGCTACCAAAAAGATAGTATACTACATAAAGGGTCTGAACTTTTTGGGCAACTGTTATAAAAAAAGACTAATGCACAAAAGACTTATTGGGGTCGCAACATTAAGAGGGCAAAAGTCTAAACGACTCACTAAACAATCTACAATACACAAGTTACTAACTATAGGTGCACGATATTGATAAGCAATATAACGACATTAAATGCTGGACCCGATAAGATACCCAAAAAGTTCTCAATACTTTTTTTTCCATCGTTTCCTTACAAACGGATTAAAGAAAATATTAAAAAATAATGACTTTAGAGTCGCCTATAAAGTTGATAACCTAAAGAACATCTTGGGTGGATCAAATGAATGGTGAAAATCAGCGTTTATCAAATCTCTGGGAGAAAATATATTGGGCAAACGCGAAGATCATTATCAACAAGCTTTTAACAACACATGGCTCATTTGAGATTCAATAGAGCAGATAAGTCTAGTGTTGTCCAACGTATGATTGACTAGTGTCCTATAATGGGCAATTGTAGTCTTAAGTTGTTAAAAGTAACCACGGATTATCGCAAGTTAGATTTTTTAAAGTTTAGAATTCCGCAAAGTTAACCCAGAACAATTTAATGAATTTAGACTAGTCTAGTTAATTCAAGACTTTCTGATATATAGCGAAATAATCCATGGTTGCTTTCAACATTGACACAACAGCCGTGTAGGCGTATCCACTGACTCAAAAATTATCCTTATTTTGCGTAATCCGGTATTGCATCATCCGGTGTTGCGTCATCCAGTTTTAGGTCATCCGTAGTTTGGCTATATAATAATTTTCCTCGTACAGTTAATTAGAGGGAGCTATTAATAAAGGCAACTTTGTTGTCTAAATACGTATATAGCTCATAGCTCATTTATTATTTTTTGGTTTTGGGGTGATTTTGTTTTCTGTTTCAGTTTTTGACCACATAATTAAGGCAAGTTCTAACTTAGCACTCCTTGAACAATCATGCTGTGAAATTGGATACTTATGAAGAAACAACTGTGTATTTATATGTGCTAAAACCTTCGAGGAAGCTGCCGCCCCCCCACCCCTCCTGGAGACACTCATGTGAATCACTCAGGCTGCCGCAATGTTGTAGTTAATTTATGTTAAATGATTTTAATCGCATTATATGTCTATACACCCGTTTAAAAATAGGTTCTACAATGTATCTAGAAATTTAGTCATTCTGTCTCATATCTATGCATACAAAGAGCAGTGTTTTAATTAAATATTATTAGGAAATTTTAACTGAATATCAATGCAGCTTTTCTATTTTGTGTAATCTGATTAGCTGTGAATTATTCGAAGTGTAGCAGCAGACTCTCTATTACTTGTACAATGAGCCAAGATGATTCATGAGCATATTCCCTACAGGATACAATTGATGTTGTTTAACTAACATGGAAGTTCCTCACTCATGTCAGTATTCATTTGTGCCCCTGAATGTGTAGGTATACATTGTATACGTGCCGATGATATACATCGACCCCACATTTCAACTTGACACAACAGTTCTTATCAGATGTGTCCAAACAATAGAATTATAAAAACTATACTACTTTTAACTACATTACACCAAGAAATCGTCACACCTTTTTAGTGAATTTTCTTTAAAAAATCACTAATGAGGAGATAGCGACTTTTGAATTTTGAAAGAATTTCTTCAAATGAACGCGAACCTCCTAGAACACATCTCCAGGCTCAGTTTTAATTTATATATATATATATATATATATATATATATATATATATATATATATATATATATATATATATATATATATATATATATATATATATATATATATATATATATATATATATATATATATATAAACAGTGTATCCCAATTGCTATCTCCGTTATTATTAGAGATAGGGAGACGGTTAAATTAGCAGTGTTTTGTAATATTACATGCTCGTTGCAAATATGACTTGTATTTTGCCCTGCCTCTTTTCGTTTTTGAGTTATTTTGAAAAAAACAAAATTTGTCGATTTCTTTTTTCTTCAATATCTAAGTAGGCGTTTATCTGACATGTCTAAAAGTTGCACCTTATCAGGACATATTTTACAGAGTAATATTTTTGTGCTTTTCTCAACTTTGGATTGTCATTTGTTTTTGAGCTAAAGGTATCAACGTTTGTTTTTATTACGGCAGCCATATTGGATTTTTTCTCGTGTGACAGCTTGTGAAAAGAACTTTCCAATGATGTACAACATGCTTGAGAAATCTTGTAATTGCACTGACAATTTTGAGAAAAACCGTTTTGAGGATAGTAAGCTATGTAGGTCATGGAGTCTAACAATAGACTTCTACTTTTAAGATAATTTTCCGTAATTCACGTTAAAAAAAATAGTAACTTTAAGCACACCATTGAATCGGCCCATTATTACAAATTATATTTTACGTTACAACATTATCCTAAAAATTGTTATACTTTCATTAAATAGGTAAACCTAGTAAATAAGAAAATCTACTAACAGAACTCAATAAAAAGCAGATTAATGATTTACGAAGACGTCTTTGAAAATTGTTTGATTTCCAAACGTAAGTCAACTGAAAAACAACAGAAGAAAGGTTGCTATGGATATAACACTATCGCCACAATTAAGACTACTGTCATTCTTAATTACCTTAACAATTCGAGGTGTATTTAACACGTTGCTTAAAATTTTATACTAAATAGTTTGTTTCCTGTATATTTTAAATATTATTCAACAATATGTTCAGTAATGAAAAATATTTTGACGTGTTGGAATGTTATATTCGTTATAACCGAAATACTGAGGCAGCTGCAAATTCATATCAAAACAACTACCCAGAAACACGACAACCAAACACCAAAATATTTTGCAGAATAGTGACCAATCTATTGAACGACAGTAGCTTCCACACAAAGAAACTACCAATGATAAGTACACTTGGAGAACCCAAATCACCACAACACATTTTAAAATACCTGACGATTGTTTCTGTTTCATCCTCTGATGACGCTAACTTGGTTAGTGAAACGATCGTAAGGTCTTTTAAAATGTGTTGTGGTGATTTGGGTTCTCCAAGTGTACTTATCAGTGCTCTTCACAGGTTCCAATCTTCACTTAGGAAAACTACCAATGCCTAGAAATGAAGAAAGAAATAATGCCGTCTTACAGGTTTCAAACGAAAAGTCTCCGCAATCTGTTCGGTGTTATGGTGAACAAATTGACGTTCAAAAAAGTACGGTGCACACCATGTATTAACACAAAGTCATTACCATTCATACAAACCTACAATCCTACAAGGCTTAAATGTTGACGATTACCCTAACCAACTTCAATTATGCAGATGGTATCAAGGACAATGTCAACAAGATGAAAATTTTGATTTGAAAATAATATGTACTGATGAATCCAAACTTACCAATTGTGGTGTGTATAATCGCCACAAAAGGTATTATTGGGCAAATGAAAATCCCTATCTAAAGGAATAAAGACGATTGCAAGACAGATTGGGCATTAATGTTTAGTGCAGCTTATTAAGTAAAAAACTGCTATTTTTATTTGTAGATTAGACAGTTAATTTTTTTTTAATTCAGGTAACTTGACTGTTGGTCCGTTCTTTTCTGAAAATAATTTAACTGGGAAAAGGTATCTTAATCTATTGAGAAATGATATCTTACCAACAAGTAGAAGAGTTCATGATAATTTAGACGATATTTGGTACCAACAAAACGGTTGTCCAGCTTACAATGCTGGGATCGTCAAAAAAAAAATTGTACCAACATTTTGATAATCGTGTTATTTGTAACAATGGGCCGGTCCATTGGTGTGCTCAAAGTCCTGATATAACACCCATGGATTTTTATTTTTGGGGTACTCTGAAGTATGATGTGTATAAATACGATCCACCACAAAATATCAATGAATTACAAAACATGCCCATATCCTTTTTGAGATTGAAACAGGCGCTAGACCTGTGGTGAAATATCGCGACCTGGGGAGGACAGATTGGGAGGGGTACAAGCAGTCTCTCGCCGCCTGACTTGTGTCCTACTACAAAATGGACTGGAGATTCTCCTACCTTTCCTAATCAGGCTGTATAAAGCCAGTCTGTCTTGGAACTATATTACATCCAGCTGGACGAGAATTAGGGGGGTTTACATTTCCAAATTTGGACGTAAGGACCTCCTACCTACATCACTGAGACCTCTCAGTGTTACATCATTCCTCCTGAAGGCATTGGAAAAAATACTGGACAGACACATTAGGGGGAACATTTTAGTCAACAACCCCCTCAATACCCACCAGTATGCCCACCAAACTGGCAAATCTACTGAGTTAGCACTCAATAATCTCATCGAGAAAATCACACACTCCCTGGATAACGGTAAGATGGCGGTGGCTGCATCTCTCAACATTGAAGGAGCATTTAATAATGCATTACCTATCTCCCTCTACGAAGGCACTATCGCTAGAGGGGTGGAACCTACCATTTGTGGCTGGATCGGAAGCATGCTTCACAATCGGACCGTTATTACCTCGTTGCAGGGGGAGGTGGTCAGCTTCAGGGCTGCGAGGGGGTGGTCAGCTTTAGGGCTGCGAGGGGTGCCCTCAGGGGGGGGGGGGTTCTATCGCCCCTGCTGTGGTCGCTCTTTGTGGACGATTTGCTGGCTATCCTTGGGCTGTGGGAGGTTGAGGTCCAAGCTGATGATCTAGTCATAATGTTTAGAGGCAAATCTGAGAAGGAACTAGCAAGTACCCTTTAAGAGGCACTAAATGTAGTGAATGATTGGTGTCGGAGGGAACCGATGTTTAATTTTATACATTTGTTAAAAAGACTAATTATTTCTTATCTTTTAATCACATTTACGTTCTTTTCTAGTAAAAGATTTTCTAATGAAGGTAAGCATTCTCTAGGAGGAATTTTAGAATACATGCTACCAACATATAAAAAATTTAATTCAGTGTTTGGAGGAATAATTATGTTATTTAAGTTTGTGTTATTTCATAAGAAATTTTAACCGAATATTTTGGCATCTAATTGTATCTGGTAGCTACCGTATAATTATATATATATTAACATAACCAACTACTGGCCTAATTAGAATGTTTGGTTTATTTATTTTGAAATAGCCATACTTATCTGGTGGTTGTGGAGATTTATACAAGATACATTTATTTCCTTGTTCACGAAAGAAACCTTTATTTTTAGGCTGGTTTTCAAGTTTTGTCTGAAAGGAATTTGCTGGGTCTCTCCTAATGTCTGTCAAATTTTCTGCAGTAATAAAATTATTAATTTTCACGTTGTATTCGTCCCTATTTATAGCTACTGTTCTGTTACCTTTAGCTTTAGTGAAAACGAAATTGTTTTCTGATATTTTAACTTGAATGGATTTGACAATTTCGTTATAATTAATTCGACGTTTGTGTTTTAAATTAAAAGTCTAAAAATTTACATATTTTTAGTTTTCCTACTGCTTTATAAATCTGAAAGCTATTTCAGATTTAGATGGTAATATTTCTTTAATCTTGTTTATAATTTTTTGTGCACAGTATTTATAGATTTACTTATAAAAGAAAAATGTATCGCTTAGGTTTTCAAATCTTATGTAGAAGTTGTGGGTGTGTGTTGGAACTGTTTCTAGATTTGGTGTTGCGTCTACTCTTAAGTTTCTAACTTTTATTTCTGTGTTAGGCATTTATTAAATTTTATTTCCCTAACTAAAATATATTTGGTCATTAATCTGATATACCGAACTCTAAGGGATGTCATTTATAAGTAGGTTCTAAATGTACTACCTTGAGATAAAGAAGCAAACTATCACGAATGGAAAACTATTTCTTGGGCTCTTCTGTTAGTCAGATAAAGCTGGCTTTCATAGTAGCGGTTCTTGATTCGCAGGCCTGCGTTATAGTTGACCGGTTGACGTATTTTATGACCTTCTTTATGCACTCTCTCTTAAACCATGCACTCTGTAAAGCGTTCATTTGCTTGATCTTTAATTTTCTACATAAATGGGCAAGTTCTTTGGTAGAACACCTCTTGAATTTATTAAATAATTGTTGTTTCCCCCACTTGTTGAAACTGTTGCATACTAAATACAAAAGCACGTTA
Source organism: Tillus elongatus (assembly GCA_964006375.1). Classification (NCBI taxonomy): domain Eukaryota; kingdom Metazoa; phylum Arthropoda; class Insecta; order Coleoptera; family Cleridae; genus Tillus; species Tillus elongatus. The sequence continues at coordinate 88,991,108 of OZ023269.1, read as the reverse complement.
CCATCTCTTGTCTCAGGGGATGAAATTGTTTCTACCGCCCTGGGAAAGGCTGAACTTTTGGCTTCGTTGTTCGCCGGCAATTCTACTCTTAACCCACCTCCAAATGTTCAACCACCAACAGTCCCTAATGTCGCGCATAAAATGACGGATATCATTTTCAAAACTAAAAAGGTACGAAAAATGCTCTCTTCTCTTAATATCAGGAAAGCCTCTGGCCTTGACGAGATCCCAGCAATTGTTCTCAAAAAATGCGCACCAGAATTTGCTCCTGTCCTGACTCGTCTGTTTCAGATATCTTACAATAAAGGCATATTCCCTAGTAACTGAAAAACTGCTTGAGTACAACCCATCCCCAAGAAAGGATCCAAAGCGCTTCCTAGCAACTACAGGCCTATTTCTCTCCTTTCAGTCGTCTCTAAAGTGACGACAGGCAGTATGGATTCCATCAGCGCAGATCGACTGCCGACCTCCTTTCCTTTGTCACCCATTCTTGGAACAAGTCTATGGAACAACACGGTGAATCCCAGATTGTTGCTCTAGACATATCCAAAGCATTCGACCAGGTGTGGCACGCAGCGCTGCTTAATAAACTTCCGGCCTATGGCCTACCACCAAAACTTTGTACCTGGACAGCAAGTTTCCTCTCCAACAGGAGCATATTTGTTGTTGTGGGTGTCCATTCCTCTAAACTGTATCCAATTAATGCAGGTGTTCCTCAAGGTTCAGCTTTAGCCCCTACTTTGTTTCTTCTCCACATCAATGACCTCCTCTCTAGCACATCAAACCCAGTTCACAGCTACGCGGACGACAGCACCCTCCATTCAAATATACAATATTCTAAGCCTGTCTCTTTAGCCCAATTAGATGAGGATCGCAGACTCATAGAGGGCTCTATCTCCGTGGATCTCCAAAAAATATTAGACTGGGGAAGTAGAAATCTTGTACAATTCAACCACACCAAAACTAAGTCTTGCTTTCTGTCTCACAAGAGATACACCAGCCCTAGACCCATCACAATGAACAACCAAGTTATTAAAAGTAACGAGTCCTTTTCTCTTGTTGGCATTTCTGTGGATCGAAATCTTAATTGGCACCAACATGTCACATCAATTGCAGAAGCGGCTGCTAAGTAATTAGATTTCCTCTTCCGGGCTCGCAAATACTTTTCACTTGCTAATCTCTATACCTTATATACTTCACAAATAAGGCCAAACCTCGAATACTGCTCCCACATCTGGGGTGCCGCTGCCGCTTCTACACGCTATCCTGGACTCCATTCAAAAGAGAGCTATACGTCTCATCGGTGACCCTACCCTCACCCAAAGGCTGCCATCCCTTGCCCACCGACGTGCCGTTAGTGACCTCTCTCGCTTTTATAGATATCTGCACGGGCACTGCTCAGAGGAGCTTTCCTCTATAGTTCCCCCACCTGCTGCCCCCAACAGATCTACCAGCGGAACAGAGCGAATGCTGTCCGGTCACCAGACTAAGAACATCTTGTTATGCCCGCTCTTTTGTCCCGAGGACTTCCAAGTTGTGGAATTCCTTGCCGGCACATGTTTTTCCTTCTCCTCCGAACCTCCAAACCTTCAAGTCCAGAATTAACAAGCTGCCTCTTTCCTCCTTGTCAACACACACGGTACGATAGTATTTAGGCTGTACGCCCTCGTGGTGTGTTGTTGACATTAAAAAAAAACAAATGTATAAACTTCTTTTCTGGCTTTTCGCTAAGTGTAAAAACTTAACGGTAATTCGCGAGGAAGTGATTAATTCACTTATTAAAAGACCTGAGGCCAATCTACACAGCGACTTGCAGCTAATATAAAGCGTGTATGTGCAAATGTTTTCCCTGAAATGATCCGCCAATATTTTTAGAATTTGCACAACAGCATTGACAGTAGGCCTCCGTCAAATCTTTTTAACTATGACGAGACTAATATGGCCGACGATCCAGGAAAAAAATGATATATCGCCATTCAAAGTCAACTATTTCCATCAATTTTTGTGGATCAGGCTCAGGTGTTCTTCTACCACCGTAGGTCATCTAAAAGTCCAAGCATTTGTGGGTCTTCTGGACCAAAAAAAAAACCCAAGTGATATTCCTGCTGTGAGCACCGTTATTGCAGCTCTGGATCCATATAAAGGAGAATAAACGGCGGTTGAATTTCAAATAGATGCTTCACTGACTGGTTCAGAAGTACATTTTTATCACACACTAATAATTTGCCAGGGAAATAGGTTCTAATTGGCTACAATTTGCCCTTCCACTTCACTGATGAAGTTTTACAGTTAGTCTAGATTAGATTTATTATGAGTGAGCTATTTCAGTCCCTCCACCGCCACCTTAGGTCGATTGTGACTTGCGTCTAATTGGTTAAATTCCACCCATCAAATCCAGCTCCCTGCGGGAGTAGATTTTTCTGGAAGGTGAAAGTTTGTTTGGCAGGTGTACTGCCATCTGAGGGAAGTAGCTTCCTGTCTCGAAACTCAAAGAGAGATAACCTCTCTCCAAGTTCGTCTGAACCGGACATCCGTCAGTGTTTGACTCAAGGCGGTATCATGAAGTCCCGCTCTCGAGCAGCATCCACTCTCCAGTTGTAACCCACCCCTATAGATCTCAGCTCTCCTCCAGGTTCGTCTAAACCCGACAGGTACCAGTGGTAGACTCAAGGCGACGTCCCATCGAGTACCGCTTCCAAGCATCACCAAAGCGAGGCCGTCCATCCGTTGCGGGGCCAATTGTCCATTTCTATAAGCCCACCGTGGAGGCATCGAGCTCCCCGCAAGAGACGAATTTTTGAGAGGGAAAGTTAGTTTGATATGTGTACTGCCACCTGAGTGAAGTCGCTTGCCCGTTTCGAAGATCAAAGAGAGATAACCTCTCTCCTAGTTCGTCTGGACCAGACATCCGTCAGTGACTCGAGGCGGTATCATGAAGTCCCGCATCCGAGCAGCATGCAAATGAGATCGTTTGCCCGTTTCGAAGCTCACAGAAAAGACCTCAATCTTCAGTTGTAGCCGACCCTTAGAGATCTCAGCTCTCCTCTGGGTTCGTCTAGACCTGACACCCACCAGTGGTAGACTCAAGGCGACATCCAATCGAGTCCCGCGCCCGAGCATCACCCAAGCGAGGCCGTCGTCTGTTTCTAAGCACACAGTGGGGCCTCAAAGTCTGGGTGTATACCACTCATCAAAAATCTCAACCCCTCCCCCCGGTTCGTCTAGGCACACGACACCCGCCAGCGCTCAACCCAAGGCGGTATCATCTGGAATCCTGCTCCGAGCGAGGTCAATTTTCTCCATTTCTAAGCCAACAGTGGAAGCCTCAAAATCCGGGTGCACATCACTCTCCAGAGCTATCCGCCTCCATCCAAGTCCACCTGGACTAGACCCCCGCCAGTGTTTGACTCCTATTAATCGCCTCTTACGACAGTCAGGAGTTACCTTGAGCCTATTCTTTTAGTTAGTCTCCGGACCCACAGGACGCTAACCGGGGGTTTAACAGTTACGTAACCAAAATAACATTGCATTCTTGGGTCTATCACCAAAATAGGTGCACCTAACCCAGTCTCTCTATGTGTCTTTCTTCAGGAGAAATCCAAAACAGTCGTCATTGAAAAAAGAAGTATTTTCGTAGTTACTTCATCTTACCCTAAACAAAATGTATGCCTCAGAAACTCATTCACGATGATGAATTGATTATGGTTTAAGGTCTGGATTCGAAGCAACAGGAATTTACCCACTAATCCCGCGTGAAGTTCTGAATAAGATTTCAAAGTATGACTGTAATGATGTTCAATTTAGAGTAGATCTTGATAATAATCTCATATCCTATCTCAAAGCAAAACGTTACAATAGCACCCCTGTTCGACAACGGTCACAAAAAAAGAAGCGGATAGCTATGAAAGCTGGAAAAAGTGTTGAGGGTGCAGCAAATGATTCAGACTACAGCGAAGAGGCTGATCGTATTTCCGAGAAACTCTCAGGTCCTAACGGTGACGCACACTCTGATGTAGCTGAAGAAGTAGACTATTTACCCGCTGATCCTACGAATATTGTAACTGGTACATTCATTCTAGTTAAAGTGTTGACTGGAAACAGAAACTCCACGTCGCCAATGTTGGAGGCCAAGTAGAAGAGAATAATACAATGTATTAGGGTTACAGTCATTAGACACACCGGAAATAACTTTAAAAATTGTTACTAATGACTTGTTCACAGTGAATTTGGAAGATATTATAGCTAGCCTAGAACAGCCAAAAGATACTACCAGATGGTACGGAACAAGATATATTTTCAAAATCAATTGATGTTTTTGCACATGGGGTTGCGTCTAAACAATCGAAGTTAGGTTTTGTATTGATATACCTATTCAGATATGTTGTTTTCCGTATTTTTTTATATGGAATAAACTTTTATTTTGATAGCCGCTAATGAGTTTTATTCTCATTTTTTCGGAATAGTTTCTTGAAATCAATTTCCTACTTGGGATGATAGGGGGACTTTGATAGTCAATGTAAGCTTAAGGATTATCAAAGTGCACCAAGCCTGTATTAGATTGTTACAAGAAATACTCCGAGAGAAGCTAAGTTAAATTGATAGTTCTCCTACATGCAGCATAACATATGTTGCAAAAAAACTACCTATCAAACTTACTCCAATTTGAGTATGCCAAAGATATTTTTGAGCAAGTTTACCAGTTCGTTGCACATTGTTATACGCTGAGATGTATTCACTGGGCTAATGTATACATATATATATATATATATATATATATATATATATATATATATATATATATATATATATATATATATATATATATATATATATATATATATAAAACTCGATGTACTTTTAGTGTAGCTCACAAATGATTTAAAGAAATTGACAATTTTACCCCATTTGACGTTACATCAGATAGATCTTCTAAAGAAGTCATGCGTTATTTTTATTATATTTGTTTTTGTTGCAGATAATATTTTTGATTAAAGCAACATAACATAACGAGTTTTTATTTATAGTTACCACGAATGCGTATAAATAAATTCAATTTTCTTTTGTCTGATGATGCTCTCAAGCGACGAAACCGGCTACAGAGAAGAAAAGAAATACTTGTCAAGACAGAGAAGTAGCATCTACCTCTGTATTTAAATATCCAAACATCTAGGAAGACTGGGTTTCTAGGAAGAATAGAGATTAAAGTGGAAGATGCAAATTACTGGCACCTTTCCTACGATATCATATGTTGAGGCTCTGCGATGGATATTAAACGTGTTTTCATTGCCCAGGCAAGACGAATTCCTATTATTTTTTAAATGAGTCGATTTTTGTAATACAGTGCCTGTCAGCAATTTAAAGTTATTTATGAATTGAAATACATGGTGATCTGAAACGACAAATGATCCATATGTATTAATCTGCTTATTACCCCATTAAGCATTGTTCAGACAGATATATCCCGGATATATTAAAAAAAAGTCTGCACGCAGCAAGTGCGTTATGGTAGTGAATTTACATAAAATTGCTTTTAGTACCAAATATGTGCGTTTTTTTAAGAAAGCAGGCATCAAATTTGGTTACCAGGATAACCTATATAGTAGAAACAATGTGCCATGTTTCATCAAAATAACTTTATTGTTTGAAAATGTACAAAAATTTCAGAAACTAAACTTAAAGTGTTCCCGAAAAAACGGTTTCTTGGTTAACCTTATAGGTTAATAGCAAATTGAGCAATTCCATTTTGTAGCATTTAATGAAAATTCGCTACCATAACGCACTTGCTGCGTCCCGAGTTTATTTTCTTACAAACATGCATTATATTTCGATGGAAATCGAAAAATGCGATAACATAAGGCGTGTTCACCAACCACTTATGAGCCAGCCTGTGATTGTAGAAATAATTTTTAAGGTGTATCTCAAGACACTCTATAACTTATGTATACAATTTTTTTGTATCTTGTATAATAACGGATATATTAAGCTTTATTGATTTTTTACGAAAATTCGACAAATATTATATACCATTAAGCGATAAACGCTATAGGTAAGACTACTGCCAAGGATCAGAGAAAGGGTCTATTTGAAATGAATTTTCTGGAAATAGTTTAGTAAAATGAAGGACAATGACGGTTGAAGCTATGATATCAGGGTTTGTAAAACATTATTCTTTCCATAGCCCGTATTAGTTCTAGGTTCTTTGCCTCAATTTTGCCAATTTTGACTTTTAAATCGCCACTTTGAGGTTTTGAGGAAAACCCCAATTTATTTTTCTTTAAATGCATATAACTTTTTTTTCTTTTGACTTAGAGGGCTAAATTTAGTACGTGGCTTGCCTATAATGATGTAAACTCGCGCACCAAATTTGGCTGCCCTTACTTTGTTATTTCTGGAGATATAAATTTTTTTCGAAAGAAAACTCAACATTTTTCAGGAAAACCTTGACTGATTTTCCTGGATAACGAACTTATCCAAGTCACTTGCAAAAAGAAGGTATTCACCAAATTTAATGAAAATAGGCCCATTATTTTTTGAGTTATAGGTGTGATACGTATATATATATATATATATATATATATATATATATATATATATATATATATATATATATATATATATATATATATATATATATATATATACACATAAACATACAAAAATTGAAACTGACCCCGGATATATGTTCTAGGGGGCCTAATAAGCGCTCATTTGAAGAAATCTTTTCAACATTCAACGGTCGGCATCTCCTTATTAGTGAATTTTTTTTAAGAAAATTCACTAAAATCATACAAAAATGTGCGGATGGCAACTTGCCGCAGCCATATACTACCCTAAGAACTAACTATCTAACTTTAAATGAGTCTTAGAGAAAGTTGTAGAAATGTGTTTAGGAAAAAAAATTCGCGAATTTTCATAAGAATTGTACACTATTATTATACGGTATATTAGTAAAGTTAATACTTTAAACTTACACAGACCTTAAAGGTCGATTTTAGAGGTCCTAGTACGCGCACATTTGAAGAATTCTTTCGAAAGTGTTACCATCGTTATCTCTCTATTATCAAAAAAATCTTGCGTTCTAACGCCTTTTAAGAAAAATGCCCAAAACTCATTTTTCTATGCAGCTAAAGAACTAAGTTTTGCTATATCTGTAGATAGTGTAAGCCTCTTTAAAATAAACTTGTATTACAAATTTCATTAAGGTTATACAGAAGATTTCCAGAAGGAAACTGAATTCATATTTACAAAATTAAAATAACTGCCAAATTATAAAAGTAGCACTTATTTTTCCTTATTAATCGCCAGTATGATTTTGCTTTAGTTAACCTAATCAAACCGGTTTTTTCAGTATCAACAATAACAAAACTATAATTTCAGACTCAAAGGTGACAAACTTATTTAGGCGTTTTAAACAAAAATGAGATCTTGTTCAAAACGTATGAAATCTATGCACTATTGTTTCTCCAAATATCAAAATAAAACATAAAAAACATACATTCATCGAGCTGGATTCGATCGCGTAACTTTCTGATTATGAGGCAAGCGCGACGCCTCTCAGCCATCTAGGCATACGTCAACTAACGTTTTGTTTACATGATACATTAGATCGGTTTAATGCCCGGGATATTATAATCAAACTATACGTAACAATTAATTACATAATTAGTAGAATTACCATTGAAACACATCCCACGACTGTTTCGGTCTTATGTGACGTCTTATGTTTAAGTTTGAAGCTAGAAGAAACTATTTAATAATCATTTTTATATAGACTTGGCTTGATTTTGTCTACATTTCTACTATACTATGCGACAGCATAATATCTATGCTGCGCTAAAACTGTATTTGAGGCCGTTCATAAAGCTACAAATATAGTCTCTTTTAATAATTGATTGAATCTCCCAGTTAAATAACAATCACTTCGCAAATTTTTAATTTCATGTCGTCTGTCATATTCCATAATTGCTGGCGAGATTTCACGATTGTTGGTCAGGGTAGTATGTTTTATGCCTGGTATATATTTAGTTTGGTTACAGATGATGTATGGTTTATACCTGTTGTATGAATCAATCGACGCGTGGCGGTTAACTACTCTGTCTGTCAGGCATTGGACTTTAAGCACTAAGTCGTCTCAACGCATGCCTTTGGGATTTTATTTTTAATTTGAAAAAAACTCTAAATATTGTGTACCAAATTGCTTTAAATTCACAACTTAGGTTTACTTGCACTATTTCTAGCCACATGTAAAGTCTCATTCCAGATCAATCAAAATTCAGAAAGTAACATTTAAATAATAAAATTGTTTTGACAGTTTGATTGTTTGAAGATTTTGACAAAATTATGCTAATACAAGCACAAGCACAGCTTCTTTGTAAGGCATAATGTATAATTTTGACCACTCATAAATGAGTATGAGTATGAGTTATACTGATACAAAAATATAACGTTTTCAAAAAGTTTTTCCCGATTTTCCACCGGAAAAACTTGAGCATAAAGGCTGATTAACGAACTCGACCTCGGCTTTCGCCCAAACAAGATTTTTGCTAGGTTTAATTGAAATCAGTTCAGTATGTTTTGAGTTATCGCTCGGATACATACATACATATATATATATATATATATATATATATATATATATATATATATATATATATATATATATATATATATACATATATATATATATATATATATATATATATATATATATATATATATATATATATATATATATATATATATATATATATGTGTGTGTGTGTGTGTGTGTGTGTGTATGTGTGTGTGTGTCAAATAGGTACTATGTAATGATGTAAAGTTTGGAAATAATTAAATAATTATTCATAAATGTGCTAGTTAATATTTTCAAGACAAACGGTCGGAGAGGTCAATTTTATCTTTTCAAATCCCCAAATTATTACATTTATGACGTTATTATGGTTTTCATTTTTTTTAAATTATGATGACAGCACCATTCAGAAATAGGCGACGTCATAAATGTAATTTTTCTTGAAAAATTAAATAACGCATTTATGAATTATGTTCCAAACTTTATCATCACACTGTATAATGATATTTTACTAGCTGACTATTTAGAGATTTTAATTTTTGTTGCGTAGGAAACAATGATGAAAAGTTTTGTTTTCAGTTTCCGTTTTCATTAAACTAATATCTTACGAAAACGTAGCAAACGTCTTTTTGATCAAAATTTTGTAAGAATGTATACTATATACATATTGTTGTGAATACATTTTTTTTTTATTTTACTAACTGTTGTTATTATCGACTCTTCCTTTACCTTCTATAAATGCGAGTATCTTACTTTTTGTCCGAATCAGTTACGTCACAATTAGTGAACTTAATAATAGTAGGGTTAGTTTTTTTCTAAAGGCCATTTTGTATAATAATATTGATCGCTCCTACCCATCTTTGTTGATTCGTTTTAAAGTAGGTGATAATATGAAAATATGATTAGTTACTTACTCTTCGAAATAGGGTCGCAAGGAAAACTTCCAAGCGAAGTTTTTAAGTGGATTCGATTTAAAACACATTTTAAATATACGTGATCAATTTCTTAAATGGGGCGCCATATGAAAGACATTTAACCTGGATCTCCTGAGCTAACTTTGAAATTACATTATTGTCGCATTTTCAAACTAGTTTTCCCACGACCTGAATATATAGAAGGTAACAGTTATTAAAAGTGAAAAGCTGAATATTTCACCAAAGAAGATTTGCATTGTATTCCAAGCTCTCACGTGTATAAATATTTTGATGTAAGAAATGTCTATTTGAAAACATAATTATAGTGATAGTAATAATAATAAAAATAAAAATAATATTATTCGTCACTTTTGATGCAACAATACATATGTGATGTCTAAAAGATAATATAGAAAATTAAACGAGAATGCAATAAAAAATTAAAAACTTGACAAAAAACTGTAAATTATAATAAACAGGATATAGACATCAAAATACTTTAAAGCCAAGACACTGGAACATTGTGATATGTACGACAGGTTCGTTATCTCGGTGCGCAACCAGGTAGTATGTTGTCACGACAGCTCCAAATAACACAAAATGTTATAAATAGAGACTGTGAATGACCAGTTTATGACATTTTGTGTTAATTGGCGCTGCCGTGACAACATACTACTTGGTTCCGCACCGAGATGGCGATCCTGTCGTACATCTCACAATATTCTAGGAGGTTGGCTACTTTAGCCGTATTACTTTATTGGCGTGTTATCGCTGTAATTGATATAGCGCACTGACGAGCTCTAATTAGAGCGAAACCGGTCTGCGTTTCTAATTATGGTGTGAATACATCTAGTCTTACATGCCAAGACGCTGACAAGATCAACTAATGCACAAATCCAAAATTATAAGATTTACCATGTAAAATCAGTTAGAAACATTACAGTTTTTAAACAATACAACCAGTAGACTCAACAAACAAACATCGATTGAATCTTATTTACCTATACATTTTTAAAAACTGTGAGCAATTGCTCAAATTGCAAGTTTTCTCCAACACTTTAAAATTCATTCTCAGTTACATAACTTTGTAAATTAAACTCAAAACTATTTCCAGATGCTTCAGCTCTGATTACGTCAGGCAATGCGTTTTAGATAATAATACAATTATATTTGGGAGAATGTTTGTAAAAGCATCTCTAGGTTTGGTTTTATAATACTGATACATTAAGTTTTTTACCAACTAATCAAAACTATACACCAAATATATACGTATAGGACACACTTAAAATTCCTTTTTGGCGAATTTTCATTAAGAAAAATTCGCCAATAGAGAGGTCACGATGAAAAGCTTTTGAAAAAACATCTTTAAACGAGCGTGAATTTGGGTACCTAGCACCCAAAACCAAGGTCCGTTGAAATTTATATATATATATATATATATATATATATATATATATATATATATATATATATATATATATATATATATATATATATATATATATATATATATATATATATATATATATATATATATATATATATATATATATATATATATAGATATATATATATATATATATATATATATATATATATATATATATATATATATATATATATATACAGGGTGGCGCATTGAAAACGAAACAGACCAATTTGCGTCCAGATAATTTTTGTTTTAAGAAACGCTGAAACACGTCAATTTTAATATTGAGGGGGACATGTTTTGACGTAAAACTCAACTTTGTCACATCAACCCGTTAAGGGTGGTGATAACAACCCTTATATTTTAAACATGGGTCGAGTGTTACGTCACTTGAAAGCTCTTTCTTTTCTGAATTCAGCACACTAATTTTTTTGTAAGTTTTATCAACAAAAATTATACATAGTTGGAGTTGCAAGAACGTATTTCATTCATTGTGATAATAAATGCACTAATTAGTCAATTTTTCGTTAAAAAAACTAAAAAACAAAACCATACGTTCAAAAATGTTTATTCAGTTAAGTAAGTGTTCAAATTGTTGACCACCAGCTTCCATACAAAAGTACAAATTTTGTTCAAAACGAGCTCTGACATTCTGGAGCATTTGTGGAGTTATTAGATGACATTCTTCAACATGCGTCGTCGTAATTCGTCCAGAGACTCCAATTCTGTTGCGTAAATTCTACTCTTTAAATGGCCCCATAGAAAGAAGTCTAAAGGAGTTATATCCGGTGATCTAGGAGGGCACTCAATAGCACCGCTACGCTCAATCCATTGTCCTGGAAACTTTCTGTTCAAAAACTCCCTAATACGTTGTGAAAAATGCGTAGGAGCTCCATCTTGTTGAAACATTAATTGATTTTTTTGATAGCGATCATCATTTTCAACAATGTCAATTAGTAGAAGGTAAACGATATCTTCTAGTAACTCCAAATACTCAAATTGCCATCAAGAAAAATTGGTCCGATTAAACAGTCTCAAAAAAGGCCACTCCAGACATTCAATTTCTGTGAAGTTTGAGTGTGGACTTCGTGGAAATTTCTTGGATTATGATCTGCCCAATAACGACAATTATGACGATTGGCTGTAGAATTTAATAAAAACGTACACTCGTCTGAAAAACAGATATTGAACAGAAAGTTCCCGTTATCAGCTATTCGTGCAGTCATAACTTCACAAAACTCCAGCCGCCGATCAAAATCATCTTCATTCAGTTGTTGTACAAGATTAATTTTATACGGGTGAATTTTATTATGCTTCAATATTCGCTGAATAGTTCTTCTCTTGATGTTTGAAACAGTGGCCAATTTTCTCGTGCTCAAGGTTGGGTCTGCAGCAATTTGTCCTAAAACTTCAGTCTCAGTAGTTTCATTTCTAACCGGAAATTCACGTTCAGGATCCCGTTTTTTGTAGGCTACTGAACCACTTTGTCGAAACTTTGCAACTAACTCCAAAATGTATTTTCTGTTAACATGTCTGTTCGGATGTCGTTCATTAAACAAATTTGCGGTACGGTTGGCACAGTCATCGTTTTTGAAAAAAAGAGTAATTATTTCAATTCTTTCTTCTACAGAATACACCATTGTGAAATTAATTTTCGGTAGTACTATCAAGTATCAAACTGACCGATAAACTGAAATAATAAACCGCATTTCTCTCATTCCGATAAGAAATGTTCTGATAGTCAATTTTTTTTTTACAAACCAACAAAACATTGACTATCAGCACATTTCTTATCGGAATGAGTGAAATGCGTTTTTGCATGAGAGTTTTCGCTTTCGTCTGTAACACTGTCTTTTATTATTATAGCGTTGTCATTTTCCCATTCGTCTCTGTCTACATTGTTTATCGTAGATTGGTTGTCTACGTCAATGGGGTTTATCTCTACACAAGAAAGTTCGCCCGCTGCACAATTTAATGTACCTTATTTATATTCAATTTTAAAATCGTATTCTTCTAATTTTAATCTCCATTTCATTAACTTGGAGTGTGGTTGTTTTAAAGAAAATAACCATTTTAGTGGCTTATGATCTATATAGATTGTAAATTTCTTGTCATATAAATAAGGTCTAAAATAATTAGTAGCCCAAACTATTGCTAATAGTTGTTTTTCGATAGGGCTCTACCTATATTCTGTCATTTAATGTTCTACTTGCATATGCTATAGGCTGGTCTAAATTTGGTTTTTCTTGACTAAATATGCCGACTATGGCAACATTTGATGCATCTATCGTAAGAATATATTCTTTTGAAAAATCCGGGGGCACGTACGGGTGTAAAGGCATTTACGAATTATTCGTTATTTACATTAATTTTTTAGTTTTTCTTCAAACATTTGGTTAGAGGTTTAGTAACGTGTACAATTTTCTATAAATTATCTATGGTAACCTACAAGTCCTAAAAAATGATTTTATTTCGTTTGGCGTTTTGGGTACAGGGAATTTCTTATAGCATCTAATTTTCTTGGGTTTGGTTTGATCCCGTCTGCGTTACCACATGTCCTAGAAACTTGGCTTCTTTTTAAAAAAGTTCGCTTTTATCTATCTGTATTTCTAAAGTTCTTTGCTTAAATCTTTCAAATACTAAGTTTAGATTTTCTACGTGTTCCTGTAACAATGTGGAAAATACTATTACGTCAACCATATATACATGTTTTACCTATTAGGCCGCTTATAACATGCTGCATCAGTCTGGTAAATGTGGCTGGTGCCCCAGAAAGCCCGAAAGGCAATCTGAAATATTCAAAATGACCTGTATCAGTATTGAAGGCTGTTTTTTCAATGTCGTTTGGGTCAATTTCAATTTGGTGGTAGCCCGAAATTAAATCGATTGTCGAAAAATATTGTGTACGCCCTACTTTATCTAAAATTTTGTCTATTTTCGTATAGGATGCCTATCTGGAATAGTTTTTCGTTTAATTTCCTATAGTCAACTACTCTTCTCCATTTCTGCTTGCCACTATTATCAGATTTTTTCCAAACGATCCATATCAGACTGTTATAAGAACTGTGGCTATGCCTAATTATTTTTTGTTCTAGCATATCGTTAATTTGTCCATCTACTTCTGGTTTGTAAATATGAGGGTACCTATATAGCTTTGCATTGACTGGTGTATCATCAGTTAATCTAATTTTATGTTTAATTACATGTTTATGAGTTAACGGTTGGTTTGGACCTGCAAATATGTGTTGATATTGATTACATAAGCTCATTAAAATTTCCGTTTCTTCATCGTTTAAATAATTGCAATTGATTTGATTTGCTAAAGTATTTTGAATGATCCTCGTGTTATTTAAAATTACATTATTATTCGGTAAATCTTCTGCAACATACTTGTGGTGATAAATGCTGCTGCAATTTCCGTACGTGTCTTTATTATAAACTTGGATTATATTACTGGTTTTATTACTACGTAATTCACTGGCTGCATTCATGAGCGAGTGGTTATTATAAGGTCCCCTACGTCGTATATCGTTACTTAAACAAGGTGTCTCAGCTAGTGATTTTGACGTGCTTATACCGTCGAGTCGATTACGTCTGATTTCATTATTCAAAAATTCGCTGTTTAAAATATTATTCACATATCTGTACCACGTGCCATGGTATCTAGACTTTGTATATTGTTCCTATAACTACCTTCGTTGCTTTCATTGCTAATATGCTTATTATTACATGGAAAATTAATATCAAAGCGTTTATCTATCAAATTTAGTATCCTGTTTTTAAAATCAATATTCACTTGATTTTTAACTAAGAAATCTATACCTATTAAGCCTATGCAACTGTCATTAAAATTAAATAAACAAAATTCTTGCTCAGTATGTGAGTGATCTTAAAATTATTTAGCCCTGTTATTGTGGCTTGAATACCCATGTGTCATTTTTATTAGGAAAGAATTTTCATAAATATTTTTGAAAAAATTTGCATATGCTACTGTGGAATTTAAAATACTTCTTGGCGAACCCGAATCGATCAGCACCTTACCCTCTAATCCCGGAATTTCGATAAAGGGTAATTGACAGGGTGTATTAACATTATTTATTTCGATTATAGGTCTATATTCGACGGCCCTGGTATTGGAAAATTTTCATGTTCGTTGTCGTACATTTCAGCAGGTGATTGCTGTTCATTTTCTGTGTAATGTAATTCCTCCGTTATGGCATTTTGTCGGGAATTTTGGGGTTGAAAATAATTTCTTCTGTGCAGTGAGGACTGTTGTCTGCTGAAATTTGTAGGTCTTGTATTTGCACTTGTATCCATGGGCTCTGGTGAATATTTTTGATTGCTATTTGGATTATACGAGGGTTCCTTATTTGATTTGAAAAGTTATTTTGTTGAAAATTTGGACGGGGTTTTTGGAAATTTTGTCGTGGCTGGAAATTACTCTGATTGTTTTGATTAAAATTCCTATATTGAGGTTGGAAAGGTCTTTGAAACTGAATGTTAGGAAAATTGTCTCTTTGAAAAAATGGTCTTTGTTCTTTATCTGCTTTTTTATTATTATTGAAATTAGGTTTTTGGATGTTTTTGTCTCTGTAATCGTTGTTTTCTTTAGAAAAAAATGAATTTTAAAGCTTGCTCTATACTTGTCGGAGCCATCGATCTTAAAACCATTCCCATTGGATTTCTTAGTCCACCTAGGAACGCGTCCAGAGTTGTTGCTGATACATACTTTGTTTCAGTACCCGCACTGCTTCGTTATTTTCGTTAGATAATAAGTTAGAAATTAATAGTTGCTCTATGTGACGGCACCTATTGCCAGCTAAGCTAAAGCGTCTTCATTTTGCTTTTGTTTTAGGCTTAAAAGTTCGCCTAATAAGATTGTATCGGCTCTCTGATCCGTGAAATTTTGAATTATAACACTTCGTAAATCTGCCCACAAGTTAGTGATCTTTGTATTAATTATCAGTCTAGCTTGTCCTGTTAATTTAGTTTGGATAAAGTTGAATTAAAATAATGGTTTAAATACAGGTTTTCATTTGCGTTGTAAAACTGATTCATTACCAGGTCGCATGATTTTATAAAGTTTCCTACATTGGCGGGTTGCCCGTTGATTCCAGGCACTGCCTTTAAGTAAAATTCTTGAAGTCTGTCGGCCATTGTATTATTAGAATTTAAATTACTCTCTTCAATATGTGTTTTAAAGGTGATATTATCCCTAACGCTAATTTGTCTTAAACGGTATTCTAAATGTAATCTATTAGGTAATTCGTCGTCGGAATCAGACATATACCATATAACAGAACAGAATACAGGATTTTAACTTGAAATATGAAAAAAATGTGAAATAAATGAAAATAGCAAACAACTTAAAATATTATGTTTGTTCTTGACTGTATTTGACTCTGATTAAATCTATTTGGCTCTGCTTGGTTCTATTTGGTTCTGCTTGGCTCTTTGCTTGGTTATCAGGCGTCGGTACGCTAAGAATCAATATTGACTTGGCTCTTTAACTGATACTAACGACTTTCGGGTTAACACGATTGCCTTTTTAAAACAATTTTATTTTACTATTACAAAAATACACTAAATTATATATATATATATATATATATATATATATATATATATATATATATATATATATATATATATATATATATATACAGTCATTGATGCTCGATAGTAGGTTTGACGTGTATGGAAAACGGGACATACGATTAACCTGAAAATTTGGATACTGCCATGAATAGGCACGAGCTGTCTTTCTAAAATATTTTTATTTTGGCGGTGTTGCCGCTTCTACTCAAGAGTGGTAACAACTTTCTTATTTTTTATGTATATTATTTTGTTTTTAGAATTTAAATTTCATTGTGCTCATTTTTTCTTAATAGATTCCTATACCCATCTACTCCGCTTTTCGAGATAATACTTATTTTTAACAAAATCTCATGAAAATGGTACCACTAAACATTTAATTTAGCTGCTATTTGAAACCATAGAAAGCTGAAATTTTGGGCACAGTTTGCAAAAGCTTGGTATTTAATAGCTACATAAATAAATTCATTTAATGCTGTACAGGGCGGTTTAAAATTGATGATTTTAACGTGACACACAAAAATAGCCAAAACTATATTTTTTCAAATAGGACACGCTGTATATTAGTTGAAATTCTAAAAGGTAATTAAATTTCCTCCAAATTGATGTACCATAGTGGTATACCTAACTCGTCAAGTTTTAGAAATAATCGCAATAATTACTAAAAAAACATATGATCTTCACATAATTTGAATTAGTTGGTCATGGAACGCCAAGTGATTTGACAATTGCCTAATTGTTTACTGTCTTTGACAGACGCCCAAGTTTTAAGATTTATTTGATATTTTCCACTTAATATTTATTTGAAAACAAGTTAAGATGGAGAGAAATAATTACTCAAATGAAGTTTTCATGACACTATTTATTCTTCATGGACAATGTGACAAAATTGTAGCAAGAACATGTAGAAAATTCAATGAAATGTATCCTGAATTACAACCAATGAACGAAATAAAGTTTATGCGAATACAAGATAATTTTATCAATTATGGTTGAAAACTTGGAACAACCCGAAGTTTGCCAAGGCCTGTAACGTCGAATGAAGAAAATATAGTGAACGTTTTAGCCTATTTCTACGCATATCCACAAACTTCCATCCAAAGTGCAGCATATGATTTAGGCGTAACTTATTATGCGGTGCAAGAGATTCTGGCCAATCACAACATGCATCCTTTTCAATTTATAACACTGCAACACCTGAAACCAGATGATTACCAACGTCGCATTCAACAGTGTGAGACACTCCTAATACGCATTGAAGAGGATCCTAAATTTTTTAGAAAAATAATATGGACAGACGAAGCCAAGTTTTCAAGAGAAGGCATTATCAATAGAAGGAATCTACATTTTACAGCTTTTCAAACTGTAGGCAAAATTTAAGCCTTCTATGGGTTCAAATAGCAGCTAAATTAAAATTTCAGTGGGACCATTTTTCTGAGAAAAAAAATTAAATAAGTATTATTTTGAAAACCGATGTAGATAGGTATAGAAAGCTGTTAAGAAAAAATAATCACAAAGGAATTGCAATTCTAAAAGCAAAATAATATACAGGGTGTCCCGTTAAAAATAAGAAAGTTGTTACTACTTTTGAGTAGAAGCGGCAACACCGCCAAAATAAAAATATTTTAGAAAGGCAGGTCGTGTCTATTTATGGCAGTATCCAAATTTTCAGGCTAATCCTATGTCCCGTTTTCCATAAACGTCTAACCTACTATTGACCATCAATGACCCTGTGTATATTATATATATATATATATATATATATATATATATATATATATATATATATATATATATATATATATATATATAAGTACAAAATATAAAATTACGTAGCATGAAATAACTCAGACTAAACTGCGATGAGAAGTGAACACCGAGTCTTCGTGCTATGCCCTTTTGTATAATTATGGATGAGGCTTCGATTGTTCTTGGATATAGGTCATCTCTGCATCAGTTATTCTATTGTTTATTGATGTCTTGGCTGGATCAGTTCCGTCGTATATCCATGAGAATGCTACCTTGCGGTTTTAATGTCTATTGTCTTACACTGTATCACTATGTCTTAGTAATGGACTATTGTTCCCGAGGCTGGTATCTCACAAAACTCCGTGAATTACGTGAAACAAACCCCAACATCATATATGCCGAAGAGGCCATTTGAGAAATATGATCCGCAACGTGAGCTTTGAATCAAAAACGACACCGAGGTATCTGACACTATTTGAGCGGCACAACGGATAACCCCCAATTAAGTAATAAAACACAATCGATGGGATATTTCTAGTAAATGTTATTTGAGGTTAAGCTGTGACCTATTCCTACCGCACCACTCTTCCAAACAAACAAGCCTCTCGCAATCGCGAGCATCACCCACCCTACAAAATAGTTTCAGATCATCCGCATACATAAGACACTCAAATCTCAGATTCTATGTGATGTCATTAACAAAGATATAAAAGCACAAGAGCCCTAAGACCGATCCCTGAGGAACGCCAGATGTCACAGCAAAATCAGATAATACATGCCCATTTACCCTCACATACTAAATTTTCTCACTGAGATACGACTGACGCAGGCGCACAAGACACGGAGAGAAAGCACAGGCATCCAACTTCTACATCAGGACGCCATGATCACCTGATCAAACGCATTGGAATAGTCCAGGTAGATGACATCCACCTGTCCAGCCCTGTCCAGTACCTCGGCCACATACTGTATATATTAAACAAAACCCAAATGTTTTTCTGTACATCTTTTCTGAGAATTTACTCAAGTGACGTAAAATCTAGCTGTTGATTTGGGGTAGCGTTCCGCATGATAACGGCCTGATAAGCCTATTCAGTACGTCTTCCTCTACCGAGCTTAGAGTTCTGATGTTCATGGCCAGTATTAAGGTTTAGCAATTATTATTACTCAGGTTCATACAAGAAGGCCATAAAAGTCCAGGCGCATGACAATTTCAGTTCAAAAGAAGAAAGATTTAGTTTGAGTAGAAGTGTGCCCCTAAACCATAAAACACGATGACTCAAATAAAATTTCTTTTATTACTGCCATTTTTTTTTCCTTTAGAGATAAATAATAGTATGATGTTGCCAAATCTGGAGAATAAACTGGGTAGTCGACTGATTCTAAATTCAACATTAGTATTTGCATCGCTTTGAAAATGTTAACGACAGATAAAACGTCATGTTGAAATGCCAACATACCACTAATAATAACTCCCTAAGCCCAAATAACTCATCTTAACCCTCATCATATTTATAAAACTGTTTAAGAAAGGTTTATGAAATGCAGAAACGCGTCTTGTGCAAAATGGGAAAGAATGGTAAGAAGTGTTATTCTAGACTTCAAAATTTAAAATACGTGTTATTTTATTAAGCGCGAAAAAATATGTACGCCAAAAACGCTACTGATATTGCAAGACTGCATGCTCAAAATAAATTTACTTTTTTCTTTTAAGAGAATATAATAAGCAATGCTTACTTCCCGTAAAATTTTGAAAAAGAAAACAATTGTTAAATTAAGTATGTATTTGTATTTGTATTAACAAACAAAAAATCATTTTGTTTTGTCGTGTTTCATCCCCTGACTTATTTCTTTGCACTTATCTAAAAAGATCTTGTATATTCTGCTTTGAAAATTATGTCGAACCAGTAACAAACGTCATTTTTCAAAAACAATAATTATCTCTAGTTTTTTACAAACTTTTTACTTAATCAAGTATTTGTTTTTGTATAAAACATAATTTCAATTACAAATTAATATTTACTCAATTATAACGTGAGCAATTTATTATGTGGTTGTTGATTCCGGTTAATTGGCCTCGAACATAAACGTTATTTTTCAAAAACGCTCATTCGTCTCTAGTTTTTACAAACTTTGTACCGCCAATTTAATCAATTACTTGTTTTTGTATAACACATCATTTCAATTACAACCTATACTGATTTAATTATAACGTGAGCGAATTATTATATGGTTGTTTGTTTCGGTAATTGGCCTTGATCATTAGAGTCATTGGCCAGACTTCCGAGTTCTGCAATGGAACAGCAGTATATCAATTTTCACAATGTTGTCAGTAATAGAAGACAAGGATAACATGAATGTCGTAATTAGTTGTCGCAGGGACGGCAATTAGTGACAGACAACACAAGCATTGTTAAGTCTATTAAAAATATATATATTTAAAAGTTACAATTAGATTTAGGCCACTGGTTCATTTAAGCTTAGAAGGAGAGACAGGTACAATTTTTTCGCACAGGGGTCCTTCAAGGCATTTTCGAAATTGACAAACAAGACTGGACAACTGGTTACATGCGTTTAAAATAATAGGGTAGACTGTAGGAGTCGTTAACTAAAATCACAACCGACTTCATATTATGCTTATAACTAAATTATGATATTGACAAATAAAAGTAATCAATTCATTGAGTACATTCAAGTCGTTTAGACAACAAATGAGTGCCAATTTTATAAGGGACTGTATTCCTAGGTGTTTTAAGCTACGCCAGAGTTCCTCTCGGCAATCTTATTGAGAGCACTTAAATATTAAATTATAAAGATTTTCTGCGGAGTTATTGTCACATGAACAATACTGGCTAGTAGATTATTACTATTATTACAAGATAGAGTAAATAAATACATCTGTAACTAATGATAACTTGCATACTAAAAACAAGAAAAATACATAAAACAGTATAATTCTAAATCAGTGTCGCTGCCACAGTGAGGGTAATCAGAGAGGTGTAATCAAGATTACGCTGCATGCGTACCAGGACGGCGTTAGAGAATCAAGTTGATTCCTAAACGAGTTAACACTATGGGTGGATATGGAGGTTTCTGGAAGCGAATTCCAGCTTGCAAAGACTCGATTGGAGAAAAACGTGCTTCGAAAGAATGTTCTGAAGGACTCTTTTTTAGGTTTAAAGTGTGAGCCCGCAGCTGGGGGTTGGAGTTTCGCTGAAACAGGTGGGAGAGATTGCAGTTCAAGAACCCACGGAGAACCTTGAATGTGAAAGTCAGGTCTCCTCTGGCGCGCCGCTGTTCAATAGTTGTCAAGCGGGCGATCCTTGGCCTGTCTTTATAGTTGGGATGGGTGGGACCGTATAGAGGACAGGTGGCTCTTCGATGAGCAGACTCTAGCAGAAGAGCATATCTAAGGGGAACAGGACTCCAAGCAACGCCAGCGTACTCTAGGATGGATCTTACATAGGTTTTGTAGAGAGTAGTGCAAATCTCTAGGGAGCAACCCCTAAATGCGTTATTCACCAAATTGAGTGTCTTGTTAGCTTTGGATGTTGTTGAGGCTATGTGTATGGACCACGACAGATCTTTTGCAACCAGCAGCCCACAGTCGCTATGCGTTGCAAACTCTCTGTCTCGCCACAGATGTTGTATGTGAAGAAAGGGTTGTTGTATCCCAAATGTAGCACGCAGCATTTTCCAAATTTGATAGAAGTAGCGAATATTTGCTCCAGTCATAAAATTGTTATCAAATCAGCAGAAATGTCATTGCGGTTTGTCTCCGGGTTCTGGAAGATTTGAAGGTCGTTGACAAACATGGCGCACACCGATTTAAGCAGACAAGGCTGATCTGAAGTTTACACAAGAAGGAGCAAAGGGCCGAGGATAGAGCGCTGCGGAAGACTGCTTAGAAGTGCTTGGCATGTAGATGTTGCTTCACCAACTCTTACGAAACGCTTACGATTAGATAAAAAGCTCCTAGTCCAAGCGAGTAGGGGACCATAAATTCGCTAGTGTTCTAGTTTATGTATAATCCGTCAAGTGGGTACGTGGTCGAAGTCCTTAGAGAAATCAAAATCGACAGGCTTCCTTTTGTCAAGTCACTTGGACTACCAGTCAATAGAGGCCAAAACGTTGGCAATAATAGATCTACCGGGGATGAAACCATATTCCAATCTTATGCAATAGATGGAAAACAGCCATGTTTCAATTTCATTCATGTGTGAGTGGTATAGTTCTTGACATGTTATATTCGTGGTATTGTTTTAGTGAATGCTGGATGAATAGGGACATATAGATTTTGTGATCTGGTTGCAAAGCTAAGCCATTATTTTTTTCCAATCATCTACTGCCTCTATTTTGAGATGTCCACTGAGGTCTTCAATTGTAATGTTCTCTATTGTTTTACAGAAGTTTTCTGTAGACTTCCTGGCCAACTTATCCACTATATTACTTCCCTGTAGTTCACCATGTTTCTATACCCATATAAATGAAGCTGTATTTCTCCTTCTCAGTATTTGTTGGTAAAAACCGACAATATCGCAAATCAAAGGATTTTTTCATATTTATAATAATTTTTTAGCGATATTAGGACCGATTTAGAATCTGAAATAATGTTTTTTTCCACATTATTATGTTGACATTATTTCAGAGCTTCATGTATTGCAAACGCCTCTGTCGTATGTAAAGAAGCCAAGTTGTTTAGCTTAATTTTGCATTTTATGCCACTCTGGGAGTAAAAGGCACAGTCCGTACCCCGTACTGTGCCTGTTGATTTATCTATCGGTGTATATTTGGTAATAACCGTCAAATGTTTCTAATGCAAATATATATATATATATATATATATATATATATATATATATATATATATATATATATATATATATATATATATATATATATATATATATATATATATATATATATATATAGATAGATAGATACGCAAGTCTAAGACTTCTGGGTGCGGAGTTTGTCTACTGTGATGTTATTATATGATTATATGTATGTATGTATCACACGGATAACTCAAAAAATAATGAGCCGATTTTGATGGAATTCTTTTTTAAGTTGTCCGTTAGCCAGGAAAATCGGACCAGGTTAAGCGAAAAAATTTTGGGGTTTCTTTCGGAAAAAAATGTTCATCTCGGAAAATAACGAAGCTGTTGTAAGCAAATTTGGTACGTAGCTTTGTGTTTTAAAAGTAAACTATATACCAAAATTTAAATCTCTATGTTATAACAAAAAAACGTCATTAGTGTTCGACTTTTTTTAAATGTTTGGTGCCAAATCATTTCTATGAAAATTCACTACCATAACGTACTTGCTGCCTACAGACTTTTTTGATATTTGTTTCTCTCACGAGTGTTCTTTCTTGCTAAATGGTTTAGTTAATCCCTATAATTGTCGATATTGATCTGATCACACTTTCAACTCTTTAGGAAAGTTCATACAGGCATCCAGAAAAACTAAATGAAGGCCGTATCGAATTATATTATCCAAGCATCAACGGCTATAATTGAACAGGATGCTTATTTTCAGGACCAAGATCTTATTGTCTAACAAGATAGGGTTCCTTCTCATTACGCAATGCTTGTAGAAAAGTTTTTCGATAACGCATCTCTAGAACGATGGATTGGGAGAAGTGGAAATATAAGATGGGATACATGGTCATAGCTTTGGTTAATTAGTTTTTTTTGTGGTGTTATCTGACGTCAAAAATGTATAAGGCGCAACTTCATCCCTAGAAAATTTTCGACCAGTTATTATCCACGAGTGTAAACAAATCATCCCAGAAATGCTTCAAAACGATTGTCGCCGAAACGTCGAGTTTTCATAAATTCTGGACGCGGTTCAACCCGAGACCCAAGTATGTCTCATATATATATATATATATATATATATATATATATATATATATATATATATATATATATATATATATATATATACATATATATATATATATATATATATATATATATATATATATATATATATATACATATATATATATATATATATATATATATATATATATATATATATATATATATATATATATATATATATATATATATATATATATATGGAGGTTACGACGTTGGTGCCGTCGAATTGATTTACTTGGCTGGTTATCGATCGCTTTAGTGGACTGTATCGAATATCGAATTAGAGCAATGTGGAATTCTGTAGAATATGTATTAACTATTTACACTAATTACATTACTTATAACGTTATAACTAAGAAGAATAAATATACAAGACGGAGCGGCGTGCTCAACGAAGCATTCGAATCGGGGTTTTAAACGAATAGAATGATTGAGGGTCTTCATTCACCGTGCTTCTTCATCGCGGTCGTCGGGCTTGCGCATAACCAATGTCCAAGACAGCTTGACATCTGAGCTGTCAACGGTGGCGCACTGCGTGATTTAAAAACTCGCGGGAAATGTTTATAATGTTAACCATGCCGGCCGCCTTGAAGTAACAACTTCAAATAATGGTGATAATTATCTTAACATTAATAAATAACCCTCAATGTGAACAATATAAAAACAGTAGAAAAAACTTAAATAATAACACTTATCGAATGAGAGTCAAAAAAAAAATTCAAAATACATCAGTCATGGTTAACGCTCGTTGCAGGGCAAAATAGCAAGTCTGTTCACTGCATGTCGAAAAATACCGTTCGTGGTCCGCAGTGTAGCAACTCGAGGCACTTCATCACTGCCGGTGTGCAGCTCGACAACTCGAGCTAGAGTCCACTGACACTGAGCGAGATTGGACTCGCGGATCAACACTAAATCTCCCACTTGGATGTCGCAGTGAGAGTTCCTTTTCCACTTCTTTCGTTGTTGTAAACTATTAAAATATTCCTGGGACCACCGTTTCCAAAGCTGCTGGCTCACCTGCTGAAACCTCTGGAAGCGAGAAAGTTGGTTTGTAGGCAGCTCCATTACGACTCTTTGTGGGAGCACCTTCGGTGAATCACCAATGAGGAAGTAGGCTGGAGTTAATGGAGTTAATCATTGAAATCACTGGATATATGGGTGAGGGGTCGCGAATTCAAACAAGATTCCACCTGCACCATGATTGTATAGAGCTCCTCATATGTAAATTTATTATTATTGATGGTACGAATTAGCAGACGTTTCGCGCTTTTTATGTTGCCTTTCCCCTAGGCTGCCAAACGTGGCTGATCTACTTGGAATAAAGTGCCACCTTATTCCATTATTTGCCGCGAAATTTTGAACTGATTGTGAATTCCTGTTTCTCCCGCTATAGACACTAGCTCTCGGGATGCCCGCACGAAATTTTTTGCATTGTCTGAATATATATCCGCAGGCAACCCACGCCTTGATATGAAACGATTCAAAGTTGCCAAAAATGAAACTGTAGTTAAGTCACCCACTAATTCTAAATGAACACCCTTGGTTAAAAAGCAGATGAAAATACATAAATAACATTTTTGTGGCTGTTCTGCGCAGACCTTCTTTAATAAGAGAAAGGGCCTGCGTAGTCAATTCCACAAGCAATAAATGCTCGATCTTTATTAGCAGGGGCACATAATGTAGGGAGGTTACGCATCAGTGGCTGAGCCATTTGAGGGTTCGATTTAAAACAAACTATGCACTTGCGTATCATTTCCCTAACACAACTTCTCCCTGAAATTGGCCAATACTCGTTTCGAACAGCTGCTAAAACAGCATCAGCACCAGAGTGTAAAAGTCCTTCATGTACATTGTATATGCTTTATAATTAATTTTGTAAGTGCATGACAACTGGGTAATATGATGGGATACTTTTGATTGTACGGAATATTTGCATCTCTCAGCCTTCCTCCAACTCTAAGAATACCTTCAGGATCTAAAAAGGGATTTAATGATAAGATTTTTCTAGACGATTTTAAAGAATTTTTATTTATTAATGATTTAATTTCATCGTGAAATTCTCTATCCTGAGCAAGTTTTACAAGTAACCTTGTTGCTCGGTCGAGTTCGCCAGAGCTCAATGGGCCGATACTCCTTTCGCATCGAGTAGTTTTCGCGTTTTCGTAAAATCTGATTGCGTAAGCAATTGCTCTGCGTAATTTGCTCAACGTAGAATATTTTTGCAATATTTCAGTGGAAAACTCATTGTTTCTGAGTACGAGCGATTTAATAACCTTACGTTTTTCAGGAACGTTTACAGGCAAACTAGCTATTTGTTGAGATGGCCATTCATCGACATTTTTTGTCAACCACTCCGGACCATTAAACCAGTTATTGTTATTCGATAGAATATCAGTTTGTTGTCCTCTCGAAATTATATCTGCGGAATTGACGTTTCCAGGTACGTGGCGCCAATCATTTATTGAGCTGGCTCTTTGAATTTCGGCTACTCGATGCTCAACGACTACGCTTAAATTTCCCGGTTCATGGCGAAGCCAGGATAAAACAATTGTCGAGTCGCACCAGTAGAAAACGTGATCGGCCTCTAGTGGTAATGATTCGATAACCTTTTTCATTAGCTGTGCTAACAATAAGGCGCCTGATAACTCTAATCGTGATGTTATTGTTTTGTTTTGATAACTCTAATCGTGGTGTTTTGTTTTTAGTGGTACCACTCTTGATCTTGAACATAATAACCGGACTGTCTTGGTCGCCGAGGTATCGGTAGAACGCACGTAAATAACACAGCCATAGGCGGAGACAGAGGCAACGCAAAACCCATGTAGTTGGATGTTAATCGCGTCCTTGCACTTTACGTGTCTAGGTATAGGCCATTTATTTAAAAGACAGATTTTTTCGCTGAACTGTACCCAATCACTTTCTAGACGTGGAGGAATGTGTTCGTCCCAGTCAATTTTTAATTTCCACAAATTTTGGATAATAATTTTTGCTAATAAGGTTACTGGACCAACAAGTCCAACCGGATCGAATATTTAAGCCACAGTAGATAATACATAACGTTTTGTAATAGGCCCTTTATTTCGAATTACAATTTTGAAGGTTAAAACATCCTCATTGGCGTTCCAATAAAGACCTAATGTTTTTGAATTTGATGATTCTCCAAACTGGAAATTATTATCCCGATTTTCTACATTATCCTTATTTAATATCCGCGGATCGTTCGCAACCCATTTTCTCAATGTAAAACCCGATGACGATAATAACAATGAAATGTCCTCCTTTAACCTAATTGCTTGCTCTAAGTAATCGTCACCAGTAAGCAGGTCATCGACGTAAAAGTCTCGTTTATTGGCTTGGCTAGCCAATGGGTGCATTTTTTCGTTGCGATTGGCTATTTCCTGTATACAGCGGGTGGATAAGAAGCAAGATGGACCCAACCCATAAGTAACTGTGTTGAGAACGAAACATTTTAAATCAGCGTCAGGAAAATCTCGCCAAAATATTCTTTGCAAGTGTTAGTCAGCTTGTCGCACACGAATTTGTCGATACATTTTCTCTATGTCGGCAGTAAAGGCAAATGCGCGCATCCTAAAACGAGTTATTATGGAGAAAATAACAGACTGTATATTTGGGCCAACCATTAATACGTCATTCAAGGAGCGGCCGTTGTCTGAAGGACAACTGCCGTCGAAAACGACTCTAATGCGTGATGTTTTACTGTCTGCCTTTACAACTGGATGGTGAGGTAGATAATATACCGGACTGATAGTTTCATTAGATTCCTCAATTTGCCTCATGTGATTTAAGTTTAGATAATGATGCATAAACTTAACATATTCGGAACGTAATTCCGGTTGGTTAATCTCTTTTCTAGCCAATGAAATCGCTTGAGAGCTGTTGCACGAGAGTGCCCCAATGAATTAGAATGTTGTTTAAAAGGTAATGCTACTGTGAATCTACCGTCCTCGAATGAATAATTATTTTTGAAATGAACCTCACATGCATTAAATTTATTCACATCTGTTTCATTTGGTACCTCTTCTATTTCAAAAAATTGTTTTATGTCTGGCTGCTGGGTTTCAAGAGAAGCGAATAAACATGTTGATTCATCGCTAGAGTGTGGCCGATTTTTAAAAGAGACGGGCCCTGAGATCACCCAACCAAAGTGAGTCAGCTGAATAATAGGTAGATGTTTGAGGTTAAATCTTCCCTTCAACAATAATGTATAAAACAATTCAGCGCCGATCAACATGTCTATATCTCCAGGCATATGAAACTCGGGGTCTGCCAGATATGACGGGTTTGGTAATTTGAGACCCTCCTTACTAACAGGTAGCGAGGGAATTTTATCAGTAATCTTGTTAATAACCAAACAATTTATGGAAATTTGAAAATATGAAACTCGCGACATTATTTTAAGTAAGGTTTTTTCAGTTACCCTTGTGTTGGTTTGGCCAATACCAATAACATGCATGTTTATTGGTGTCGTTTCAAGTTTCATTTTTTTAATTAATTCGTGAGTTACGAATGACGATTCTGAGGCCGAATCCAGGAGGCTGCGACATAATTGTCTTTCGCCATCCTTATTCAAGACATATATAACAGCAGTTGACAATAGAACACGCGTTTTTTGAGCTTGGTAGCAATTTGTAGACGTATGTGCAGTTATTTCTGCGGCCTGGTCATTACTTGAATTATTCGACATTTGAACATCATTCTCAGAAACACCAGAATTTTGAATATGGTTACGATTAATAAAATTATTGTTTTTATTACGAATAAAACTTGACTGGTGGTATGAGGCATGTAATAGGGTATTGTGCTTCGCTCCACATTTTTACAACTGCCAAAAGTGCAAGATTCAACAGTATGGTGGCCTTGTCGTAAACAATTTATGCATAAATGCAATTTTTTAATTTCATTCAGGCGAAAATGGGGCGATAAACTATTAAACTTATTACATTGGTACAATTGATGTGAATGTTTACACAATGGGCATCTAGCATCGCTAACGTTCACGCACGATGTTATCTTAGATCGAAAATTAGTCTCCGCTTTACGGTATTGATTTGAATAGGGTGTTTTATTCTGTAGATGTATACCAATAATAATAGAAACCAGCGTACCAACTTTGGTTGCCATAGGTTTGTTATTTTTGAAAATATAGGAATTTTCAGAAAGAAAACCCAAAATTTTTGCATAAAACTGATCCGATTTTCCTGGAGGAAGACATCTGCCAAATTTAATCAAAATCAGCACATTATTTTTTGAGTTATCGGTGTGACACAAATATATGTATGTATGTATATATATATATATATATATATATATATATATATATATATATATATATATATATATATACATATGAGCAAATTTCACGTAATATGTATTTTGCTGTCCTGGGGGTTTCCGTGTTATTATCTGGATATCTCATCTGAACAAAAAACTTGATATAAAAGTATTAAAGGTATTCTACGTAAATCATATCAGAAAATAAATTTCTGTGACCACTGTAATTTTCAATGTCGGCTAGAAGTGAGAAAATGTCAACTCGGGAACTGAACCGATTGCGTGAACGGCTACAAAAATAATGCCTAACTCCACCTGATTTCCAAGATAATGATGTCAATGTTGACAGAAGCTCTGAAGGAAAAAAGAAAGTCAGAAAATATAGGGCAAGATAATACTGGACTATTGAGAAACTTAAAATAGATAATGTTGGACTTAAAAGAAAAATATATAAATATAAAAGACGAACAGTTGGGCATAATTACCGAAATGCTGTCAAATTTTAGGAAGTCGTTCTCGAAATGCCAAAGTTAATAAAATGCTTCCCGGAGAAGAAGTTAGTCCCGTAGTAAGAAAAAAC
The DNA here is from genome assembly GCA_964006375.1 of Tillus elongatus. Lineage (NCBI taxonomy): Eukaryota > Metazoa > Arthropoda > Insecta > Coleoptera > Cleridae > Tillus > Tillus elongatus. The sequence goes on along the minus strand of OZ023269.1, from coordinate 88,961,089 downwards.
GACTTCTCTCAGAACTATGATAAGAGAATATTGTAAAAAGTAAGAAAAGGCTGAGAACAAATCAAAAGGCGAAGCAGCTTTTTGATAAATGCCTAGGTGGCGAAAAGTTTTAGACTTTATTATGAATTAGGCAGGATATCTATAATATTATTTTCACAACCTTAAAATACGCAAGTTTCTTCACTAACAAATACCGTAGACGTAAAAGAAAGATCACAAATGAAAAAAAAAACAGTCAATAGGCAATAGTTTCCTTACGTGACGAAACTAGCAAAAGTGCTCCCGTAAACGTGGCTATATTCGTGATTCCGATAGAGTTTAACAAACAAAAATAATTTCTGGATTTTCTAAAGAATTTGCATGTAACACTTGTGTTTTTTTTTATCTTGATCAGACTTTTGATATTGGAAGTTTAATTTTTTTATCCAAATTTAAATGAAATTGTTGAAGTGCACCTTCTAATTAGGTATGATAAAGTCTGATGAACTTAAACATTTCCTATATATTTTTGTAGTTTCTATTTATATAGTTATATTTTTAAGCATGAACATTCTTACTTGCCGATGGGATTTCTTTGCAATGTGCTTATGTATATTTTTTTGTCTCGATCATGATCTAAGTTTGTGGTGTTTATTTCTTATTTTTTACAAATTAAATAAAATATTTGTATAAAATCATGTCACTTAGTTTCTTAAATCATAACATTTAGCTGACTGTGTTATTTCGGTAACATTTTGTTTCAACTCAGGAACGCAATAGTCATTTTGGGAACCTTGTTGTCATTCCGGGAACGCCCAATGTTTTCCAGTTTAGAACAAAGTATACACAGGTATATTTAACATTTTGATAACAAGTGAAAGTTATGGAAAATAAATGTCAGTAATTCGTAAAAAATTAGATATCTTTGAAACTACTGCTTTAAATATATCTAAACTATTATTTTGTTACCTTCCAATAACAAACATTTATTGGCGTATCGTTTCTTGATGTATTTGTTAGATAACAGTTGTCTGATCTTGAGAAGTATCGATACAGAATATGATTAATCTGGCGTTCCCTAAATGACAAAATTCATGTCATCAACGCAGAAAAGTTCATATGTGTTTTGTTGGCGGTGAAATTTTGCTCGGCAATTTCAAAATCTATTAGCTGAGACATTGAAGAAACTTGAAGAAAAAAGAATATCTCATATATATATATATATATATATATATATATATATATATATATATATATATATATATATATATATATATATATATATATTGCTATAGATAGCAAATATATGAGAAAATTGGAAACATTATTGTAGAGTAAAACGGGCACATGTACATAGAATTAATACGTTCTAATATTTAAATGCTTTGTATAATTGAGGGTGTAGAATATTTTAGGTTTAAATAAGGGATAGCAAGACAGCTAAAAGAACACAGAACAATGATTTCTTTTTTACATGTAGTACATTTTAATTTCACGAAGCAAAAGTCGTTAAGATACAATAGAATTGAGAACAATAGCCTTGTTTTTATTTATAGAGTTTTAGTAGAATATAACGATTTTATTTTATCCCTAGGCAGTAAGTGCATTTACTATATTATACATTTATAATATTAAGTGAAAAATAAGTTTTTTTTTAAATACCAATTGTAAGAAAAGACGCAGTGTTAGTTGATAAGGATAGTTTTTTTGTGGTTGTTTGAAAAAAGTACAACGGACAAAAAGTTGGACAATGGGAAAACGAAAGGCCTATGAACTTTGTTTTACCGAGATACAGCGAGAAAAGGTTTTTTTGTAACACAGGGATACTTTATTTAAGGAGTCGACGGCAGGTCGATGAGGACGATTCGTAATTGAACTACCACAAGTGAAACTTGAAATTCGTTGACGTGCGACGACACGGTAAAATATGGAAGCTGAGAATTCAACGTGAAAGGCAAGTGCCTCATAAAGACGCATATTAAATGTTTGTGTAAAGAAAATAAAAATAAATACCTGGTACACGGTTTGTTACCGTTTTAAATAAAATGAAAACAGTAGATCAAATGAAAAAGTAATAGGTACACATCAAATGGAAGAAGCAATGAAGACAACATTCAGTAAGTCGTTTTATGAACTTTATCAAATTAAATGTGCTGACTCTTTTTCTATAGTGTGAATAGTTTTTAAGAATATTTTTGTCCCATTGATGATTTTAATGTATATTTAGTTAAGGGGGATATTACATAAAGGCCGAATCACTATATCATGGTTAGGTAATTCATTGTGTTAAATAAATTTGATTTGTATTGATTTAGCGACAATCTGTGATGATAAATTTGATATAACCTTTTTTTAATGGAAATTTGTCAATTTAATCAATCAAAAATAAAACACACTAGATTGTACTTACATAATCTGTTTAATTTTGACCTCAAATCAAACAAATATTAGTTATATGATAAAGTAAGGCTATTTTTCACCGTTAATTAAAAGTAAAATCAAAAGAACTCAATCATATATAATTTTTTTGAAACTTCCAAACACTCGGGAGTACTATAATTTATAAAAACCATATATTAAACAAAAATGCTAGCCCAAGCACAGAACCCTACCCATGAGATGAGAGAAAAATTCACATCAATATTAGGGTTTTTTAAATAAAGACGCAATTGAATTCTCATGCTCTTCAATTAAAACTGCTATAAAATAAAAGAAAGAACACAAAATACCATAGCAATATATATATATATATATATATATATATATATATATATATATATATATATATATATATATATATATATATATATAAACATAATATAAAAATTGAAACTGACCCCGGATATGGGGTCCTAGTCCACGCTCATGTAAAGAAATTTTTTCAAAATTCAAAAGTCTCGTTCACTTCATTGCTGAATTTTTTCTACGAAAGTTCATTAAAACTTATTTATCCATTCTCGGTTACAAACCTGTTGCAACCAACTCAGCCAATTAGTGTTGCCTTGAATATAGTTTCAATTATAAACTAACGTTGTTTTAATTAAAACGTAAGCAAATTATTTTATAAATATGTAGCATCATGTTTACGACAGTTGTTCTACTAGGAAGCGCTGCTGTTTAAATAATAATAATTTAAACGCTTCAACATGAAGATACAAATCAGTTCAACTATGTTTTCTGTTTTTGTCACCTAAACAAACTGTTAGGTAATATTACAAATAAATTGTAGACTATGTGCTTTTAGGCAAAGCGGAATAAATAAACAAGCATGTTTCGAGTAAGTTTGTGAAATTTTTAGCTTTATTTGTAGATATGCATCAGCGAGAACAAAGGTAAATTTACGGAGACAGTCCATTCTCAGTTGAACTCCCTCCTGTTAACAAATAAGCGTGATATTAATTAGCTTCGAAATGTTATGCTGGGTATTGAGAAAAGAATAAAACATTAATTGGAGTCACTGAACTCTACAGATGTTACTATTTATAAAATAAACATGACCTAAACTCATCCAACGTAATTAGAGAAATACGGAAATGTTCAACGACATGGAACTAACCTGTTCGTCAGCGACAAATCATTAAAGAAACGCTGAAATAGTAAATAGCAGAGCTTTGATAAAACGCCAGTTTGAATTTGAATATGCATTTATACATCGTTAAAAATATTTTATAGGAGATATGAATTCTTATCATTTTATTTCCATCTTTGTTCGCAAAAGTTGTTTTCTATCTATTTCTGTTTCAAAATCCTTGAATACATAATAAATACAAGATTGCAGGCTTATACGGAAAACATATGTTGTTCAGTAGCGCCCAGCATGGCTTCAAAAGTGGAATATCCACCATAATTGCTTTGTTAGAAGTTTCAGAAAAAATCACAGAAGCATTAAATAGTGGCAACATAGCTCAGTGTATATACTGTGACCTGCGGAAGTCATTTAATTCCGTGTCTCACAGAATGCTCTTAAAAACACTTGAATGCTATGGAATAACAGGACTACCAATAGATTTATTTAAATCACACCTCAACAACCGATACCAAAGAGTCAAAATCGAATTTAACTATTTCAGCTGGAGACTGACAACATGCGGACTACCTCAGGGCTCACTGCTCGGGTTTTTGTTGTTTTCCATATACATTAATGACTTACCGCAAACTGTGACAGGTAGTACAGTTTGCCTATATGCAGATGACATTACCTTTATAATTATTTGCAGTGATCCAAAAAATCTGAGTGAGCAGACCACTGGTACATTGAAGAGTGCTGATCACTGGTTTGCTGCTAATTTACTTCAACATGATAAATAAAACAAAGGTGATGAATATTACAACCCGATTGCAACTACAGTAGCCACCAATAAAATTTTTGGAAGTCTACATGCAGACAGTTTTTTTTTTTTCGTTGGTCATATCATACATAGCAAGTGTGTAAAAGTCTTGCGTCGTCTCTATTTGTGATGAAAGGAATTAAAAATATTAGTACTTATCACGCAGCACTACTACACTAGTTTTCACAGTAAACGAACGTATGTCATTGTGGTTTGGGGAAACAGTCCAGATATTACTGATATATTAAAGCTACAGAAAAAAGCAGTTAGGATCCTATGTTCGGTTAATAATAAAACCAGTTGTAGACCACTATTTAAGGAAACTAGAATACTCACTATTGTTTCAGTTTATATCTTTGTGTGTGTAGTGTATACATACCAGCACTTTGGAGATTTGGTCAAAAACGGCCAATTTCACGAGTAGGAAACACGAAGCAGACATGATATCAGCATACTATATCACAGAATTACCAGAGCACAGTCGAGAAATACGTACTAGAGCATTAAATATTTTAACAAGGTGCGACAATGTAAGGACAAAACAATTAAAAGACTTCAAAAAGTGCATTAAGGACACTCTGTTACAGTATTCGTTTTATTCTTTGTCTGAATTTCTTAATACACAAATACTATGGATTGAGTAATCTATCTGTATATATCAAATTAATTTACAACTTCGCGCACAGTGTAAGCTTGATTTTAATTTGTACAGGTTTATACAATCTATATATTGTGCTCAATGTTTCCACATTTATTTCTGTTTATTGAAACAGCATTGTAGTGTGGTTTCTTGTTGTTGACGAGGCTGTGTATTATTTGTGCTTAATAAAGGTTGTCCATTGCTATATATATATATATATATATATATATATATATATATATATATATATATATATATATATATACCACCAGTCTTACACTATCTATGCAAAGATAAAGTGACGACGGAAAGAGTATGTTGTTTTTGTTTCGTCATAGTAAGAAACAATTAGTGAGAGAGATGCCGTGAATATTTTAATTTGACGAGTTTATTATGAGAAGTACATGCCATTCGTTACCAAATTACTCATCAAACCTCAGAGGTAAAATGAAATTATTCATGTGTTTTGCAGTATTGTTTTTAAATTTATGACTTCCCACATAGTATATATTCCTGTTTTTAATTGTTGTTGTAGTGTACTGTTGTTTTTATCACTATATTTATTGTATATTGAGTCATTATATAGCTCTGAAGAAGGCTACACCTACGAATGAGGTGCGTGTTTTATTGAAGGCTTATTTCCTGGAATAATCTAATATATATATATATATATATATATATATATATATATATATATATATATATATATATATATATATATATATATATATAAATTCCTGGATATGGGTTCTAGCTCATTTGCAGAGTTTTTTCCACGAAGATTCAGTAAAATTGACAAAAAAACGCAAAGCGCTAGAAGAATTGTTTAGAATAATCCGCTCAAAAGATATTTCACGAAAATTCGCTTAAAAATATTGTTGCTACAAAAAATGGTTAAAAAAATTTTGCATAAAAAAATTCACTGAAATAATTTGTTTGCACGAAAATTCATTAAAACATTATTTTCGACAGGTTTCGTTAAAAAAAATCCACCAAAGCTTCATTGAATAATTTTTCACACAAAAATTCGAAATAATTTTTGCTTGCAAGAAAAACCATTAAATTTATTCATAAGAAAATTTGCTAATAAAATAACATTTTGTACAAAAAATTCGCTAATAAAAATAAATTCAGAAATATTCAGAAGCTGATGTAAATACAGGAAGATACCTTTTCTGTGGATTCACAGAGAAAATGATTTTGCCTGGCGATGCTGTAAAAAGAGAGACCGACTAGTGAAAAGAAAATAGACATTTCTGAAGTCACAGAGAAGATCTTTAAGTCTGTGTTAACTAGGGAACGGTTTTATCAAGTAAGAGCAACAACAGCTGGTATTAAGATTAAACTAAAAGTCTAAAAATTACTTATTTCCTCAATAATAAATTTTCCAACAAAATAAACTTCGCTACAAAATTATTGGAATTACAGAACCTGATTGGACAACGTTAAAATTTAAAGATAAAAAATTTAAAAAAAATTAAACATAAATCAGTCGCCACTGATATTTACACCCACGTCCCTTCGCTCTTGTGTAAGCATCGTGACCACGACACCAACCTCCATGGAAGCTGAAGTATAATACCATTTCGATAGCCCATAATGGTCCTTAGTTATTTATTTGTTGTAATATGTAAGGTCTATTTTAGATGCACTTTTTGAACAATTTTAGTCAGATGAGAACAGTAACGGTTAAAACATAATTCTAGAACCATCTAAAATACATTTCTAGCGATATTTACTATTCATCAACTGCATTAGTTATAGCAGCTTCATTAAAAGATTACTAATCTTCATGTTTCAAACACCACTTAACTCAATTTCTCTTTTGACCTAAAAATCTAAATTTTGGTTTGGATTTTACGTGTTACAATATAAACCTGCGTACCAAATTTGGTTGCCATAGCTTTGCTATTTTTGGAGATTTTTTCCCGAAAAAACTAGTCCAATTTTCCTGTCCAACAAACTTATCCAAGCCACTTCACGAAATTTGATCAAAATCGGCCCATTATTTTTTGAGTTTATATATATATATATATATATATATATATATATATATATATATATATATATATATATATATATATATATATATATATATATAAATTTAAAGTGACTCCAGAAATGTGCTCTAGGGGGCCTAGTTCGATCTCGTTAAAAGAAATTTTAATTTAAAAGTCGCGATCTCCTCGTTAATGAATTTTTTCTACGAAAATTTGCTAAAAGAAATGTATCTGTTTGACAAACTTCGCTACAACATACTAAACGATTAACCGCTAATCGCGTTTCATTCTTGATAATGAGCAAAACTAAAAAACGCATCAATCTTAATGTAGGATATATTTTAAATGCATGCCTTGAACGTCTTGGCAACATCCTAATCGTGAATAAAAATACCTTTCTAGGTTAATCAACATCTGGGGCGTGACCAACCAAATCGCGATCGTTATTCTTATTCTTAAGCCAGTTAAGTTGCGTGGTTTAGTTTTGTATACCATACTTTTCACATACCTCAATAAGAAGAAATCTAATAGAGCAAAATCGGGTCATCGTCCTGGCCATTATAACGATCCTCGCCTCCCTAGCCACCGATTTGGAAATATTAGATCGAGGTACTGCCAGACATTGACTTGGTAATGTGCGGGTGCTCCATCTTGCTGGAACTATATTACATCCGCTTGAACTTGTGGGTGTGCTTGATCAAGATATAATGTTGCCAAAGTTGGTAAATTTTAAAACCATAGCATTTTTGAATAGAGAATGAAGAGATCCTTGAAATGAGGTATCGCAAGCTACTACTTCCTATTTAAAAATTTGGGGGTTACAACTGTCACTCGAAGGAGGTTGAATATAGTGGTGAAACTTTTCACATTGCAGGATGTCATTTGTTAGTTTAAAATTGACGTGTTTTGGCAACTTCTATAAATGTGTGTGTTTTGTTTCTTTAACGTCGGCCTATTTCCGCGACTATGGCCAATCACCGACGCCAGGGAGCAGTTTCACCTCACCATCCTGGAAATTTTGCCGAACCCCTGTCTTTCTGTAAGGAGTGTAAAAATCTTTAACGTGCCCAACATCGCATGGACACGGGACCGACGGCTTTACGCCCCCTCCGAAGGGCGTAACGTGCAGACATTCAACTTGCTCGAATACAATGCCAGATCCTCGGTTGATACACGTTCTTACTTCTGAACCACCGAGGCTCTATTTTCTATAAATAGGCACAATAATTGAAATACCTAATGTACTCCATTTGACTGACACTGTATGTCAGAGCATACAATGTCTTATTTTTTAATCACTTTAGATACTGCTTATATTTTCAAACCACTTGTTCTACTTAGGATCAATGCTTTCTGAACACAAAGGGTGTCTGTTGAAATATTAGGGAAATGGGCGCTTCTTAAAGAGAGTTGGGTAGACCGGACAGCGAAAATGTCGTCAACGTATCTTCACCAGCAGGCTGGTTTTAGTTACGATGAATTAAAGGCTTGTGTCTCAAAATGTTCCATGAAAGTGCCAGTGCAGCAGAGTAGTGGAGCAGCACCTCGATTTTCTTTGTAAATTTTGTTTGGAAAAAGGAAATAAGTTTTAGATGTGCAATGCTTCCATGATTAGGAACATGAAGCAAGAGGCTTGCCATCTTGCATATTACAAAAAAAGTGAATCTAAATATCAACCTGAAGAATTAAGACACTTAAAATCAGTTATCAAGTGTCAGATCTCGACGGCCTACAATGCGTACCTGCATCGGGTCGAGGCATCCTTAAGTAATGACGTTAAGTTATTCTGGTCCTATATACAAAATAAAAGGCGATCTTCAAGACTTACTCATTTGATGAAGGGAGATGTTAATTGCATTTTTCATACACATACAAGAGAATGAAGATATATTTCTAATGGCAAATCACAAGCCCCTTTTACTAAGCATGGTAACTTACAAATGCTTGCTTCAACGTTACTTAATTAAACAACTTAAGTTTGCAAATTTTCTAAATGCTTGCAGCGAAAAAGCCAATGCAGACTTGCAAATGAAACTTTAACATAACTTTCAAATGTAATATCTCTTTCTCAGCTTGTGGTTTTTCACCATTTGTAAGCTCGCGTAAAGTTAGAATTGTAAAGTTAGATTTAATTTCTAAACATTTATTTGAATCCCTCCGTTTTGGTGATCGTATGTCATCGTCGTTCAATAGCAACGCCAACCGCGAACTGCTCACGCTAACGTTTCCGCAACAATAAACGCGAATTGTTGTTTTTATTTGTCATTTCATCATCATATCATACTATTAGTATTAGTATGTAAATGTTATTTGATCTGTGTCTATTTATTTTTCTGCAAGTCTTGGCCGCCTGAATTGTGTGAATTTTATCTGGAGTGTGGATTATGAAACATGAAGCATATGGGCAAGGATGTCTGAGATAAGGCATATATGCCTAAATTAGTAAATTATAAAGTTAGATATTTTAGAGTAAGTAGTGGAAATGGAAGTGAGCTTTTACTTTTAAAAACCAGGCTGGTTTTATGGAAATTTTGCATACAAATGACATCAGGAGGCAAGTTCCACTAGCCACAGACTTATATATATATATATATATATATATATATATATATATATATATATATATATATATATATATATATATACGTAATTCTTTGTAGCCTTAACCTCACCTTATTTTAACTCAACGTTTCTGAATGTACACAGAGATTGTCGGTACTTATAAAGGCTGTGACTTACTGTGTACATTTGATGGTCAATAAAAGCTGGATATACATCTATCAGCAGAAATAAAATGTGTTTTTTAATTTTTGTATGTAATAAACATTTTATTTTAATTAACATTGTCGAATTAATTTTTTACAGTTTTACAAGAAATATATATTTTGTGTCCTATACCTATAAACAGTGATAGTTTGTAATTTGAAATAAATTCAGTTAATCAAATACAGTTTATTTTTTCAAAAATGCTTGGAACGTTGATATGTATTTGAAGTTGCAGTCTTTAAAATATATATGTATTCAGTATGTCCCATATTAAATATATCGGGTCATCAATAATTTTTCAGACCAACCCTAGGCTTTTGTTAACTATTTTTTAAAGTTCCTACATGTGAAGTTGTAAAAAACCAGCAGAGTTATAATTTTTACTGGTTGAGATTTAAAAACAAAAGTTTGTTATTTTAAAATGAATAATTAAAACTCATTTTGAACATTCGGGGAACTTTTAGTCTACACTAACTTGTTTGTCGCGCTTTCAACTCCTCAAAATTTGTAATAAATTTTGTTTTGTATTTCTTGTTTTTTTTTACCCTAAAAAATTTTATATTTTATCTAGTATTTAATATATATATATATATATATATATATATATATATATATATATATATATATATATATATATATATATATATATATATTTGTACTACACATACTATTTTACATTGTGCCGTCCTTTGAGCACTTTTGTTTCCTAAATATTTAATGTTTAGAGATCTGAATATGTAGTACAATATAGATCATATAAGAGAAATTTATGTAGCAAATTTGGCTACTATAGCTTTATTGCATTCAAAGATACAAAAGTCAAAAAAGAAAAACTCAAAATTTTTCAGGAAAACTAGTCAGGTTTAACTGGCTAACGAACTCATCCAAGTTATTTACGAAAGGAAGGTACTTGCCAAATTTCATTATCAACCTATTATTTTTTGAGTTATCACACTGCTATATATATATATATATATATATATATATATATATATATATATATATATATATATATATATATATATTTGTGTGTGTGTGTGTGTGCGTGTGTGTGTGTGTGTGCGTGTGTGTGTGTGTGTGTTATTGAAGACCGCCTATTTCCACAACAATGTCAGAGAATAGTATAAATCCACTAACTTTAAAATATGGCAGATCATTACCTAAGTAGGAAATACACATTTTAAGTGCCCAACATCGCATAGTGGTGCATGGTCTCGACGGCTTTGAGCCACCTTTGAGGAGAGTAACATAAGTATTGCATTCGCAACATTCAACTTACCCAAACACTCAATGTCTTTTTTTGCTGTAGTTATGTTGTAGTATGTCTATATATACTAACATAATTCTTTCAATTAATGCTTTTAAAAAAATAACAAGGTGCGCCACCCACTGATGTGATGTTAGTGAATTTTAATTAACAAAAATTTAACAGCAAATATGTTTTTTTTTCTAATGAAAGCTGACACACAACATGCAAGGCATATTGTTGCGACTTTCAATAAATCCCAAAAACACAGTTGTATCTTTTACCAAGAAAAGAACACTGGATAGCCTTAAGACATCTGGTATTAAACCATGCTAAAATTCCATTTGTGAGAGAAGTTAGGTACATAGGTGTCATATTTGACGAAAAACTCACATATAGTGGGTGCAACCAAACAGTCACGCAGTGCGCAATAATTTCCCTCATAATTTGTAGATGACCATCTGCTAAAACTTGAGGAATAAACGCAAATGTGATCCTATGAGTTTACAAAGGAGTAATAAGACAACGGATAATATATGTATCGGTGGTGAGCAGCATTGGAATTTGTTTTGGACCTGCATCCCCTGCATATATGTATATAGTGGAAGCTTACTCAGTAGATCATATTGAGCCCTAGTATAGCTAAAATTATAGACCTTAACGTGGCAGTGGAAGGACCATTATGGCCCACTCACGATAAAAGCTAACCTAACCATATCTAAAATATTGCAACATAGAAATATCAGGGAGGAAACATGGATAAGTTGCTCTCCGGTGACAGCATAGATACGTTTACGAGTCCAATATAGAGCAGGTTGGATCGGAGCTTTACAGAATAAGGGCAATAGCCAAAATTTTGACAAGCTTAGGAAAACACGCAGCAAGGTCTGTCATCTGCCAAATAAAGAAGCTTCAAAATTCTGGTGGAAAAAATCCAACCTTTTTCTATTTAAAACAGTATGAAAATTGGTTGTACTCAATGATGTCATATTTTGGCGCAAATTAGGAGGTATTATCTACCTACTGATGGAAGTTTATTGGTGAGGACTTGTGAATTAAATTAAAACACACTTTCAAAATTAGCCATCTGTCAGTCTGTAAATAGCGCTTTAGATGACGTAATTTTGGAGATTCTGGTTTAAAATTGTATATTATGCAGCCACAAGGTTTAGCTCATTTGTATGGGACACTGTATACTCTATAACTCTGAGAACTGGTTGTAAAGTTTAATTCGGGGGCAGATATACTTATAACGGCAGTTTATAAATCACCGGACACAAATATAGCAGAATTTCTGCAACAACTGCAACTTTTTTTGACAGAACGACCACTTAGAGTTTCGCTTACTATGTGGGTGACTTAAATATAGATTTGTTAAAGGAAACTGATACGTTAGTCATTGAAGGTACTAGTATTCGGAATGAGGCCGGTTACGTTTCCACTATAAATGAACCAACTAGAACACAGGATAATAGGGGCTACACCAACAAGCGGATCCTCATAGCCACAGACAGCCAGGCAGCCCTTAAGGCACTAAGTAGCCCACGGGTAAATTCCTGGCTGGTGAGTGAGTGCCGAGACGAGACGAGCGACCTGGCTGGGCAGAATGAGGTGACCCTCATTTGGGTACCGGGTCACTCGGGGGTCAAAGGCAATGAAGAAGCTGACAGTCTCGCGAAGAGAGGGTCAGCAGAACCATTTATGGGACCAGAACCGGCTCTGGGCGTGTCAAAGAGCACTGCCAGGGGAGCCATTAAGTCCTGGGTCAGAAACCAACACAAGTTGTATTGGGCGGACTGTCCAGGGCTCAGACATGGGAAGTCAATAATTGACGGACCCAGTTCAAAGAGAGCTGTGGAGCTGCTAAATCTTAGCAGAGGACAGCTCAGAAACACAACAGGTCTCTTGACGGGACACATGGCCGTCAAGAAACACCTGCATAAAATGGGGCGGTACGAAGGGGACCTCGCATGCAGACTCTGCGGCGAGAGGGAGGAATCAGCCCAGCACATCTCGTGTGAGTGTATAGCTCTAGACCGCAAAAGACAACTGATCTACGGTCAGTCTAGACCGGAGACAGAGCAATATAAAACTTCACCCTACCAATCGCTGTGCAGACTAGTTCAAGGCACAGTGATTTTGGAATGGGTGGAGTAAGACTAAGGGTATGCACGGGGTGTAAAGTTAGTTCGCCTCCACGTGGTGCACCCTGGATAGCGTCTACTATTAGACGTGAACTAAATGAACTAACCAAACCGTAACCTTCCTAGTCATGTCTTAGGAGGGCCGGGAATGCTTGCCTTAATTGGCCGGCATTGCGACGAGAGTCCTCTATAAAAAACCCAAATCGCAAGGTCGTTGGCGGGTTGGTGCCGAGGCGATGATGCTTCTGGCCGATATGGCCGAGCATTGGCAGGTTGGTAATTCTGTCGCTAACGTTAACCCTCCCCAGGGAAACCGGGCGACCTCCCTGTGTAAATGCCTATTCATGGGATGCGGGGCTCTTCCATGGAGGTCTATTTTCCCTTGCTGCTCGTGGGATCAAACATGGACACGACTTACACAGACCCAATAGAGGAGGTGGCAGGATTCAACCTTCCACTGGAACCTCCAGAGGGTAAAAACAGGGGAAAGGAAAGTCCACCCCTAGGACGACTACCAAAGGTAGACCCTCCTATAGGAAGCTTGGTTATCGAGCTCCTAAAAAGGAGGAGGAACCTGCACCATAATTCCCTTTTCCTTTAAGCTCCTTAACCTACTGCTTTATCCTCTATACACTCCTATATTCCTACCCCAATGCCCACCAACTTAAGGTGCATTCAAGCTAATCTGCATCATGCTAAGGCTGCGACATACCTCCTTAGCATGAAATTAAAGGAAGAGCAAATAGATATTGCTCTTCTCCAAGAGCCCTGGACCGCTAATTCGGAACGAACTAAAGGGCTGGGTAACACCTCTGGTAAGATAGTAGAGGTGGGCTCTGGTACTAAACCCAGAGCCTGTATCTGGATCAGAAACAACTTGCAGTATTTTACACTTTCAGAGTACTGCACCAAGGACATGGCATCCATCCATCTCGTGATCACATCCGGGGGGACCAGGCTGGAAGTAGTGGCCTGTTCGGCCTATTTCCCTGGAGACAGAGATGCAGAACAACCACCTCCAGCAGAAGTGCGGAAATTGATCGCCTACTGCAAGAGGAACAATTATCACCTCGTAATGGGGTGTGATGCGAACTCCCATCACTTGTCTTGGGGGAGCACGGACACTAACAGACGAGGTGAATCATTATTTGAATACATTTTAGGGGAGGAGCTGGTTGTCAACAACATAGGCTCGGAACCCACCTTTCTTACAGCTAACCGGAGAGAGGTTTTAGATCTTACGATCAGCTCGAGGCTTTTGAGCTCAAAAATCCTCAAATGGAGGGTGTCGTCTGAACCCTCATGTTCAGACCATGCCCATATCCTATTTGAAATTGAAACAGGCCCTAGACCTGTGTTAGAGTATCGGGACCCGAGGAGGACGGATTGGGAGGGATACAAACAGTCCCTCGCCGGCAGACTTGGGTCCGCAATCCCCACAGTGAGGGATCGTGATGAGATCGAGATTGCGGCCGAACAGGTTAGGGAAGCTGTGGTCTCTGCCTATCACGAAAACTGTCCACTGAGGTCAAAGAGAGACAGTCGGGGGTCTACTTGGTGGAATAATAACCTCGATAAACTACGAAGAGAAGTTAGACGTCTCTTCAATCGTGCTAAGATTACAGGCAACTGGGAGCAATATAAAACTGCTCTAACGCATTATAATAAAGAGATCAGGAACGCTAAGAGGGAGTCCTGGAGGAGGTTCTGCGGGGACATTAATAGTGTGCCCAGCAGCGCCAGAATCCACAGGATTCTCTCACGCGACCGTGTACAGGAACTGGGATCGATAAAACGACCAGATGGTTCCTTTACTGAATCTCGGAAAGAAACGTTAGAGCTCTTAGCACACACACACTTCCCAGATTGTCTGATCCTGAGCAACGGTGAGGTCCTACCAGCTGAGGGACGATCTAAACGCCCCCAAAGGGAGGACTGGCTAGTTGCTCGGAGAATAGTTACAGCCTCGGCAGTGGAGTGTGCTGTGAATCATTTCCAGCCATTCAAGTCGCTAGGGGAGGATGGGGTGGTACCGGTCCTACTACAAAAGGGACTGGAGATTCTCCTACCCTTCCTTATCAGGCTGTTCAGAGCCAGTCTGGCCTGGAACTATATTCCTTCCAGCTGGACGGTGGTTAGGGGGGTTTACATTCCCAAATTGGGACGTAATGACCTCCTACCTACTTCACTGAGACCTCTCAGTATTACATCATTCCTCCTGAAGGGGTTGGAAAAAATACTGGACGGACACATTAGGGGGAACATCTTACCCAAGAACCCCCTAAATACCCACCAGTATGCCTATCAAACTGGCAAATCAACTGAGTTAGCGCTCAATAACCTCGTCGAGAAGATCACACACTCTCTGGAAAATGGAGAGGTTGCGGTGGCGGCATTTCTCGACATAGAAGGAGCATTTAATAATGCATTACCGATCTCCCTCTACGAGGCCACTATCGCTAGGGGGGTGGAACCTACCATCTGTGGCTGGATCGGAAACATGCTGCACAATCGGACCATTATTACCTCATTACGGGGAGAGGTGGTCAGCGTTAGGGCTGCGAGAGGGTGTCCTCAGGGGGGCGTTCTATCCCCCCTGTTGTGGTCCCTCTTTGTGGACGACCTGCTGGCTATCCTCGGACTCTGGGAGGTTGAGGTCCAGGCGTATGCGGATGATCTTGTCATAATGGTTAGAGGCAAATCTGAGGAGGAACTGTCTAGTACTCTTCAAGAAGCACTAAATGTAGTCAATGATTGGTGCCGTAGGGAACAGATGTCTGTGAACCCTCGCAAAACGATCATTGTCCCGTTCACCAGAAGAAGAAGGTTGGACAAATTAAAACCACCTAATCTTATGGGGGAAAACATTCCATTTTCGGACCAAGCAAAATATCTGGGAGTTATCCTAGATAAGAAGCTCAACTGGGACAGACAGTTAGAAAATGTTATCCGCAGGGCTAAGATGTCCCTGTGGACCTGCCGGAGAATCTGTGGGAACAACTGGGGAACAAACCCCCAACAGATGTACTGGCTCTATGTAGTGGTTATCAGACCTATGATAACATATGGAGCCATAGTTTGGTGGCCTAAGGTGCTACGTGGTACCGCGAGGGCCAAACTGGCTCATCTACAGAGACAAGCATGTCTGATGATAACGGGAGCGATAAGCACCGCACCATCAGTCGCTCTGGAGGTCCTCCTCAATATTCCCCCACTTCACATATGGTTGGAGAGGGTGGCGAGGTGGACAACGTACAGACTAAAACAAACGGCAGATAACATGCCGAGGGAAGTCAGTCTGAGGGGGTCCGGACTCCTTGATGACAGTGATTGTCACAGGATTCTGGGAATGGTCTCGGACTTGATGCCTACAAAAATCAGCAGAGATCTGTCTTTCAAGACCGTCCTCCCGGAAAGGGAGGACTGGGACCGGAACCAATCGACCCTGTTGAGAGCGGACCTCTGCTGGTACTCTGACGGCTCCAAAACCAATATGGGAGTAGGAGCCGGCGCATATGGGGGCAGCACCGATGCTAGACTATCAGCTAGCCTCGGCAAGTACGCAACCATACACCAGGCAGAAGTTTATGCCATCGAGATGTGTGCAAAGGAAAGCTTAAAAGACCTATGCACAAACAAATCGATAAAGATATTTGCAGATAGCCAAGCTGCAATAAAGGCTCTTGGTTCCTACCGTTGCAATTCAAAGACGGTATGGAGTTGTAAATCTGCCCTTAACGAATTGGGCAGCTGTAATGAGGTGTCGCTGGTCTGGATACCGGGTCACTCGGACCATGATGGCAACGTTGCGGCAGACGCGCTTGCCAGGAGTGGTGCCCAGTGTGACTTTGTCGGACCAGAACCGGTGCTGGGAATAACATCTTGCACAGCAAAACGCACCTTAAAGACCTGGACAGATAGAAGGACAATTCAATATTGGCAAAATCTTCCAGGATTAGCTCACTCTAAGGCCTTCATAAATGGCCTGTCTGAGTCAAGGGCTAAGAAACTTCTAGAGTTGAACAGACAACAACTGAGTACTCTAGTCGGCCTGTATACAGGACACTGTCGCTTGCGGCATCACATGCACCGTATTGGGATTGGTCAGGAGACCGAGTGCCGGCTGTGTATGGAGGATGACGAAACAGCAGAGCACGTGCTGTGTTCCTGTCCGGCAGCGGATAGGACTAGACACCTGCTCTTTGGCAAGGTAAAGCTTGCTCCAGAGGATCTGGATCAACTTTCGCCCGCAAAGGTTATCGACCTCTGTAGGAGGCTGGATTTGTTGGGCGAAATATAGACATTAGGCGTGAGCCACAATAGACCTTATGGTCGCGGTGGAGGGACCGATATGGACCACTCACAAACTAACCTAACCTAACCTAAGGGTATGCACAATCAACCAAGGATAGCGGTGCTATCGGGGCGGCAAGGCCGCGCACGAGCCCTGAGGGAACAAAAAAAGACATTCCTCCTGTATAGATCACATCTTTATTAAAACGGATGTTGCTACACTTGACAACTTGATACCCATGGTGGTCCGCGCCAATGCAACTGATCATTTTAGAACTATGTTGCAGACGATATTCAGTATTGTGATATATTGTATAAGAGTTTATTTCTTATTTATGTTATCATTTCCTCCGTATCATAATGATAAGGAGTCCTGAGATATTTATACAGAATAAAGCAGTTATGTTTCAGCCTTCGTTTAATTTTCACCTTATATTTCTGCGATTGAGTTTGTTAATAAATTTAAATCTCAAAATATCCAAAGATATTTCATGGCGACGAGGTCAACACTTATATAATAAATCAGATTAGAATAATCGTACAAGTTAAATAATTAAATATGTCTGAGGAACGGGGGATAATAAGGGATAATGGTTTTTAACTAGGATAATATGGACATGGTATCGATGTAATTTGTAATAAAAATTTTAATAAATAATAAAACGAATTAACAAATTTTCTAAACCAACTTAACCGAATAAATTTAAAACCAAATCTGTACATAATTGAATTAAAAAGTTTCGCGTCTTTACATTTTAAGACTCTAATCAAAAATCCCTCTTAATGTATACAAACACTGATATATATATATATATATATATATATATATATATATATATATATATATATATATATATATATATATATATATATAACCTTGCTTGGTCCACATTCTTCACAATGCGCAAGCAGCAATAGTCAGCATTCTTCAATATCGCAAACTGCAACTGCAACATGTTTATTCATTGCATAAACATAAGAGCAATTCCAGGTCCATAAATATAATTTCTATGCGACCTACTTAATTAAAACCATATTATTTGGATTTATAATAGCAAATTTTCATATAAATATTTTTTTACTTAAAAATAATATTAAATATATTTTCACGCCTCGAGCCGCCCTTCTGGGTTGCTTTGTGTTCCATGAACAAGCGCTATTGGAAAACTTGAAGAATTTCGAATTCACGACAAAAATTGGATATCGTATATTGCACGACTCATACAATTTTTTAAAGTAAATAAGGTGGCTGCAGAAAATGAAACAGCCATTCTCATAACGGTAAGCATTTGATTTACTATGTGATTTATATAGTCCAGAAAAACCAGAGCAACAACTTTTCTTGTTAAGCTGATGGAAGATCATTTGGAACCGCAACCATCTGAAATTGCCGAAAGGTACAAATTTCGTCAACAAATGCAGCACGCCAATGAGACTATTGCTGAATATGCCGTTTGTCTAAAAAGCTTTATAAAATCTGCAATTTCAAGAAGATCCTGAATGATAATCTATGATATCCACTTATTTTTGGATTAAAAAATGAAACAATACGCCAGCGGCTATTCCCTGAGAGGTTTTTAACATATCAAAATGCATATAAACCAGCAATCAGTTTGGAGGCAGCTGGATTAAATTCTGAGTTCGTATCATCTGAATCTAGAAGCACTGAAATGGTCAGGAAAATTCAAATAAAAAGCAAGTATCAAAATCTAAAGTTTCAATTTGAAGTCAATAAATGTGCTAATAATGGTGAACAGTTGACGGGCAAGAAAGCAAGAGAGGTGCCGGCATTGTGGTAAGACTAATCACGCTGAAAGAAAATGTTTTTTCAAAAACTCCCGGTGCCATCTGTGTAACATAATTGGTCACATTAGTGTTGCGTGTATTGAAAAAAATAAAAGTAAAGCTCATCCTAAATTAGCAAATTATAAATTTAATAAATATCTTAAATCAGAAAATTCCGATGTTTATAATGAAGAAGAATTTACTTTTTATAATTTAAGTAATGATAATAATTCACCTATTACGGTTAACTTACTGATAAATAATATTGAAATTCTTTATGAAATTGATATGGGTTCAGGTATTTCGGCTATATCAAAAAAATGCGATAAATATTTTTATAAATTGCCTTTATTTAAATCCAATATAAATTTAAAGTCGTACACCGGTCACTACATTCAGACGCTTGGCTATATATAGGTAAATGTTTCATATACAGATGTTAACAAAAAACTCAAATTTTATGTCATTGATTTGGGTGGCCCACCTTTGATTGGCAGGGATTGGCTGAAAGCTTTCTGTTGATGATTTTTTAAATAATATTTCTCAATCACCTATGGAAGAAAATAAAATAGCTAAAAGTTTATCTAGAAAATATCCCTATGTTTTTAACAATGAATTAGGTTTATTTACATGTACATTTACTGATGTAATACCTGTGTACTGCAAGCCTAGATCTTTACCATTTGTTTTGAGAGATAAAGTAGAGAAATAGTTCAATAGACTGGTCAATATAAGTATTTTGACTCCTGTTAAATTTAGTGATTGGGCAACTCCAATAGTGCCCATCATGAAACAAAATGTTGTGATCCGGATTTATGCGGATTTTAAGGAGCAGTGAACCCTAAATTAAATATTACTAAATATCCATTCCCTAAAATTGAATATATATTTGCATAATTACAAAAGTGTAAGTATTTTTCAAAAATTGAGTTGTCTCAAGCGTATACTCAATTTGAACTTGAGGAAGAATCGAAAAATATTGTTACTATAAATACTCATAAGGATTTATTTAAATATATAGGTTTCCGTACGGACTTGCATCCAGTCCGGAAATGTTTCAAAGGTTATTAGAAAATTGATTAGCTAACATAGCTGGTGTGTCAGTGTTCTCAGATGAGGGAGGAGGAAGATGTTAGAAACTTGGAGCGAGTTATCGAGTTTAAATAAATATGAGTTGAAAATTCAGTTAAACAAATACACGTTTTTTCAGGAACATGTTGATTACTTAGGTCTTAGGGTCGATGCAGCGGCAGCGGACAGGACTAGATACCTGCTCTTTGGCAAGGTAAAGCTTGCTCCAGAGGATCTGGATCAACTTTCACCCACAAAGGTTATCGACCTCTGTAGGAGGCTGGATTTGTTGGGCGAAATATAGACATTAGGCGTGAGCCACAATAGACCTTATGGTCGCGGTGGAGGGACCGATATGGACCACTCACATACAAACCTAACCTAACCCTAACCTAGGTCTTAGGGTCGATGCTTTTGGACTCCACACATCTCCGGAAAAAGTCGAAACAATTACTAAAATGAAAACTCCGACTAATTCAACCGAATTAAAAGCATTACTAGGTCTTGTAAATTGTTATGGTAAATTTTTGCCTACTCTGGTCTACCTTTAATACGAATAAATCTTTCGTCTCTGTCCTGCACCTAGTGTTAAGTACTGGACGTATAAAGCCTATTGACGTGAGTGCGTATACATGAGTGTATACGCGCTCGCGTATGTGTGTGGGTGGATATGTATGTAGGTTTTAATTTTAATATATATTTTTAGTAAACAGCAAGTGTATATGGAGATAAAAGAAGATAAAAGAAAAAAGTTAAAGAGCTTGTTAGATTAACATTCTTAAGACAGGTTTTCCCATTGTGAAAAGCAAAGTCAGATGCATCCTTGTTCATTTTGAAGATTGACAGTGACTGAATGAGCCAGTTCTCAAAGTCAAAACTCTAATTAAAAAAATGTTGCCTGATTTAGGAACTAAGTTAAATCCACTCTATAAACTATTAAGAAATAATATAAATTTTAAATAGGCAAAGGAACAACAACGGTCATTTGATTTAATCAAAACAGAGCTAATGTCTCAAAAAATTCTAATGCATTATAACCAGGGTTCGGATTATATGCAATTCCCATATTTTTTGCATAAGTGGCATATTTATGTGTATTTTGCCTAAATTGCATATTTCCATATATTTTGCATTATTTGCATATTTTACTATTTTTATGGATTTCCGTATATAACAAAAGCCATATACTTGTTTCAATGTAAGCAACGGCTAAGGTAAATTTATAGGCCGTTCAAATGTAGCTGGCGAAAAGGAGATACCAAATTCCTGGTATTGTACAGTTCGAGCGCTTCACTCAGAGATAAGACAGTGCGCTAGACAGAGCTACCTTTGGATTCTTAGAATTTACCGCCTCCTAGCTTTGTACGTGATATACCTTAATGAAACTAGTAGCTAGTAGGTGAGAGTATAAGAACAAATTGTTGGAAGGATTGTCGGTAATGGCGCTCTTTTCTTTGTACTTTACATCAACGTGAAATAAATAGAAAAATCCAATTTGTAGGTATTGTATAAATCTAAAATTCGTAAGAACTGGGGTTTTACGCTTGCCTATCATAAAAATTATGTCTATAATTCCTCATAATAACTGCAGAATGTATTGAAAGGACTAACCGCCAGGTAATATTATTCGTATCTTAAGTCTCGTAAGAAGATATTAAAGGGGATTATTGCTGATTAAATTACACGCCAGTAGTGTCTAGAATTAAAATAATTTGTTTCTCTTATTTAGTTTGCTTGTGCTGCTTGTGCTTAGTTGCACGCACAGTGAATTTACTTCATCTTTAGACAGTGTTAGTGTAGGGTTGTTTTTATTATTTTATACTGTAAAAAAATGTTCTCAAATTGCCAATCTGGATACGGCCACACTCGGCGCTTTCCGTAGATGGTGACAACGTTTTTTGTAAACCATGCGGGAAAGTAGTAGGTTACTTTTTATTTTAAGCAACTGATCTATTTTCTTTGTTTTTCTAACCTTCGCCATTAATCAACCCACTATCTATTTGTTAAATTTTCCGACACATGATTTTTATAATCGAAAGATATAAAATTCAATCTAAATAAAAAAATTAAATAAAATACCTTGCAGTTCTTGAAAATCTACTGAGATACATGTTAAAAATATACTTCTTTATTTGTATTACTTAATTCACGGATATTGTATAAAAACAATACTAAATTTCTATGGATTTGATTTCTTTACGAACAGATTTCAAGCGCAAGGAAATATCTCATAGACCAACACTGTGAGACACCTCTGCATCAAAGAAATTGTGAAAAAAGAAATTCATATAATACATCCCAAGCATCAATACGCGAATGTTTGGGAAACCAAACAAAGAAAGCAGAAGAGGATACCTTTAAATTTGACTTATGCAAGGCAATGGTTGCTTCTAACATTCCACTGAATAAATTAAATAACACTGTCTTTAAGCCATTTTTGGAAAAATATTGTAAACAGTCTATACCAGATGAAAGTACTTTGAGAAAAAATGTGGTTGAAAATTGCTATTTAGAAACTTTTTCAGAAGTAAAAAGTCTTATAAAAAATAATTTTTGTTACGTTGTACTAGATGAAACTCAAGATGTTTGTGGTAGATATATTGCTTATTTAATGATAGGCACTTTAACTGAAATTTCTTCATCTATACCTTATTTAATTGCAATCAAAGAATTAGAAAAAACAAATAATATACCTAGATTTATTCAAGAGGGTATGTCAAACGTGTTTTTACCAAATGCTGTACGAGTTGATAAAGTTTTATTGCTGCTTACCGGTGCTGCTTCATATATGGTTAAAGTTGGAATTCATTTAAAAATATTTTATGGCAACTTAATTCATTGTACGTGCCTGGCTCACGGGTTAAACAGGGTAGCAGAAGAAATTAAACAGCAATTTCCTTTAGTCAACGAATTTATTAATAATATGAAAAAAAATTCGCCAAAGCTCCTTTAAGAGTTCAAAGATATAAAGAAGTTCTGCCTGGGGTACCATTACCTCCTAGACCTGTAATGCGATGGGGAACCTGGATCGAGGCTGCCTTATTTTATTTTGAACATTTTAGAGAAATCACGGAAATAATGCTTGAATTTGCAAATGAAGCAGGTGCGTCAGTAAAACAAGCAAAAAATATTTTAAAGAACTCCAAATTAAGCCAGCAATTATGTTTTATAAACAGTAATTATAAAATAGTTACAAAAACCATTTAAAAAAATTCAGCAGCAATATGTTTTGCTAACTGAATCAGTTAAATTAATAGAACATTTCAAAGAAACTATTGATAAAGCAGAAGGGCTTGTTGCAAAACAGATTACAAAAAAATTATCAGAAACACTCACAAAAAATGAGCGTTTTACCAAGTTAACGCAGATTGCAAAAGCTCTCGATAGAGATTTTTCAGACGATTTAAACAATGTAGACCCTACCATATTGTCAAGCTTAAAATATGCTCCAATTACCTCAGGCGACGTAGAACGGGGTTTTTCTTCGTATAAAAACTTAGTAGCTGAGAGAAGACAATCTTTCAAAATAGATAATTTAGAGCGCCACTTAATAATATCTGTTAATAGTAATAATTTAATAATAATATTAATGAATAATTAATTAATAATATAATTAGGGTCCTATGTGGTATTGATTGTGAATAAACCTTTAAACACTTGTTTTATTGGCATGCTATGATTATTTATGCATTGCATATATCGATATTTTTGCGCATATGTTGTTCAAGTTGGTGCATATTTTTTTCAAATTTTCTGTATATATATATATATATATATATATATATATATATATATATATATATATATATATATGCGCATATTTCACCTAAAAAGTTTGCATATATATCCGAGCCTGTGATGCAAGTGGGTATGGCCTTTCGGCAGCGATATGGCACCAGCTGGAAAATAATGAAAACTAGCCGTATAGCTTATGCCTCCTCCACATTGTCTACGTCAGAAAGGGCCGATTCTCAAGTAGATAAGGAAGCATTAACTAAAGTGTTTGGCTTATATAAATCTCACCAATATTTAGTTGGTAGAAATTTTACTCTTTTAACTGAGGCGAAGCCATTGATAAGTATTTTTAAAAATAAAAAAGGCATTCCAATATATGCAGCTGGCCGTCTTCGGAGGTGGAGTATACTTTTCTCCCCATATCAATATAATATAAAATTCGTAATGTACAAAAAGACATTTCACATATTTGCTACGTTCAAGAAAATTTGCCTATTGATTTTAAGCAAATTGCTTATGAAACAAAAAAGGACCTCACTTTAGATAGAGTGCTAGCTTATTGTTTATATGGCTGGCCAGAAAGAAATACAATCCCGGAAAGTTTGAAAACTTTTTTTAATAAAAACGAGCAGCTTCATGTAGAATTTTGTTGTTTATTATGGGGTAGTAATTCCTAAAAATCTACGAAAATCAATGCTTGGCGAGCTTCATTTGAATCACCTTGGCAAGTAAGTGCAAATCCTTGGCACGTTCATATATATATATATATATATATATATATATATATATATATATATATATATATATATATATATATATATATATATATATATATATATATATATATATATCTTTAGGAATATTGCACTACACTGTAATCACTTTTAAATATACACTTTATTTGTTTGCTGTACGTTTGTGATTTATTATTGCTTTGCGCGGACTGCAGTTTCGAACCGTCCCGATTCATCATCAGGACACTACTGACTGTTATCGCTCCTGTCTGGTCTACGTCTGAGATTGTACGTGGCGCATGCGCCGTGAACTTCTATTAGTCGGTTTCCTGTTCTTTGATTGGTTGTACTTTCGGACTGTGTCGTGTGTATCGGTCTCCTGTCTTGATCACTGTGGTTTGATAATTTGTCTATTTGTATGGCCTTTATTAAGTTTTGTTTAAATGTTTGTACTTGGATTTGTTCTGGCATTAATTGTTTCCTATTGTTTGTTTGTTGAATGTAGTATTCTTCCCAGATTTCCATTTTTTGTGATCTTTAACATGTTTCATTAGTTGTAATTGGGTGATGTCTGGTTTTTGGTGTTTTGTGTTGTGAATGTGTGTAGCTACGTTTGATTTGTAGCTAGGTATATGGATTTTATCTAATGCTGTTAGATGTTCCTTGAATCTTGTTTCTATTGATTTTTTTGTCATTCCTATATATTTTTTATTGCATGTGTTACATTTAATTTGATATATTCCGTTTAATTCATGTGGGTTGTGTTCTTGTTTTTTTATTTATTTTGTTGATTATTTTGTTATTGGTTTTGTAGCTCATTTTTAAGACATATTGTTTGAGTGTTTGTGTTATTTTTTTGATGTGGTGGTTATAAGTGAATGTTGTGTATTTTGTGTTTGTTTCTGGTGTTTTGTTTTTCGTTTTGTTGATTTGTTTGTTTTTGATTTGTTTTACTAGCTTTTCTATTGTTTTCTTGTTGTATCCATTTTTTTCTGCTATTTGTATTATGATGTTATACTCCTTTTCTCGTTCGTCGTTATAAAGTGGTACATTTAGCATTTTGTTTATTAAGTATCTGTATGCGGCCATTTTGTGTGTATGTGGGTGTAGTTGTATCCATTTCTTTCTGCTATTTGTATTATGATGTTGTACTCCTTTTCTCGTTCGTCGTTATGAAGTGGTACATTTAGCATTCTGCTTATTGAGTATCTGTATGCGGCCATTTTGTGTGTATGTGGGTGTAGTGAGTAACAAGAAAAAAATAGAAAAGCTAGTAAAACAAATCAAAAACAAACAAATCAACAAAACCGAAAACAAAACACCAGAAACAAACACAAAATACACAACATTCACTTATAACCACCACATCAAAAAAATAACACAAACACTCAAACAATATGACTTAAAAATGAGCTACAAAACCAATAACAAAATAATAAACAAAATATATAAAAAACAAGAACACAACCCACATGAAATAAACGGAATATATCAAATAGAATGTAACACATGCAATAAAAAATATATAGGAATGACAAAAAAATCAATAGAAACAAGATTCAAGGAACATATAACAGCATTAGATAATATCCACATACCTAGCTACAAATCCAACGTAGCTACACACATTCACAACACAAAACACCAAAAACCAGACATCGCCCAATTACAACTAATGAAACATGTTAATGTCCACAAAAAAAATGGAAATCTGGGAACAATACTACATTCAACAAACAAACAATAGGAAACAATTAATTCCAGAACAAATCCAAGTACAAACATTTAAACAAAACTTAATAAAGGCCAGACAAATTATCAAACCACAGTGATCAAGACAGGAGACCGATACACACGACACAGTCCGAAAGTACAACCAATCAAAGAACAGGAAACCGACCAATAGGAGCTCACGGCGCATGCGCCACGTACAATCTCAGACGTACACCAGACAGGAGCGATAACAGTCAGTAGCGTGCTGATGATGAACCGGGACGGTTCGAAACTGCAGTCCGCGCAAACCAATAAGAAATCACAAACGTACAGCAAACAAATAAATTGTATATATATATATATATATATATATATATATATATATATATATATATATATATATATATATATATATATATATATATATATATGGTGGCCAAATGTGGACCAGGATGTTGACATAATGTATCTTAATTGTGAAATCTGTAAGTCCTGACCAACCAATACTGTGAAGACAACATTATCTCCTTGGCCTGTAACGTCAAAATCCTGGGATAGGTTGCATATCGATTTTCTAGGTCCGTAATTTGGCAATAAATATTTAGTTGTCACAGATTCCTATACGAAATGATTAGTAGTTACTAAAATGAAGTCAACAACCGCAGAAAGAGTAATTATCATTTAAGAAAACTCTTCTCTCAATTTGGTTTGCCAGAGCAGATCTTGTCGTATAATGAGCAACCCTTTTCTTCTGAGGAATGTTCTTTCTATTTGCGATCTAATGGTATTAAGTAAATGTTTTCCTTAGCTTATCATCTTCAAAGTAATGGTGATTTTTGAGAGAGGGGCAAGCGAAATACATAGTGCTTTCAGCCAGACAGTATCTCCATGGGAGGGAGGTACTATTGTTGTCTTTTTTTGTTTTCACGCGAACGTATGCTGTTTTGATTTGACTCCTGCAAAATGATGTTGGCCCTGAAGTTTTCTATGTTCTTGGTGGTGTTTGGCTTTGTGTAGATGTTTGGCCACGCCCGATCTGTTTGTGCTTGTGGTCGAGTGTTGACGTTTTGGGCTTTTTTATTTTTGAAAATTGGATATTTTTATATTTGAAAATGATTCGTGTATATGCTGTAGGCAAACTCTCCAAGGAAATTGGCCAACCCATCTACATTGTAATCGCGGGAAAACTTTTTACGACGAAGAAAGCTTAAGGAGTTAGTAAAAGGCATCCAAAAATATGTTTTTTCTGTACCTGAAAATACAACACAAATCAAATAAGCGGAACAACTCAAAGCAAAACTTAAGATATATACACGGATAGGCGCTAACATTATAATATACTATATTTAGGGCATCCTCCCAAAATGACAGGTAAATAT
Organism: Tillus elongatus; assembly: GCA_964006375.1. Taxonomy (NCBI): domain Eukaryota; kingdom Metazoa; phylum Arthropoda; class Insecta; order Coleoptera; family Cleridae; genus Tillus; species Tillus elongatus. The sequence goes on along the minus strand of OZ023269.1, from coordinate 88,933,276 downwards.
TTATTATCAATAAAGAGTGTTTATTATTATTGTTGTTATTATAATGAAATATATCGCCTAAATTCACAAAGGACTTACTATGAAGAAGCATAAATTTCATTCAGGTAATAGTAGGTCTATTAACAGGACATTGCTGATACGCTTAGCACATAAGACAAATGGGTCTGGCAGATGAAGTACAGTGCAGATTCTACCTAGAAGAAAACACCATATATTGTGTCAATGTCAAAGCCTAACGAGGTTGAGGTGTCAGTCATTTGGCGAAGAAAAACGTGCGACTAGAAGCTACAGAAAAGAGTCGCTTTTAATTTATGAAACCTGATAAAATAAATGAAGATGGACGAGGTGCTCTGAAGATTTGCATGGAAATGTCACAATAGACCTTAATGGTCACGGTAACAAAGGCAATATGGCCAACTCTCCCCTTAATCTGAAATAATCTAACCAATCTAAACACGAACTTTACGCTAACAAATGTTCTTGCAAGAATTGTTAAGCACTGCAACGTTTAAATATTTTAATTATATGTATTACCATATATTTTTATAGTACGTGTGATGATTATGATTTTTTTATTCGTTCACTTATTGAAAATATTTGTAAACTAACTTTAAGTGCATATTCATCATTAGTAATCAGAATTCTAAAATTTATATAAAAGTAGGTAAAACATTGTGCAAACAAGACCAATCTGCATGGAAACAAAATTCACCTGAATAAATTTGTTTCATGGCAACAAAATCAGCAGATGGAAAATTCGTTAAAATTGGAACATGTTTGTTATATATTGCATATCATACACGTGTCATTCTCTTGTCTGGGGAATAGCATCCAAATTCCCATACATTTCGTTTATTATCATGCATATCTCATATTGCAGAACAAATCATGTGTTAATTTTCAAGTTCAAGTTTATCAGTTTTATTTTCGAACAGCTGGTATGATTTGTTTTTAATTCTGCGCTTTCGCAGAAAATACGATACTGAAAATTTGCAGGAAAACTTTTAGGAATTTGCTTCAACATGCCTGGACTTATATTGCAAATAACCGGTTTATTATACATTTCGATCGATACAATCCTAATATGAATATGTTCATCCATTCAAATAAAATTTGTTTTTGTAATGACTATCAAAAGCTTCTGTATCGCCTACGCAGTGCTCTAAAAAAACATATGCCGTAACAAATACGTTGCCGATTCCTACATCAAAAGGATTTAAAACGCCTAAATAGGATTAATATCTGAAAAGCTAATATGACAACAGCTGAAAGTGATGATCGCAAGTCTTCTGAATGTGATCACTTTTGAATTTATTCGTTCATCTAAAAATCAATTGAATATATTAGCGGTCTTATCGTTAAAGATTTTGACTAATTATTCCGCCAAAATGTTTTACTCCCAAAGTTTGTCTGTTTTTTTTTTTGGCGAAAAAATAAATCACAAAATGCTGATGTAATGCGATAGCGTAATGGCTAACCAAAGAAAAATTTGATAGTTAATAATAAAAACATTATATCAGGATAATTTACTCAAAAATGTGTTAAATACGGAGGTTACAGCAAAGAACTGCTGTTTTTTGTGAATGTAAGATTATAATTTAATTTAACTCCTAATTGAAAACTGAAAAAAAACTGATCCCTACATGAATCATGGTATGGGATTATAAATCTAAATATTTCAAAAACTAAAGTCTTTAGTTAAAAAAGTAAAAAGTTGTAGCAGGGGGCATGCCCTTGACTTTTGAAAGCATAAAACATAGTCTGTTTCATTTGAAAAAATTCGGGACGCAGCAAGTGCGTTATGGTAGTGAATTTTTATTAAATGTTTCAAACTTGAATAACTCAATTTTCTATAAGTTGAGAAAGTTTAGTTTTGGTATGTAGTAAGGTCTTTTGTAAGGCAAGATATCCACCAAATTTCATTAAAATAGCTTTGTGATTTTCGGAGAAAAAATTTGTTTCGAAAGCAAATTTAAAATTTGAATAACTCAATTTTCTATAAACTTAGAAAGTTTAATTTTGGTAAGTAGTAAGATCTCTCCCGAGGCAACATATATAGTAAATTTCATTAAAACAGCTTTGTTACTTCTATATCGACCAAACTTCATTAAAATAACTTTGTAATATTCGGAGAAAAAAAATTTTTTCGAAAGAAAATTAAAAATTTGAATAACTCAATTTTCTATCAACTTAGAAAGTTGAATTTTGGTACGTAGTAAGGTCTCTTCCAAGGCAACACATCTACTAAATTTAATTAAAACAGCTTTATAATTTTCGCAAAAAAAAAATTTTCGAAAGAAAACTCAAAATTTGCCCGGAAAACCCTGTTAATTATTTTTTGAGTTATCGTTTGTCTATATATATATATATATATATATATATATATATATATATATATATATATATATATATATATATATATATATGAGACATGCTTGGTTCTCGGGTTAAACCGCGTCCAGAATTTATGGAAACTCGACGTTTTGGCTCCTGTTTTGGAGCCATTTTCAAGAGGTAAAGGAAATATGTAAGGACACTCTAAGGCCTCAATCTGACTACTCCTTAGAGTGATGGACAAAGGTGGGTAAAGGAAATATATAAGGACACTCTAAGGCCTCAATCTGCCTACTCCTTAGAGTGGTGGACAAAGGTGGGTAAAGGAAATATGTAAGGACACTCTAAGGCCTCAATCTGCCTACTCCTTAGAGTGATGGACAAAGGTGGGTAAAGGAAATATGTAAGGACACTCTAAGGCATCAATCTGCCTACTCCTTAGAGTGGTGGACAAAGGTAGGTAAAGGAAATATGTAAGGACACTCTAAGGCCTCAATCTGCCTACTCCTTAGAGCGGTGGATAAAGGTAGGTTGGGTTGTTGTAGCTCGATTACGGGGCCTCAATCTGCCTACTCCCCAAATCTCGCCGGAGATCGTCTGTGAGGTCTCAGTGTGTTCAAACCCTAGGCCTCAGAGAGATCTTTCTGAACATATATATATATATATATATATATATATATATATATATATATATATATATATATATATATATATATATATATATATATATATATATATAAATTGAAACTGACCCCGGATATCGGTTCTAGCGGTCCTAGTTCGTGCTCATTTGAAAAAAAATTGCAAAGTCTCACCATCGATACCTCCCTATAAGTGAATTTTTTTCAAATAAAAATTCACTAAAAGATATATCCCATATCTCTTTTAATGTTGACTTTTGGACTGAGGTAAATTTGGTTGAATTTCCACTGCTGCTCTGTGTACAATTACTTCTAGACCACCCTGTATACAAACTAACAACATAATTTGTCTTGATATGTGCAGCAAAGAAGAAATATAAAAAGTAAATGGAGTGTACACAAACTAAAAGGTACTACACTATTTATACTTAAACTGGCAACACTGGCTGCATGAGTGGTTACAACTGGGCATCTAAAAAGACTATAACAGCGGCAGAAGCAGAAGTCAATGGAAGCCGTGTGTGTTCGGTAAGAGCAAATTTTGGGAAGAAACTATTGACTATTAATAACAACAATTGACTAAAAACGATGCGAGTTGTAAGGAAAAAAATAATTATACTACAGAGGTGATAAATGATGATAAATTACAATAGGGTTATATATAATTGTAAATGCTGCCAATGATTAACAATCAGTGAATTCAGTATTATTGACATTTCTCTAAAACTTAAAAATGAATTTCATGAGTCAATGACAATAATAGCAGCTGTCATTGACTAACCAACAGCAACCACATACTTGATCTATGATTTAAACATAAATGTTTCAAATTTGAATAGCTCGATTTTTTGTAACCCTAGAAAGCTGAATTTTGGCACATAGTTAGGTCTTTCCCAAAGCAATATGTAGACCAAATTTTATCGAAATTTTCGAAAAAAAAATTTTTTTTTGAAAGAAAACTCAACATTTTTCCGGAAAACCCCGTCCGATCTTCCTGGCCAACGAACTCATCCAAGCCATTAATAAAATAAAGGCACTTGCCGAGTTTCATCGTAATCGGTTAATTATTTTTTGAGTTATCAGACCGATACATACATATATATATATATATATATATATATATATATATATATATATATATATATATATATATATATATATATATATATATATATATATATATAAACATATAAAAATTCAAACTGACCCCGGATATGGATTCTAGGGGTCCTAATTCGCGCTCATTCGAAAAAATTTTTGCAAAGTCTCACCATCGATACCTCTCTATTAGTGAATTTTTTTAAATAAAAATTCACTAAAAATTTAATTACGGCAGTTTGATTTTTTTTTTAATTCAGCCATTATTTAAGAGTGTCCTGAATGCGGCATCCTGATTTTTTGACAAATGATATACACATGTACCGTAACAAATACGTTGCCGATTCCTACATCAAAAGGATTTAAAACGCCTAAATAGGATTAATATCTGAAAAGCTAATATGACAACAGCTGAAAGTGATGATCGCAAGTCTTTTGAATATGATAATTTTGAATTTATTCGTTCATCTAAATACCAGTTGAATATATTAGTGGTCTTATCGTTAAAGATTTTGACTAATTTAATTTTTTCGCCAAAATGTTTTACTCCTAAAGTTTGTGTGTGGTTTTTTTTTACGAAGAAATAAATAGTCTGTATATTATTGCATATTTGAATTCTGCGTTAACTTTTTGACGAAAATATATTATATTGTTTTATACTATTTTTGCGTCTTAACCAAGATATTTCATTATTTCGTGAATTTGAGTCACTTTTTTGGATTTTGTCTTAGATTTAATACTATAAAATAAATTCTGGGTGAGAAAATGCACAAAGTTTGTAGAACATGACTTGCATTTAGTTATTTTGTAAAAAATTTCACAAAATATGCGGAAAATTGTATAATGGAAATTAAATCAACAATTTTTAGTGTTTTGTGTCCAGAACTATCATTTTGCCTTCAGCAAGGCTGCTGATAAACAAACACCAGTGGTCAGATTTGACAGATTCTAACTGTCTAAGTGACAGTACTGTTCTTTGCTTCTCCCAGTTGAGTAAAAATCATTATGGCTTTATCATTTGGAAGATATAGTAATAACGACCTGCTAAATTTAATTATTATTTACGGTGAAGATTACATAATTGCTGACAGGGCGTGTCTCATATTTGTATAACGCTTTCAAATATGACCTAGACCTACAACGAAGATAATTAAGCTAATTAAGTTTATAAAAAATAATAATGTTTTAGGAACATCCTGTATAAATTTTCAAGAACTGTCAACTGCTTGAGATCAAACAACATGTCAGCATTGTGTGCGGGAAAACAAGAGGAGGGGCTACACCAACAAGCGGATCCTCATAGCCACAGACAGCCAGGCAGCACTTAAGGCACTAAGTAGCCCACGGGTAAATTCCTGGCTGGTGAGTGAGTGCCGAGACGAGACGAGCGACCTGTCTGGGCAGAATGAGGTGACCCTCATCTGGGTGCCGGATCACTCGGGGGTCAAAGGCAATGAAGAGGCTGACAGTCTCGCGAAGAGAGGGTCAGCAGAACCATTTATGGGACCAGAACCGGCTCTGGGCGTGTCAAAGAGCACTGCCAGGGGAGCCATTAAGTCCTGGGTCAGAAACCAACACAAGGTGTACTGGGCGGACTGTCCAGGGCTCAGACATGGGAAGTCAATAATTGACGGACCCAGTTCAAAGAGAGCTGTGGAGCTGCTAGATCATAGCAGAGGACAGCTCAGAAACACAACAGGTCTCTTGACGGGACACATGGCCGTCAAGAAACACCTGCATAAAATGGGGCGGTTCGAAGGGGACCTCGCATGCAGACTCTGCGGCGAGGGGGAGGAATCAGCCCAGCACATCTTGTGCGAGTGTAAAGCTCTGGACCGCAAAAGACAACTGATCTACGGTCAGTCTAGACCGGAGACAGAGCAATATAAAACTTCACCCTACCAATCGCTGTGCAGACTAGTACAAGGCACAGTGATTTTGGAATGGGTGGAGTAAGACTAAGGGTATGCACAATCAACCAAAGGTTGCAGTGCTATCGGGGCAGCAAGGCTGCGGACGAGCCCTAAGGGAACCAAAAATAATAAATAAAATATGTAAGAAAATTATAGCTGAAGAGATAAAACTCAGCTAACAAAAACAGTTTCATTAAACCTCTTCAGATGTCAATCTTTGTCTTCACGTCGCCATATTTTGGAAACTATTAGAGATAAGTACCAACTATGGTACATAAAGTCATATTAAAATTTGACAGGGAATCTAGAAATGTGATAATATATAGGGAATTCTATTTACAATAAGCAAGTTGATGTTCACCTCCGGTATAACGGGAAACAATCTAAAGCTATATCTATTTTCATTGAACATAGTTATATATATATATATATATATATATATATATATATATATATATATATATATATATATATATATATATACATAAATATAGGAAACATACTTCTAGAAAATTTCCGATTTAAAATCAGAGTAGTTCCTGATATACGGCTAACAGTTCAAACGAAACTTACGTACTTGAAGCTCCCGAAAATGTTGCAATTTTAGAAGAAATAGTCTGAGACGCTATGCGTGCACTGAATAGAAACACATTAATTAGGGCAATAAACTATCTGTAAAACCGTTGTTAAATGTGTATCGATCAAGGTGGTGGCCGCATAAAACAATTTCAGTGAACAGTTCACATCTAAACTTCGTTCGCCTAAGCTTGTATTGTAAATTGTCCCAAAATTACTGCAATATGCCTGGTTCTACATTCGTTCAATAAATTTAATCGATAGTAATGCAAGAATAATTTCCTATTTCCCAATTGTCTAGCTAGTGTAGAATGAAGCATTCAATCGCCTACTGAAGTGAGTGAACGAATGAAAAATTGGACGTTATCGTGAACTAAATTTAAAAAATTTTTGCGAGTTACAAGTAACACATTTTTTTTTTATTTTTCTAATACAAAATACCATGTTAGGATACATTTTTAAAAAGGGAATAAAAAATGTTATTCAATGCAATAAAAATTCAATATGACCTCCATAAGAAAAAACATAGTTATAATCTTTATCTCACAAGCGGTAAAACATATTCTTTTGTTTTATATTTTATTGCAAAGACCTTAAAAAATGCCCATAATATGTGTAAACCAAAATACCGTATCTTTTCAGATAACCGAGATACAGGGGTTTGTCAAAAGCGCACAATTTTTGTTTTTCGCGAGTATTTCAAAAACAAAAACAAATCATAAAATGTAATGGCAGTTCTGAAATGGTAATAGAATCCTGAGGCACACTACCAACATAACCGATTTTGTGGCCCTTATAATAACCGAGATAGCAATACATGCAGCACCAATCTGGGACATCGTGTATATATATATATATATATATATATATATATATATATATATATATATATATATATATATATATATATATATATATATATACTGTAAGTACCATGTACTATCGTTATTTTAAATGAAACACCCTATATTATTGCAGTGTTAGATTCCGCATCGAATTCCAGAATAAATTTTATAAAGGCACCGGATGTCAAAAATGTGATGTTTTCAAGTTATTTCCATTTTTTTCAAAAATTTTCAAAATGTCACTACCATGTTTGATAATACATAATATATCCGCTATTAGACAAGATCGGCTATTCTACCTCAGTGACTGAGCTGGAAAAGCTTAGTTTTAAGGAAGCGGTGGATAATATCTTCCAGAATTTATACATAGCGTTCTATACTAAGCGTCAAACATCCTATTTAGTTCCTGATATACTTTACTCGACCAATGAGAAGGAGTCCCGTTTAGTTGATACCAGCAACTAAATAATGTATTGACTGGCAGACTTTCAATAAAATCTGTTACTACGTTTCTAAGAATCTCCAACAAATACCTCTGAGAATTTATGTTTCCGTCATAAATGTAATAACACACAACATTGTCACAAATTAAGGAGAAAACATTGAAACTGAATTTGTTTTGGAAATTTCGATGTGTCGTTAAATGCGGGTTCTCTCTAGCCCAATAATGCTAGTTCTTGCGATTGGCAATACCCTCTCTCTCAAACCTAGACTCGTCTGGCCATATTTTTTTAATGAAGGATCGTCTTGAATATTTCTTAATCAATCTTCACAGAAGTTTATCCTTTGTTGGTAGTCACTAGGATGGAACTCTTGTACGAGCCGAAGTGAGAAGTTATGCATATTGTGCTTTCTCAATATTCTGTGTATTGCCCAGATAGATAAACCCAAATCTTGAGACCCACTTCTTAACGAACTTTGTGGATATGCTTCAAAATATGCAAGAACTATAATTTCATTCATTTCATTGTCTTCAATTTTGAAACGTTTAATAACGCGTCGTGTCGGTATTATTCCATGACTTGACAACTTACTTTTAATTCTACTGAATTTTGTTCTATTCATTGTAGCCAAATGAGGGAATCTGTTGTTAAATCTTCTAACTGTTCCATCAACTATTCTGTTACATTCACCATATACTGAAAACAAATTGAAAACATCATCTGCAGAATAACGAAAATAAAAAGTATTGTTATCCATATTGTTCTAGCACTTTTGATTTAAAAAAATTCACAACAAGCAGCTACAATGAAATCGCCTGGGAAGTGTCAGTTGAATTTCACCCTGTTTTTGACATTTTACTTCGAAGGCAACTACGTATGACCAGATATCTGATGTATGCGCCAAAATATAACAGAAAAATCGATATCTCTCAGAAATGGTAAGAGATAGGTATATGGAAGTATTAACAATTTTCAAAGAGATTTAATCGGCCAATAAGATGAGGTAAAAAATATAGGGTGCTCTATTTGAAATATTCAAGTTATGAATGAAAGAAGTTGTTCAAGTTGGAGGCTTAATATAGAACAATATGTATAAGTTCTTGAAGATATTATCCACCGCTTCCTTAGAACTAAGCTTTTTTAGCTTACTAACTAAAGTAGAATCTCAATCTCAATCAAACATAGTAGTGACATTTTTAAAATTTTCGAAAAAATGGAAATAACTTGAAAACGTCACATTTTTGACATATGGTGCTTCTATAAAATTTATTCTGGAATTCGATGCGGAATCCAAAAATTGCAATAATATATAGGTGTTCCATTTAAAATAACGATAGTACATGGTACTTCTGATTTAACCGGAAGTACCATGTACTTCAAAGTAATTTACATTGCTTCCGCATAACCGCATATGGCCAAACACAAATTTTCTCTTTCGAATTCAGACTAGAAGGTCATAAACTTCTAATGAACGCGACTCGCCAAACACTCTGTATATATATATATATATATATATATATATATATATATATATATATATATATATATATATATATATATATATATATATACAGTGTGTCCACGGATTGAGTGTGGCTAAGGTATAAGTGTCAAAAAAATTTCGAATTAGATTATGATATTCTGGGAATCGCTCCTGATTTGTCTTGAACTGAGATGTTGAGAAAATGAACAAAATCAATTAATATACAGGGTGGTTTATAACTGATGTAATAAAATGTATTAAGAGTAAACTACCTTCTTTTATAAGGATACCGCAAAAAGTTATTAACAAAAATTGTTTAAAATTAAAATTTATGACAGGCTCTCAATTTTCAAACAGATCAGCCTACTATGATTTTTTTTAGCTGCGACTTTATTTAAATGACGTTCGGCGGCTTCTGTGATTAGGTGTACTTTTAAAAATACTTGAAACTATATTTTTTATTTTTTATTTAACGTCGGCCTATTTCCGCGACTATGGCCAATCACCGACGCCAGGGAGCAGTTTCACCTCACTATCCCGGAAATTTTACCGAACCCCTGCCTTTCTGTAAGGAGGGTAGGGATCTTTAACGTGCCCAACATCGCATGGACACGGGACCGACGGGCGGAACGTGCAAACATTCAGCTTCCTCAAATACAATGTCAGAACCTCGGTTGCTATTAATGTTATAGTTTGTACTGAAAAAGTGAAAGGAGTACCCTGTGATCGAACCCAGTACCCTTCGGTTCAGAGGCACACGTTCTTACCCCTGAACCACCGAGGTTCTGAGAAACTGTATTAAGAAAGTCTTTACCATAATTAAACTTGGGGTAGGTTTGGTTTAATCTCAACCAATAAAAATAAATAAAGTAAACGCACAATTGGACATTCGAAGCAATAATTGGCGAGTTGCATGGCTACTTGAACTCTGCCTTGTTGTTCGTTTCCCGAGATACTACTTATTTGGAAAATTGAAACGTCAATTGTATTTATCACGAACGGCAAGCTTCTGTATTTAAAAATGTTAACAACAGAACAGAAAGTGTTTATTGTGCAGTGCTATGGTTTAGGTAAAGAACATTCTTATCAGGGAGTGATAAGAAAATTCCTTGAACGCTGGCCAAATTATTCGGTTTCCGCTACTGGTGTAAAAAAAAATTGTTACAAAATGTATGCGTACTGGGAGTGTTTTAAATGTTACAAAATCCGACCTAAATGAAGAAGACAATGCTGCAGCTGCATTATCTATGGATTCTGTTAGGCGTTTTCCGAAATTGTCATTAGGAAGAAGGGCATTAGAAATTGGCAATATTAGAAAATCGCATTCACAACAAATTTATCGTACCAACAAAGTGAAACCTTTCGAAGCAAAACTTATACACACTTTGGAAGAAAATGACGAATCAAAACGATTAGATTTTTGTTTATGGTAGGGCGAGCAATATCTACAAAGTCACAATTTTGGCACAAGTATTATTTTTTCGGACAAATCCACTTTCACCACTAATGGGGTGGTAAATTCCCAAAATGCACGGTATTGGTCTATGGAGAATCCAAATTATAGAGTTAATTGCAGAAGACAATGCCATAAAAAAGTAAATGTGTGGTGTGCTGTTTCTTACACTGGGATAATTGGGCCATATTTTTTTTAATCAGAATATGAACCAGTACAGTTATCTGGAAATGCTGGAAAATATTCTTCAAGACCATTTGCATAACATGTCACTCGAAGATAGACAAACAGCGTACTTTCAACATGACGGCCACCCAGCACATGCAACAGGAATCGTTCGAGAATGGTTAGATCATGAATTTCCTGGGCGGTGGATTGGTCAATATGGGCCAATACCTTGGCCTCCCAGAAGTCCCGATCTTACCATAATTGACTTTTATTTACGGGGCTATCTCAAACAGAAAGTCTACGCGGCTCCATTAAACAACAATCTAGATTTGTTGAAACTGCGGTTGAGAGAGGAAATTGACGATATTCCAATTCAACATATTGAAAATGCCTACAAGGCATTTACTAAACGGGTTATGTGTTGGTTGCAGCACATTTGAATAATTTATTTATTTTTCGTTGTTCGTTTTGATTTTTGTTAGCAATAAGCGTTTTGTATTTTACTAATAAATTATTATTTAACATTGCATGGTTACCTACTTTGCGCACCTGCGTTCAGAAAACCACAGGTAAAAAGCTCCATGTTGATAGGGAAAAAATGTTAATAATTTAATTCAAAGTAGGCTGATCTGGCTGAAAATTGAGAGCCGGTCATAAATTTTAATTCTAAACAATTTTTGTTAATAACTTTTTGCGGTATCTTCATAAACGAAGGTTGTTTACCCTTAATACATTTCATTACATCAGTTATAAACCAGCCTGTATATTAATTGATTTTGTTCATTTCCTCAATATTTTAGTTTAAGACAAAGCAGGCGCGATTCCCAGAATATCATAATCTAATTCAAAAATTTTGTCACTTATACCTTGCCCACACTCAATCCGTGGACACACTATATATATATATATATATATATATATATATATATATATATATATATATATATATATATATATATATGTTTTGGAATGTTGCACTACACTGTAATAACTTTTAAACATACACTTCATGTGTTTGCTGTACTTTTTGTGATTTTCTATTAGTTTACGTGGACTGCAGTTTCGAACCGTCCCGGTTCATCATCAGCACGCTACTGCTGATGATGAACCGAACGGTTCGAAACTGCACTCCACGTAAATTAATAAAAAATCACAAAAAGTACAGCAAACAAATAAAGTATATATATATATATATATATATATATATATATATATATATATATATATATATATATATATATATATATATATATATATATATATATAGGATACAAAAACAAACAAAAATTTAAACTGACCCCGGAAATATGTTCTAGAGGATTTAGTGTACAGTTATTTGTAAAGAAAATTCAAAATATGCGATCTTCGTATTAGCTAATTTTTTTATGAAAATCCAGTAAAACATTAACATTTTTATAAATCACCCGAAACTTATGCCTCACATACTTAAACCTTAGTCTTATTTATTTTAAGTTCTTAACTTGCCAAATATATGGCCTATTATTTTATAACTGAAGGTACCATTCATAATTTATTTTCCAAACTGTATGTATGCAAATAATAAAACTAACACTAGACTGAATGGGGGCTCTAAAGGCTTACACTGGATGAACACTGCATTAGCCAATTATGCAAGTTTGTTAATAACAGGCACTACATGGAGTGGATATTAATGAAATTTGTTTTAAAATAAATGGATGCTTTACCTACTTATAGCAACAACATTTATATAATATATGATTGGGACTACTCTTGCAATATCAGTGTAACTCTTGAGTGAGTTTATAAAAGAGGTATTAAAGCTCAAGCTTTAACAAATTCTAGAAAAGCAGCAAAAGGCACACCAGTCGAGCAAAAATTAAATACCCTGGGAACGAATAGAAATGGTTTAATCTCTCGTGAACTTGATACTAAAAACCCAGTGCAGTGAAAATAATTCTCCAGCTGCAAGTTGAATATGTCCGAGTAAACAATCCTCTCAAGGTCGTGAAATTCAAGTTTACTGCACGTACAGGAAATCCCCCTAGATAAGTAGAACCCAGGATTTAACACACACACGTGCTTTGAAGCGAGTTGTTCAAATACAGCTGAAAAACAGTGCATTTGAAAAATATCGAATTTCACATCACAGAGATTTAAGCTGCGTTGAAAATAGCAGAAAATGAAGGAAAAGCTTACTCGCGTAAACACATTTCTCTACAACCAACATTTAAACGATGTTGGCACTCCAAACAAACTAAAACTCTATTACCGTATTTTCTAAATTACCATCCACGTGTTATGGGACGGTTTCTTCCACAGTTTGTTATCGATGTCACTATTCAAATGGTTTATTTCGTCTCTGCAATTCAATTTTTTTTTATTTTACCGCATCATATTCGTTCGCAGATTTAATTAAAGTTTGCACAGCTAGCAGGGGATGATATGATTGAAGCTAGCAAGTGGCCATTTTTAGATATCCTAATATATCTCACATTAAGACGTTCGCTACCGACATGTAGAGGGCATCAGTACCCACATACCGATAACATTTATTTATGCAGTAATTGGTGAACATATATTTTAAAAAATCTTTAAGGATTTCTTTCGATTTCTCGGAGATCCCACCATTAGATCCTGACTTAGTGAAAATGAGACCACCTCAGGTGTATACCCTATAAGACAAAAAAAGATTTTTTAAAATTGGTCCACAACTGACGAAAATATCGGTGAACGTAGAAAAAAAAATACATACAGACGAACATAGAACCTCCTCCTTCTTTGAAGTCGGTTAAAAACTAACACTAGTATGATAGTTAAGGTTTATTTCAGCAAAAAATATGCTTTTGATGTTAGGTTTACCCATTGCTCATATATGGATCATACCTTTCTGAATAGTTCAGACCGTCTCTTATATGAGACACGTTTTTATCGAATAGACCATATGTTTCACATGTGAGCCTCAATGTTCACTCAAAACTGTTTGGGAGACAACGTTTGGAGTGGGAGAAATTCATTTGCTTTTTGGAAAATAACCGATTAAATTTATAAGAAAACAAATACTAAGATCTTGTGAAAAGATTATCAAACAATCCAAGATTCTCTGGTATACATAATAATAAGCAAAAAATATAAAATAAAATTTAGAATTACATAGGGTTACTAAACGTATGGAAGGGCACTTTTAAACACAAGTTTTTCGACATATTTTTTGCTACAAACTGTCGATATTCTATTGTTTCTAGCGTAAAAAAATTCGTTGCTTGGCAACTAAATCTTTTTTTTTTGAATGGTAAGCTTTGATTTTTTCATTTTCCTGATGCATTAAAAAATTGAATCGGGTCCCATAAGAAAAATATTGAGAAAAAATTAATTGACAAAAGAAAACTAAAATAAAACAGCAATAATAAATATCAACTAATTAAATGTTCAAAGTATTGTGCATTATAATTAATATACAACTGAACTCGCGTTTCAAATAAATTTATTTCGTTAATTAAGCTGGAATGCACAATCCGTCTTGTTTCGCCAATAATTCTAGCTTTCAGGTCTTCCAGATTTAATGGCTTGTCTTTGTAGACAACATTCACGTGACCCAAAAGAGAAAAATCAGATGGCGGGCGAGTCTTTCAAGAACACCCCCGAGTTCTATCCACGTTTCTGGGACAACTCCATCCAAATATTGCCGCACGCGCCGCCCAAGGTAACTGGGAGCTCAATCTCGCTGAAACCAAACTTCATTAACTGGACGCACTGCGAACAGAGCGAATATAATTTCTTCTCTTAATAAATTTAGATATTTTTCAGATGTTAGATTTCCCTCAATAAAGAACGGCCCAATAATACTGCTGTCTAATATATATTTATTTTATGGTCGCTGGGTTTGAACCTCCAGCATCCAATTTGAATTTTGCTGAGATCAGTAACAATAATTATGTTTCTTAACAAATCCATGCAGTGTAAACTTAGCGTCGTCTGAGAAAAGAATGTTTTTACCAAAGTCCGGATTCTCATTAAATTGGCCTATCATAATATTAGAAAATTCAAGACGCCTCTCAAAATCGCCATCTAAAAGTTTTTGTACTGTATTTTTTATGGGTGAAATTGTTCTTTTTTTAGCAAATTTACCACAGATTTTTATGAAACATTGTGTAAAGTAGCATCTTCATTTGTAGACAAATAATGGGTTTCATGAAAAGATAACGATATATCTAATGCCTTATTACCAGCTACAACCGTTTTTGGTCTTCCTATTCTTGGTTTATCTCTGACACTATCAGTTTCGTTAAATGTTTTCAATAACTTGGAAACGTACCCTTCATTAATTTGTGGTCGATTAAAATACACTTCATGAAAAAAAGCATGCACACTTCTTTATAACTACCTTTGCTGTCACCCTAGCCCAATATCATTACATTTTGTGTTTTCTTTCGAAAAAAAATTTTTTTCTCCGAAAGTAACAAAGCTGTTTTAATGAAGTTTATTATATATGTTGCCTAGGAAAAGATCTTACTACGTACTGAAATTCAACTTTATACGCTTATAAAAAATTGAGTTATTCAAATTTTAATTTTTTTTTCGAAATTTTTTTTTCTCCGAAAATTACAAAGTTATTTTAATGAAATTTGGTAGATATCTTGCGTTAGAAGAGACCTTATTACACACCAAAATTAAACTCTCTAAGTTTATAGAAAATTGAGTTATTCAAATTTGAAGCATTTAATATTTATTTAACATGAAGTTTTTACCACAGAAATCGTAGAAACGACGAGACGATTTTCACGTCTCTAGTATCAGGATCACATGAAAGGATAGGCAGTGGCATGTTTAAAACTAATGTTGTACATGCAGTTTGTTATTCTGCAGATGATGTTTTCAATTTATGGTGAATGTAACAGAATAGTTGAGACAACAGTTTGAACATTTAACAACAGTTTCCTTTATTTGGCTCCAATGAATAGAACAAAATTCAGCAGAATTAAAAGTAAGCCGTCAAGTCATGGAATAATATTGACACGACGACTTGTTAAACGTTTTAAAATTGAAGACAATGAAATGAATGAAAGTATAGTAGGTCTCAAGATGTAGGTTTATCTATCTGGACAATACACAGAATATTGAGAAAGCACAATATGCATAATTAGTGAATTTTTATTTTTAAAAATTCACTAATAGAGGTATCGATGGTGAGACTTTGCAAAAATTCTTTCAAATGAGTGCGAACTAGAACCCCTAGAACCCATATCCGGGGTATATATATGTATATATATATATATATATATATATATATATATATATATATATATATATATATATATATATATATATATATATATATATATATATATATGTACCGTCTGATAACTCAAAAAATAATTAACCGATTTCGATGGAACTTGAAAGTGCCTTTCTTTTATAAATGGCTTGGATGATTTTGTTAGCCAGAAAAATCGGACGGGGTTTTCCGGGAAAATTTTGAGTTTTCTTTCGAAAAAAATTTTTTATCCGAAAGTAACAAAGCTATTTTAATGAAATTTACTATATATGTTGCTTCAGTAGAGATCTTACTATGTACCAAAATTGAACTTTCTAAGTTTAGAGAAAATTGAGTTATTCAAATTTTAAATTTTCTTTCGGAAATTTTTTTTTCTCCGAAAATTACAAAGTTATTTTAATGAAATTTTGTGGATATCTTGGCTTAGGAAAGCCCTTACTACGTATTAAAATTATACTCTCTAATTTTGTAGAAAATTGAGTTATTTAAATTTGAAGCATTTAATAAAAATTCACTGCCATAACGCACTTGCTGCGTCCCGAGTTTTTTCCTAATGGAATTCGATTAAATTCTTATTGTGCCGTATCAAGAATTAGACGTTCTTTCCAAAAATGCCATAACAAACTGGTTGCGTCCACACGTTTTCTTTTTCTGGATCTTGTGGTTTACTTCTTTATATTTAATTGCAGCACTTTTATTCCTGCGTCTTTCATCTAATAAATCTATAATTTCTTGCGTCATCCAAATCTGCTCTGCTTTTCTTTCTGTTATTAGGTTTTCTTGGCACACTGTTACTGTGGGGTTTTCATGACAGTCCAGGCTTCATTGATATTGGAATCATTTTGACTGTTTATCAGGCTTAGGTTCTTATTTACTTTGTTGTGTTTTTTGTAGAATATCTGGATTTTTTAGTTTTCTCACATTGAGCTTTCGTGGTTTTTTTTTCTTTGCAGCTTCTCACAGTGACTTTTGTGCTGGGCACTACAGAGTTGTGATCAGAATTGACATCGGCTTCTGGATACGTTTTAACAGATTTTACAGAATTGTTGTATGTGTGTGTGTGGAAGGAATTGGCTTCGGACATTACGTCCATTGGCCACAAAACTCTGCAGTAAATTTGTACCATTGTTATATCTATACATTGTTATAAAAAGCGATTCTCCTTCAAATATATTTATAATTTGCAGCATGGATATCAATACTTACAGCAATAGGGAGGGTTAAAGCGATAGACGTACCTTTATGTGTAAGCTCTTACAGAGTATGACTATTTCTAAATGGCTATAGCATAAGCAATATTTATATTCTAACATATCAATTTTGTCAAAATATAAATGTTTGTGTTCTTACTTATTATTAAGGATAGAAACATAGGATACTCGCTTCTCGCCCAGGTGTCCTTCAGGGCATTTTTTTAAACAAACAACACTGGACAGCTAATGACATGGGATAAAAACAATAGGTGAGACAGTAGGAAAACTAAATTTAAATTAATATTATTATTAACTAAGGCTTATACTAAAATACACATATAGAGAAGTAGCAAAACTAAATTTTGATTTTTGTATGCCGAATGAATTTTATAAGTATATTATAGATTTTCAGGCTATTTGTACAAATAAGTGTGGCTAAGTTCACAGGAAACTCTACTCCTGCATCTTTGAGTTCTTTCCATAGTTGTTTACGTGTCGGGTTATACAAACTGCACTGAAACATGAGGTGTTCTAAAGTTCCTAGGTAACTGTTGTCACATGTACAATAAGGATTGTTACTAATGCCTATTTTATGTAGGTGTTGTGGAAAGCAGCCGTGATTCAGCTTCATTCTGGTAATTACAGTAGTATAGTACCTTGGCATAATAAATTCGTCAATGTGTGGATTTTTTTTAGGCAACATTGGATGAATAAGTGTATATCGGTTAGTTGTTTTGTTAACAAACTCATGCCAAACACTTTCCCACGTTTCCCTTATTTCAAATTTAATTTTTTGATTTACATCGTCAGCAGTAATCCAGTTTATTATTTTGTTTGGACTTTCAATAGATTCTTTAGCTAGTTTGTCTGCTATTTCGTTGCCTGCTAGTCCCGTGTGCCCTTTTATCCACATAAATATGACTCGATTACCACCATCTTTTATCGACTGATACAGACTGATAATGTCAGATATTACTGGATTTTTGCCATGTCTGGTGTAATTTTTAAGTGAAAGCAGAACTGATTTGGAATCTGATAAAATTAGCGTATGTTTAATTTTGTTTTCAATTGACCATTGAAGTGCTTCATACAAGGCATATGCCTCCGCAGTGTAAATAGATGCTATATTATTTAATTTAATTTTTTGGTATCTACCGTCTTGGGAATAAAAAGCACAGCCTGTCCCAGATAAGGATTTTGAACCATCTGTATATATTTGTGTATATTTGTCAAACTTTTCCAATGTTGCTTTAAGTATGGAACGATTTAGAGATGGGAAAGTGGTGTAATTTGGAAATATTATATCTATTTTGTGCATTTTTTGATAGAGTAGGGTAAATATTGGGATTTTGTCTTTTGGAACAATCGCGTCAGCAAAGTGCATTGTATTGCCGTATGCATCAACCAATGGTGGATTTTTTTTTTTTTTTGACCAATAAGTATTAGACAAGCATTCAAGAAAAAGCCAATATAATACCTTTAAACGCAATGGATAATAGTGTCGCCATTCTATAACTAGTTTTTTGGCCAAAAATGCCCTTCTTAAATATATCGGTGGTTCCTGGCTTTCCACTAGGACCGCATTATTTGGTGATGATTTCATCGCACCAATACATATTTTAATTGCTTTCGTTTGTATGCGATCTATTATTTTTAAATTAGAGTTTGAAGAAGATCCATATACGACGCAACCATAATCTATAATCGACCTAATGTAACATCTATAAAACATTAGACATATCTTAACATCTGCACCCCACGTTGAATTACAAACTGACCTTAGTAAGTTCATTCCTCGTTCGCACCTTCCCTTAATATATTTGATATGCGAAGTCCACAACAATTTCATATCAAAGATAACACCCAGATATTTATATTCTTTAACTATTGGAATATCACAATTTTGAAGTCTTATTGTATTGCTTATTCTTAATCTATGCCTAGTAAAAAACATAACGCAAGTTTTTTGAGGACTAAGTTCAAAGCCTTGCTCAAAGGGCCACTTATTTAAAATTGACATAATATACTCAAGTTTATTGACACAATATTGATATGAATAACCATTAATGTATAAACAAATGTCATCAGCATACTGAATGCACTGCACTGAATCTTCAAATAGTTTATGCAACTCAGCTGTGTAAATGTTAAATAGCAAGGGGCTTAGAATGGATCCCTGCGGCAGACCTCTAGATGTAAGTAATGGACCATGTAAGTTGTTATATGTATCTCTAATATATATTTGTCTTGCATTATATAACTCAACAGTGTTACTGGCAACTCTGTCTGACAATCCGTCTAATATTAGTTTGTTTTTCAATATTTTTAAATTAACAGAATCATATGCTCCCTGTATGTCAACAAAAACACAACCTACGTAATTATTTTTAGAAAAACTGCATTGAATATCTGACACCATGTGAGAAATTGCATGTATAGTACCTCTACTTTTGCGAAAACCATATTGGTTTTGCGGCAACAATGATCTATATTCATAAAACCATTCAAGTCGCGCCTTTATCATTCTCTCAAAGGTTTTGAAGATGCAAGAAAGTAAGGAAATGGGACGGTATGAGGACGTTAAATTAGGATCTTTGCCAGCTTTGTATAAGAGGCAGATGATGATATCTTTTATAGAGTCAGTATAATTACAGTTCACCCACCAATCGTTATACATTTGTAATAAGTATACTTTTGCAGTATCTGACATGTTATTTAACATGTTATAGGTAAATTTGTCTTTACCTGGTGATGTGTTTTGTGTGTGTTTCTGAGCAGTATCCAACTCTTCCCTGTTAAAGGGTTGACCCATAATGCTATTATCATCATAACTGGCGCCCTCGGTGATCAAAGACTGATATGCAGATGGAGGTGCAAATTGTTGTAATAGGTCATTAATAAGAGATTCTGGTAAAGGCATGGTTTTTGAACTGAAATTTTTATTACAAATTCTCCTCACAAAGCGCCATATATCTGACAGCGGTGTAGTCCTTTTAAGGTTAGAAACAAAATTTTGCCATGCATTTTTGCATTTAAGTTTAAACAAACGTTTTGACTGAGCATCTATATTTTTATAGGTTAAATAATTGGTTAAATTTGACGTTAACTGGTATGTGTGCAGTGCATTCTTACGCTGAGCTAGTACATCAAAACATTCATTATCGAACCACACTGGAAGTCTCGATTTTGAGTTTGAAGCTGTTTTGAGTTTTATTGAGCTATCCGCAGCATTTGCTAAAGAATTAACAAAAAATACAAATTTCTCTTTAGAGGACATGTTTTTGGGTGCCTTTGACATAGCTTTATCTAAAACATCTTGGAATGCATTCCAGTCTGCTGATGTTTCGCTCCATTTCAAATATGGCTTAGTCTTGTCTTGCAAGTGTTCTTTATGAATAACAGTAACTACCGGGAAATGATCAGAGCCAAGGGTATCATCAAGCACCTTCCAGGTCGAACAATTGGCTAAAGATGGACTGGCCAGTGTTATGTCAATAACTGATGGTAATTCATTAGGTCTAGTGATCTTAGTTGGTGTTCCATCGTTCAGGACTATAATATCATGATTATCAATAGCATCTGCAAGGCGAGTGCCTGCAGCATTATCTCTTGGAGATCCCCATAAACTATTATGGGCATTAAGATCGCCTCCCATGACCACCTTTTTATTTTGAAACTGTTGCAGTAAACAATTCCAATCACCATAACTTACATTATTGTTAGGAGGTACATATAAGGAAATGATATATAAATCCAATTCTATTAAACAAATCGCGCACACTTCTATCTGTTGATTGGAAATGCCCACCACATCAATTTTTTTATATTTTAAATAGTTTGCTATAAATATAGCTACTCCACCTCCTTTTCTATCATATTGCCTATCCATGCGAACAATATTATACCCATTAAAATTAAAATTATGTCTTACGTTTAAATGAGTCTCGCTTATTATAACTATGTCTATTGAATTTTGCAATAAAAAATTAGATAATGTATGTTTATTTCTTTGAATAGAACGCGCATTCCACTGCAAAATTTCTAAATTTTTTTTAAGTTGTTTGTTCATGAATTTGTTTTTTAGCAAGATATGTAGATAACAACTCTTTAATATATGCTAAATCTGGTATGTTAATTGCTGTTGCTGTTTCGGGTATTAATTTCTGTAGAATGGCTGGAATTATTTCCGAAATTTGCTCAACTAGTTTATTTTTATATGACTGGTAATCATCTCTATGAGGGTTTGGTAACACAGAAGATAACTGAGTAGTTTTTACAATGGATTGGGGTAGAGGTGAATGAGAAGGAGATCCGCTTGTTTTCCTTTTTTTGGACTGGTTAGTGTTATCGACATTGTTTTGTGAATATCGCTGGTTTCTTCTGAACGAAGCTGAAGGAAATTTAAAAGGAGATATTGTCGGAAATTCCCTGTCATAATTATCAGAAAGCAGTGCAAAACGATTACTACTCAAAATATTGGAATATAATTGTGGATTATCTGAAATACTTTCTGCTTCTTTGTACGAAATGTTTTTTTCCGCCATAATCTTTTTGATTGCTTTTTGTTTTACAAATACTGGACAGTTTTTATCTGTAGATATATGCTCATTTGATTTGCAATGTACACAAACTTTTATATCAGACACACAAGTGCCCTCATGTTCTTGCGCGCAGTGTCTACATCTTTGTTTAGCGCGACACTGTTGTTGCACATGACCGAACCTCATACACCTATAGCAGATAACGACCGAATAAATATATGGTTCAACTGACAGTCTAACTCCATTAAGTTTAATATATTCTGGCAACTCTGACCCATAAAAGGAGACTATTGTAGTTTCCCTAGGTACTAATCTAAAAGTTCCGTCTAATTGCGTCGCCTTTCTCATAATACGTTTGACTTCTACTACTTCTATACTGGATTCTATTTCTTTTAAAAGATAATTATCATCAAAAAATGTATCCACATAACGAACAACACCTTTTCTCTGCTTTAAAAATTTTGGTATATATGCAATAAATTTATTTTCTATCAAAGCTCTATTTTCAATTAATGCATTTGCTGATAAATAGGAATCACATTCAATTTTGACTCTATTTATTCCTATATTCTTAATATCCCTAACAGAATTTCCTAATTTTGCAACTTTAAAAATATAATGACCGATTCTAGATGCGTGTAGTTTACCAACATTTTTTTGTTCATGTTCAATATAAACAAAGAAAGGACCTTTATCAGTCGAACGATATCGAATACTTTTATCAATATTATTTCTCTTAATTTCAGCGTCTACACGTTGTGAATTCTTAACATTCTTTTCATCCTTATCAGCTAAATTTACATTAGTTAAATTATCATTTTTATTTATTGATTCTAAATTATTAGATTTAATAGATGAAACAATCTCACCGGTTACGTTTTCCTTATACTCGTCTACATCAATAAGCATATCTTCTCGATCTGGTCCCTTTCTATTATAGCCAGCTTCACCATATTCTCCACTATCCATTTTTAATTATATTTATCATACAATTTTTTTTTAAAACGTAGGTTAATTTAATTTTTTTTCCGTAAATATTATCAAACTACTACAATACTTTATCTTAAACTTTAGCTAATTGCTGAATTTAAAACAAAAATATCGGCAGCACTTTTTAAGTGTTAACGCTTCGACGTACACTCGACAACTGTGATCATTATTTATGAGAATTGTTGTACTGTCATGTATTTAAATAGATTCTATCTGATTACGTTGTCATCTTTATCTCCCGAAGATCTCCACGCCCAGCGCCTACGTTTTGGTAGCTTGAAGAAGGTATTCATGATAACAGACTTTTTATTTTGACAAAATTCAATCAGCCTATCACCTCGTTTATTTTTTATTCCAACACACTTCTCCACATCACTTTTTCCAACTTAATTGCCCCTAATGATATTAACTCCGTGGCTTTTTGTGCGTTTAGTGAATTTTCTTTAAAAAAAATACTAATGAGAAGACCGCAACTTTCGAATTTTGAAAAAAGTTCTTCACATGAGAGCGACCTATGCCCCCTAGAACACATATCCGTGGTCAGTTTCAATTTTATATGTATATATATATATATATATATATATATATATATATATATATATATATATATATATATATATATATATATATATATATATATATACATAGATTTGTGTGTCACACCGATAACTTAAAAATTAACGCACCGATTTTGAAAAAATTTGGTGGGTACCTTTATTCTGCAAATGGCTTGGATAAGTTCGTCAGACAAGAAAATGAGATCAGTTTTCCTCGGAAAATTTTGTATTTTCGTCCGGAAATTTTTTATCTCTCTGGAAATAACAAAGCTAGCTTATAATTTGGTGCGCAGATTTATATCATTAAAGCTAAACTGTGTACGGTAATGTAGATTTCTAAGTTAAAAAGAAAAAAGTTATAGGCATTTCATTCAAAAAATTTCGGTTATTCTGGAGGCCAAATGACGACACAAGAAATATTTTAGTATGATAAACACAGTTGATATAATTTTATAGAGCAAAACAACATTTCAGGTTAAGGGGTCGAAAATAGTAATACAGTAAAATAAGCTTTCGTACTCCAAAGACATAATATTCAACTAACAAATGATTTTGACAAATATCAGATGTACTTTCGAAGTGACATGTAAATAAAAATTTCCTTTTCTGACATGTGTAATACAAAATATAGACATGCTCTGTTGCGGTCGACTTTTCAGCTACAGTACCATTTTGCAATTACTCAAAATGTCTGAGAAGATTTTAAATGGTCATTATGTCTTTTTAATATTGAATAGCGAAGAAATCAAATTGAAAAATTGTAATGGAAATTCGCTGTTGTTTTTGATACTGTAAAGCGCCTCCGACTCCTCTGAAATATTCTTTTTAAAATAAACAGACATTAAATGGTCTTCCTACAATAATATCTCACATAAAGGAACCTTGTTAATAATCAGTTTATATTTCTTAGAATATAAACTTAGAGACGCAATTCTCTTTGGTGGGGGTCAAGGAACGTATTCATCAGTCAGTTTCAACGGCTCTGCTAAGGGACTATCGACCTGCAGAATTTTTAAGGGATTTTTTTTATTGAATTGCAGGGGTTTTCTCCCTACTAGCTGTCTTCCTCTCCAAATCTAAATTTGAGTATCCGTCTGAATTATAGATTTACTTTGATCTCTAGATCTGATTTCACATTAAGTCTGGAAATGCTCTCCGCTAAATCTGGGTCCAAGTGGGGTTTTGTTTGCTTTACTCCAAGATGGAGTTTATCAGTTATATATATATATATATATATATATATATATATATATATATATATATATATATATATATATATATATATATATTTACCATCTCAGGATTAAATTCTCGAGATATATGTTAATTATGTCTTTGAAGACATTGCCATTTCAAAAAAATAGCAGAATAAAAGCAGGGCATTAGACTCACATTAATTTATCTTGCAAATAGGCAACTCGAACAATGTTTGCAGTTTATTCTGGTCAGAAAAGGTAACAAAAACATGAATATATAAATATATTTAAGAACATTTTTATTTACCGATAATTTTTTTTATTATTTTGCTAATGATTGAGTGATTTAGGTTTCACAAAACAACGCATACAATACCAAACTATTTATCCAAATGTTCAATAAAAACTCATGGTTGTGTTTTACTCCTGCTCTCTAATTTAATAACGGCTTCCTACCCAAGTTTTTCCAAGTGTAACGACTTTATAACTCGGTGACTATCTAGATCTCATTAATAAAGACATATGGAACACAAAATCTTGAACTGAAAGCCTAATAAATATGAGATTTTGGTCAATAATAACTTAAAATAGTAAGTATCCACTTTAATTATCTTTATAAACAGACGCGAAAACATCTTAATGTTGTCTTTACTGAATTATTAAAATTGGCCTTGTCTTTGCCGAATTATTAAAAATCACTCTTATCTTTGCAGAGTTACTAAAAATTTGTTTCGTCTCGGTCGGGCTAATTTCTACGGTAAGGTTCAATATATCCATTATTATACAAGATATGAGAAAAAACTGTATACGTTAATTATACGGTGTCTGGAGCTGCATCTTAAAAAATTATTTTTACAATCACAGGATGGTCCATAAGTCACTGGTGATAATTTTTTTTTCTTAATCGAACACGACTTATATTATTGCATTTTTCACGTTTTCCATCGAAATATAATGCATGTTTGTAAGAAAATAAAATCGGAACGCAGCAAGTGCGTTATGGTAGCGTTTTTTTCATAAAATTTGTGTGGTTTGCCAGCTTTCTTAAATATATATATATATATATATATATATATATATATATATATATATATATATATATATATATATATATATATATGTATGTATGTATGTATCACACTGATAATTCAAAAAATAATGGGACTATTTTGATCAAATTTGGCTTGGATACATTCGGAAAATCGGCCCAGGTTTTACCGGAAAATTTTGTGTTTTCTTTCGAAAAACTTTAAATGTATATCTTTAGAAATAACTAAGTAAGGGCAACCAAATTTAATATTTGTATTATAAAGAGTGAACCACATACCAAAATTTAGGTCTGTAAGTTTATATATATATATATATATATATATATATATATATATATATATATATATATATATATATATATATATATATATATATATATATATATATATATATATATATATATATATATATATATATATATATATATATATGTATATATGTATTTATATACGTACCAAAATTTAGACAAAAAAGTTCTGGGGATTTAAAGAAAAAAAATTGGGGTTTTCCTCAAAACGTCAAAGTCGCGATTTGAAATGTTAAAATTGGCAAGATTTAGGCAAACAACCTGAAACAAATACGGATTATGTAAAGAAAATGTCACAAGAAGAGGGTTCTGCAAACCCTTAGGTTTCAGCTTCAACCGTCATTGTCCTTCATTTTACTAAAGTATTTCCAGAATTTTTATTTCAATAAGACCCGTTCTCTAATACTTTGGCGGTAGTTTTAATCAAGTTTATCTACAATTTTTAGCCAATTTTCGTAGAAAAAAATCGTTAATGAGGACACCGCGACATTTGAATTTTAAAAAGATTTCTTCAAATAAGCGCAAACTAGGCCCTCTACAATCCATATCTGGGGTTAGTTTTAGTTTATATCTGTTTACATATATACAGACTGACGCATTTCTACGGTAATAAAGCTCAATATGATTGTTATTATACAAGATACGAGGAAAAGTTATTTACGTTAATTATAGGGTGTCTTGAGGTGTATCTTAGAAAATTATTTTGACAATCACAGGATGGCCCATAAATCGTTGGTGATATCTCCCAACAAAAAAAAAACGGACACCCTATTATTTTTTAGTTTTTGCATTTAAAAAAAAATATGATCCATGTTTGTAAGAAAAAAATCGAGACGCAGTGAGTGCGTTTTGGTAGCTAATTTTCTTTACATGCTTCAAATTTCAGTAACTCGCTTTTACATGCTTTTATAGCATATACCTGTATTATACTGTTCGGAACCGGGTTGGTTTCCAGTTTAAGGAGCATCACTCGATCCTATGAAAAGCCAACTAGTGAACTACGAACGGATTTGTCCACGATAATCCCCAACTCCGTCACGATGAGATGGGTCATCGCTTCCAGACAAGTATATCATTAATTCTTATTTGGAAAATTTCCCGTACCAGACCATTGGATATCGCTGATACTTAACATAATAACGTCAAGTCTTTTAATCTTGGCTACTGCATTCTCTAGTTTTCCTAGTATGAGAAGGCCCCAAACATTATATGTGTCAACTTCCATAGCTAACTCGAAATTTCTTAGCAACATTTGACTATCTAAGTCTGCCGAAGACTAGAGCCTGTAACAAAGGTTTCTTTAGTCGTGATAAATTTATTCAGAAATTTAATAGGGTGGTATTCCGTTTCCTTCCTCATAGCAGTATGCTAACTGTTAAAACTGTTCCAATAATAAACCGGTCGAAAATAATTTTCTTTTCACTTTATCTTGGTACTATATTTCCATAGCCCATACGCTAAATTTCCACTTGTGCCAAGTCCGCTGTACCGAAATCCATATTCTTCGCCGTTTTTACCAATGTGATCTTCACCGTATCCTTCGGCATGACTAACGCACTATACCGCGCGATACTGAATCTCCACCAGAACTTAGCCACCAGCTCGAAAGTTGGCCCAACTTCGCGACGTGGCCGCGCTTGCTGGGAGTTACCACAGTTGTTACTGATGACAGTAACAAAAAAATGTATAGCTGTGAACTCGGAGTAGACTAAAATTATTATGTTTAATAAAGAAGGTAGAACGGGTAATTGCAGTCTCTTGATAAATGGTTAGCTTATAGAGAAAGTGGAGGGATGTGGATATTTGGGAAGAATATATGATGAGATACAAAGTATGGTAAATTCAGACTGAAAGATGCTGGAAGCTATGACGGCTGTAGCTAAAAGTGAATGTATATCTAACGAGGCCAAAGTGGCTGTATATACCAGCATACTGGTACCGACTGTTCTATAGGGGTCTAAAACTTGTCTGTGTCAGGCAAAGCATGTAAGAAAACTGAATGCCTTTGGAATGGACTACGTGAGTCGAGTAACGCGTAACCCAAGGGAAGACAGAGTTAGAAATGAATAGGTTCTCAGCGAATGTAATGTAGAAAACTATATTGAAAGTAAGTGTGAGAGCAGCGTGGTTAGATGGTTTGAACACAGAACGACTAGATAATGAAAGAATGACAAGTAAAATTGATAAAGAATATGTAAATGGTAAGTGGGGCCTTGTAAGACGAAGAAAATCTTGGTCAGATGTTGTGGGCGAAAAACGTCAGAAGTTTACATAATAGGAGAGTGTGTATGCGGCGATGTATGAATGTAGAAGAGGCGAAAATAGCTTGTCAGAACATAAGTGCATGGAAAATCATTGTTAATAAGTAGTTGTGGTGTGCCTACCTCTTTATGGTGATGGCGTGACTTAGTTTTTTCTCACCGCGGAGGTGAATGCGTTAACGCAGACTGGTGGCTGACGCTTCCGCGATATGACACCAACCAGCACTGTGGAATTTCCCTTCCCTTTAAGTCGGGACTACCCACTAAACATCTCCTTGACACGTAGAGACGTGGCGAAAACCACTCGCTGCCAATGCTTCACCTCGCAGCCACCTCTTGTTTTAAAAACTTCTACATCCTCTCTTCCTCCTCCTTTGACTTCATTATTTCTATTATGTCTTCCCTATTGCATTTGTTTATTAAAAAATCCATCGCTTTTTTGCTCCTATATCCACATTTACTTGGGTAATTTTCATTTTAATTTTGTTAATCTTCTCCTTCTGTAGCACCCGTACATATTCTCTGTAATTATGACAGTGCATAGACTCTGCTTTGTGTCCCTCAGCATCGCATAAATATCATCGCTGCATATTTTCGCATTCCCTTCTTTTGTGACCTTTCCGTCCACATTTGTGCCATAATGATTCTGCGTGTTTTGTTGTGCATTTCTTTGTAATATGTCCTATTCTATAACACCTATGGGAACCATATGCATTTCCCTTATACGCCATCTGTGCTATCCTTCTCCCACTTTTTTACTGTCCAGCAACTGTCTGGCTACATCCTTTTGCAAAGTAACAAACGCTTGCTTCTGCCCATTTTTGTTTACCTTATCTAAGAATTTCACCCCTAAGCTTTCCTTTTGTCCCTTTTTAGCACCTAAAAGTCATTTTCCTCGGCTCCGTCACTGTATCAAGTATCATGACTGTCTCTCTTTTATCTTTTATTTGCAATTTCACCGCTCTTTCCAGTTTTATAGTAAATTGTTCTTTAAACGCCTGCATCTGTGCTTCCTCCATCCCTCGTATCTTTGTCTGTGCTTTATTACTGCCTATTTTGTTTATTTTGTCTACTGTTATTCCCTCGGTGTTTGCATCCATTTTGAGGCTCCTGATTATGTCATCATAGGATTTTCCGGCTAATGGTTTCAGAATTATTGTGTCCTCCTTTCTGTTTCTCTTGTTTTTGGCTGTTTGCATATCCGCTTCCCCTCTAATTATTTTCTTACTTGTTTTCTTTTTTCTACATAATGGTATTTCTAGATTTTCCCGACTCGTTACATATTCTAGCAAAGTTATTACATTCAGGCCTTGCATACCATTTTCAGTAGTGCACATTTCGTTTCTCGTCTTGTTTTCCTTTACCATTCTCGGTGTCTTGTGCAGACTACCTTTCGACTTCATTTTATCTTGCGAAGTTGCCCCTCAATATATTGTCATAATTATGTATGTGTCTTTCAGAACGGTTTCTGTCATCAAGAAGAGGGCAACAGCCCTCATCTCCAAGAAAGAGACGATTTGTTTCTACACAACATATTATTTTTCCTGCTTCCAGCTTGCCCTCCCTTTTAACATTTTCCACTTGCGAATGAAGTTCCACAATCTTCTTAACACTATCGCCGTTTTGTTCCTCTCCTTTCCTAAAGATAACCATTTGCTCAATTTCTTTTGATTTCCTGGATTATTGTATAGCTGACAACGTTTGTAGACTTCCTCCGGCTAACTTTTTCTCTTTATCAGTTCTTTTAACATATTGTTCTGTTTCTACGCCTTCATCAGGAACAAATTTTGCTCTTTTATTTCCATTTCTAGTGTTTCCATTATTTCTTTTAGTATCCCTCCCACTCTGATCACTAGTTACGACAAAGTTGTTTTTTTTTCTTTGCTAAACTCGTTCTCAGCCACCTTTGCCCCACCTGCTGTCCAAGATAAAGATCTCCTTGGCGGAGTGCGTCTGATGGAAATTTTTCTCTGCCTGGTTGTCGTCTGTGGTTAAGTGAGAGACGATGACCGCGTTATTGGGCTCCTTCTTTGAAAATCCGCCCAACTGTCTGATGTTGGTAATCGGTGGCCGCGTTTTTTGGATGTCTGCTGTCTTTTTGCCAGCCTTTTCCAGGCCTATAAGTCGTTTCATCATTGCTCTTGCTGCTTTCGCGTTTGTAACGTGTTAGTGCCCCCTCCAAACTCCGAGGGGCCGGCGTTGGTCACCGGAGCCTCCACTCGATCGGAACCAACGGTGAGAATTTTAATCACTTGGGGTACTTTGTGTTGTTTATCGCACATCATTTTAAAGTGATAAGTGAAAAAACACCTAGCCATCGGCAACCCTATTAGCGTCGGTGTCAGAAAAGAGCAAGAGTCGGCCGAAAGGTAGATAGATAGAAGTCGGGCCAAAAGGAAATATGAAAGAGGAGGGTCCTCACCGAAGACAAGTTGAATAAAGATGAGTATCCAGCTCAGGTGTGTATTCGTATAGGTACTAAAGTGTATCTGTTTGAATCTGTGAGTGTGAGAGTGCGCCCCCGTTGTCGCCATCCACGTACTCACCAGGAGTGAGCGTTATGGTGGTGAATTTTCATAGAAATGATCTAGCACCAAATTTGTTTTAATTAAATGCTTATAACTTTTTTTGTAACATAGAGACTTTTTATAACCTTAATCCTGGCTGATTAAACTAACGAAATAATTACTAATGGATGGTAAAAACATACGTATACTGCAGACAAATATGATGAGGGTGAAGAACAGTCACGATATGGCATATACTGTGGCAATAAAGAGCGGAGTTGATATGGTAGTCGCAAACGAACCAAATAGAAAATTTGTTGGTACAAATAGTAGCTGGATTGAAGAAGGAAGGGTAAGTGTTGCGGTCCTCTTCATGGACAAGAAACTAGAGGTCTGGAGGATAAAAATAAAGGAACGATATGTCTGTATTTATATGAAACAATTCAAGATCTACTGCTGCTATATATCCCCTAATATTACACTGGAAGATTATGAGAGGGATGTGGATGCAATAATGAATGACAGTGTGCAGGCAGGTGGTGAGAGAATAATTTTGGAGGACTTAAATGCCAAATCTCATCAGTGGGGATCAACTGTTACAGATCCTATGGGAGAATATGTAACAGAATAGCTGGCTGCAAGAGATGTGGTAAAAAATAACACGGGAAATGCACCAACCTTTATTAAAGGCGACAGTCAGTATATTATTGACCTTACCTGTTCGACACAACATATAGCATCGAAGATCATAAAATGGCAAGAGGCGGTGACCGCGTTATTTGGCTCTTTATGTAAAAATCCGCATAATTGTGGTGTTGGTAATCGATGGCCGCGTTTTTGGGCTTCTGCTGACTTTTTGCCAGCCCTTCCCAGGTCTATGAGTTGTTTCATCATTGCTCTTGCTTGTTAGTGACCCTCCCCAAAATCCGAGGGGCTGGTGCTGGTCACCGAGGCCTTCACCCGATCGGAACCAGCAGTGAGAAATGTACTCACTTGGGGTACTTTCTGTTGTTTATCGCACATAATTTTAAAGTGATGAGTGAAAAGACACCTAGCCATCGGCAACCCTATTAGCGTCGGTGTCAGAAAAGAGCAAGAGTCGGCTGAAAGGTAGATAAATAGAAGTCCAGCCAAATAGGAAATATCAAAGAGGAGGGACCTCAGCCAAGACAAGTTGAAGAAAGATGAGTAGCAGGCTCAGGTGTGTATTCGTATAGGTGCTAATGTGTATCTGTTTGAGTGTGTGAGTATGTATTTATAATTACGTGTAAGAGTACGCCCCCGTAGTCGCCATCCATGTACTCACCAGGAGTGAGCCCTTGAGGGGTTTGGCGTGACTGGTAGTTGTAGTAGTAGTAATATCATTAGTATTAGTAGTAGTATTCAAATAAAATGTTTTGCAATTAGCCATATATCAAAAAAGTTTGGACGCAGCAAGTGCGTTATGGTGGTGAATTTTCATAGAAATTATTTGGCAACAATTTGTTTTTATTAAATGCTTATAACTTTTTTTCTACTAACATAGAGGAAGGATATGTCTGTATTTATATGAAATAATTTAAGATCTATTACTGCTATATATCCTCGAATATTACACTGGAAAATTATAAGAGGGAAGAGAATGCAATGATGAATGACAGTGTGCAGGCAGGTGGTAAGAGAATAATTTTGGGGGACTTAAATGTCAAATCTCATCAGTGGGGACCAAGTGTTAGAGACCCTAGGGAAGAATATGTAACATAATGGCTGGCGGCAAGAGATATATAATATATAACACGGGAAATGCACCAACCTTTATTAGAGAAGACAGTCAGTCTACTATTGACCTTACCTGTTTGACACAAGATATAGCATCGAAGATCGTAGAATGGCAAGTACTAGAGGAAGAGTCCTTTAGTCATCATTGCTTTATACAATTCGAGATCAAGGAATGTGGAAATGCTAAAAGGAACATAGAAAGGAAGCTTTTAGAACTATACTACAGGGACCTGCACAAGAAGACTGTACATCAGTGGTGAAGGAAGCCTATGAAGCCAGCACGATAAACAAAACGACGGGAAGCAAAGCTTTAGTGCAATACTTCGATAGGTATATATGGAGAGACGCTTACAGAATTGTCACAAGGTGTATGACAAACCAGGTACCCGTCGAGATGACGACAGAAAGTAAGAAGGAGAAGGCAGAACATTTGTTTCCGAGAAGAGTAGATGAGGTGGGCGTAGAAGAAGTAATCCAGGAGACGAGGTGGTTCGCTATGGGAGAATGAACGAGGCTGCCGATGCCATGAAGACCGGAAAGCCACGAGGGGTTGATGGAATCCCTCTAGACGCAATCAAGGAGGCGGTTAAAGCAAAAATTTCCGACTGAATGGAAATTAACTAAGCTGATACTGAAGGGGGAAAGCCCCTAAACAATCCATCGGTATACAGACCTATCTGTTTGCTGAACACCTTGAACAAATTATATGAATGGCTTATAAGAAGACAGAGGTAGTGATCTTGAACGGTCCAAGAAAGAGTAGAAACATGCGCTTCTAGCTGGAGGGAAAAGAATTTGCACCTGCGAAGGCGGTACGTTATTTAGTGGTATTGTTAGGCCACAAATACACATTCAGAGAACACGTGAAGGCAGTGGTGAAAATGGCAGAGGAGACAACATCTACATCGGCAAGAATAATGTTGGTGGTCCGCCACACTATAAG
The DNA here is from genome assembly GCA_964006375.1 of Tillus elongatus. Classification (NCBI taxonomy): domain Eukaryota; kingdom Metazoa; phylum Arthropoda; class Insecta; order Coleoptera; family Cleridae; genus Tillus; species Tillus elongatus. Next base: position 88,899,765 of record OZ023269.1, on the reverse strand, counting down.
AGGTGTATGTTCAGGGGAGTGGTGACTTCTTTACTACTGTATGCGACTCCCATATGGTGTGCTATTCTGGAAAAAAATATATATGAGCAAATGATGAAAAGAATACAGAGCAATATCGTGTTAAGGATGATCGGCGATTATATGACGGTGTCTGCAAAAGGCAGCTCAGGCCAGGGAAGGACAGCGCAGAAAGGAGGGCGGAGGCAAAGCAGCCGAGTCTGAGAAAATGGCAGAAGAGTTGGGACAGAAATGACAGTGTGGCTCAGTGAACTAAAAAATAAATCCCACAGTTGGAACCGTGGCTCCTGTGTGGGCACTGTAATGACGATTACTTCTTGGCTTCGTTTTTGACGGGCCATGGATCATTTAGCAGCTATACACAAAAAATAGCAGCTATACACAAAAAATAGGGGTAGCATCTGCATTTACTATGGTGAAATAGACTCTCCGGAACACACAGTGCTGGTGTGTGAGAGATTGCAAAACATCAGACAAAATGTAAATCTAAGCATGAGACGTTGTCCACCGAAAACATTGTGTTGAAAATGACCAGGAGTATATAAAAATCTGATACCATATAAAAAATGATAAAAGACATAATGAAATAACAGGAATATTAAGAGAAGTGTCACCAAGACATTCCTGCAGCCCATCCCTGAGAAAGAAGACTGACAACCCGGCGCACTGAAGATATGTCCACAAGAGACAGTTCCAGGGTGCAACGGGTGAAGCGAGGGGGTTTTAGTCGGTAGAAGTCCGACACTATCTGCGTCCCCTTCCCAGGTGTCCATGCAGGGTTTCTCTCTGCTAAAAAATTTATTAGTAGTAGTAGTAGTCAAATAAAATGTTTTACAATTAGCCACATATCAAATAGGTCTGGACGCAGCAAGTGCGTTATGTTGGTAAATTTTCATAAAAATGATCTGGCACCATTTTTTTTTAATTACATGCTTATAACTTTTTTTTCTTGTAATATAGAGATCTCAATTTTGGTACGTAGTTGACTTTTTATAACCTAAAGCCTGGCTAATGAACTTATCCAAGCCACTTACAAAAGGAATATACCTGTCACATTTAATCAAAATTGCCCCATTATTTTTTGAGTTAACGGTGTGTTACATACAATTTTTCTACGAAAATTCACCAAAAAGTCTGAGTACAATTTCAATAAGCTAAATTCGGTGCGTTCTGAGCGTTTCAGTGCCTTTTCGTATAAAAAAATTCGATAATGAGAAGATCGCGACTTTTTAATTTTGAAAAAATTTCTTCAAATGACCGCGAACTAGACCCCCTAGAACACATATCCGGGGTCAGTTTAAATTTTTTACCTATTTTTCCAGGAAACGTTTGCGTTTTCTTTCGAAAAAATTTTGTATCTCCGGAAACAACAAACTTATGGCAACCAAATTGATTACGCAGGTTATATTGTAAAAGTATACCACGTACCAAAATTTAGATCTTCAAATTAAAAGAAAAAAGGTATAGGCATTTGGAGAAAATTATTTGGGTGTCACTGATGACCACATAAACACACAAAACCAAAACATTTTGTGTCGATAACAAAATGGATTGTATATTATAGACAAAAAATAAGTTTTTGGCGAAAAATAACTTTGAAAATTTTATAGTTTTTCTTCTTAAATTTTCAAAATTGGCAACTTTGAGGCAAGAACCTGAAACGAATACAGGTTATGTAGAGAAAATGTGGCAAGAAGTTTGTTTTAAACAACGTTGAATTTCAGCATCAACTGCCATTGTCCTTCCTTTTACTGAAATGTTTGCAAAACATTCATTTCAAATAGACTCTTTCTCTAATGCTTTGGCAGTAGTTTTAGTAATAGAGTTTATGGTTTAATAGTCTATAGTTTTTAGCGAATTTTCTTTTAAAAAATTCGTCATAGAAGCTTGAACTGGGTCCCCTAGAAACCACCTGCGGGGTTAGTTTCATTTTCTATCTGTTAACATATATACAGGGTGGTGCATTTCTACGGTAAATCTCAATGTATCCGTTATGATAGGTACAAGATACGAGAAAAAATTGTATACAGTAATTATAATCAGTCTTGAGCTGCATCTTATAAAATTATTTTTACAATCACAGGCTGGTCTGTAAGTCGTTGGTAATACGAATTTTCTTTTTTTTTTTTAGTCAAATTTATTACGTTTGTGCATTTTTCATCGAAATATAATGCATGTCTGTAAGAAAAAAATTCTGTACGCCATAACTGCGTTATGGTAGCAAATTTTTATTAAATGCTTTAAATTTCAATAACTCGATTTGCTATTACCCAAAGGTTCGTTGGCTAGGAAACTAGTTTTTTCTGGAAGATTTTAGGTTTATTTTTGCACAATTTTTATACGTTTTGAAACGATAAAGTTATTTTCATGAAATATGGTACATCGTTTCTACTATGTAGGTTATACTAAAGACCAAATTTGATGCCTACTTTCATTAAAAAACGTATTTGCTATTAAAAACAATTTTATGAAAATTCACTACCATAACGCACTTGTTACGTACAGACTTTTATAATTATCTATCTATAACAGTTATTTAAAATGTATTTTTTTAATTATGACTAACTTCGAGCTATTTAATTTATATTTAAAGTGGACAATATTTTTGAAACGTCGTTATCTTTATTTTATTTGTGTGATTTATTTAAAAAAATTGTGGATAACCCAATATCAAATTTGTTTTTATGACATCTACTCCAAAAAAGCTGCCTTACAAAACATATTTTTCGAGAAATGCCGTTTCCAAAATACTCCTAAATCTCTGCCCTTCGAGCTGTGAGTTATAATGTCATTTTGATTACGATAAAAATGGGCTTATATTGGCAAAAACAGTGTCTTTATGAAACAAAAATGATTTGACGTCATTGTTACAAAGTAAATCAATAAAGTCTGTTTCAAATTTTCCATTTAATCATGAGAGAGGAATTTCATTTTGCAAGCAACAATTCGTAATATTTACAGATGTCTGTATGTTTAACTGATATCTGTTATTGTCACTTAATTTTCGTATCTCGACCTGAATCTCATCATTTATTTCATTACGAGTTTAATATTAATCGGAAGCTGGATTCAAATAACAAACAAACGTATTGGCGACTGTTTGAGGAGAAATAATTTGTTGCTTATGAAATACGAATATTACATTCTGTTAATCGATGTGGCGTACTTATAAGATTTTTTCATTTATTTAGAATGACAACGCTATGAGATTTCATTACACAAAATCGATTTCTATTATCTGGATTAAGTACACAGATTTATTAAATCTCTGGCTGCTTATAAAAAATGAGTCAAGTTCAACTGAATAAGAAATAAAAAAAGTCTGTACGCAGCAAGTGCGGTATGGTAGTGAATTTTGAATGTTGATAAAAATATTTTTAATAGCAAATATATTTTTTTAAATGAAATCAGGCATTAAGTTTCAATTTGAAATAAATGGTAACGTCAAAATAAACCCATATTCAGATCAGGGGTAACAGTTTCAATTTTTTTTGTAGAACCTGAAAAAAGAAGTAAATGACATTAATATCAAAACTCTACGGGACACATAAAGATATATAACAGCAAAATATAAGCAATTTTGTCAACTATATATATATATATATATATATATATATATATATATATATATATATATATATATATATATATATATATATATATATATATATATATATATATATAAAGTCAACGGATTACAAAACGATTGCAAGAAAAGCAAGAGTAGCTTAGTAATTTCAAAGGAATGTTTAGAAAAAAAAAACAAATTGTTTAGCAGAATAGGTAAATGAAAATATGCTTGATCTTGTTTAATTAAAAATTTTGAGTTGTGACTAGTTTAAGTAAAATTTTGTTTAATTTAGATAATAAGCTGTGACTAGTTTTAATGAAATATATTGAGTTTAAATAATTAAGTTGTATTTTGCTTAAGTGAAAATTTGTCATACTGGATGAGAATGACATTTGCAAGTAAAACCAAAAGGGATTGGGAAATAGTAATTAGCAGAAATTTAAACTTACCGCTTAATGATGATACATTTAACTTATATCCAACTATTTCCACAATTATTTAAATAATATTTCCAAAGTAAGTAACTTGTTTTGAGCTATGTTATCAATTTGCAATGTCATTGGACAAAAACAAGCAAATAGCAATCATATGAACACTTCAAATTGTAATAATCTAATTTTATTGGCTAATGAGAAAAAATTGAAAAACATCCATTGAAATACAGAGACTTGTTGAACACCGAAAGCAACAGCATCAAGAAGTAAAATGGGTGATTAAAAACGGGATAATAAGTGATAAAAGACATAAATCTAACCCAGTTAACCTAAAAAAGTTAAATATCACGCTTACCTAACAACAATACGTGTAATAAAAGTGATTAAAGTCCAAAAGGCAAGCGATAAGAAGAAATCTAGTCTTTATAGTGACCGACACCAGTTGGGCTAAGGTACTTAAAAGTGTAAATGTGTATATTGCAATCAAATTTTTGAATATTTACGGTCCATTAACCTTGTGGGTAAATAAGAAACAAAGACGGAGGCAATATATCAGCTAAGGAGCAGTTAATGTTATCGAATCAGCACAATTGGAGGTAGTCAACATAGTCAACATAAATGCCACCAGAGGGAGCAACGGTCAACCTATGATAAATACGATCGTCTCCATTTTTTCATAGAAATTTATTGCCATATCGACGTATACATTTAAAACGACGGACGTCATAGTAACACGTATATTAAAATAAACCAGTAGGAAGTTTTCAAAGCGGCATGGATTAAAGATTTTAAATGCATCATTCTTTAAACTAAATTAGGCATATAAGAATTAAAATTAAATAGAAAAGGATCCTTAATAGGTATTTAATATAGATTTTGTTTGTAAAGTTTAAGCATTTCTCATTCAGTAAATTAAATATCAATAATTTATTTAAAATAAACAAGATTTTTCATTGACTAAATAAAATATATAGTTGAGGTTAACGAAATTTAGGTGAAGGAATCTGCAGAGTGAAGATAAATAAATACACATACTAATTAAAACGACAGAGGGGGTTTGTTAAACTTGAGAAATAATTAAAGGAAAATAGGCAGCTTATTTTATATGATGTCAGTAATTATTATCAGTGGAATCTGTGCAAAAAGTTTTGAAAAAAGCGTTTTTCTAAATCTGAATCAAGTCAGATTTATAAAAAGGTTTTTTTAATGTTTGTTATTGAATAATTAGTTTAGTAAAACTCACGTTATATCCTTGAGAATGGAATACATTTTTCCGGAAGCTCGGAATTTAATAAAGGGTTTTATTTTGCACACAATTTTTTGATAAATAACATTATTACCGTCACAAAAAGTTAATACTATATATATATATATATATATATATATATATATATATATATATATATATATATATATATATATATATATAAACATATGAAAATTGAAACTGACCCTGGATATGGGTTCTAGGGGGACTGGTTGACTCTCATTTGAAGAAATTTTTTCAAAATTCTAAAGTCAGGATCTCCTAATTAGTGATTTTTTTTAAGAAAATTAACTAAAAATGCAGGAGGTTTCATAAAAAAGCTGTTCATTTAGTCTACATATATGAAAACACAAAAACACAGCGAATTTTTATTAAATGCTTCAAAATTGAATAACTGAATTTTCCATTAACCTAGAAACTTGAGTTTCAGTATCAACACGTCTACCAAATTTCTTCCAAGCAGTTTTGTTATTTTTCGAGAAACAAACATTTTTTTCTCGGACCAATTAAATTTTTGTTTTGAAAAACTAGTCCGATTGGGCTTTCTAACGAACTCATCCAATCTATTGACAAGATAAAGACACATGCCCCCTCCCAAGGGCGGTGCATGCAGACATTTAACTTGCTGAAACATTCGCACATCCTCGGTTGATGTCAATTTACAGTATGTACTGAAAACTAATTTGACGTTTCTAGTCGGGACACTTAATCGGGACACTTAGGTCTACAGGTAGATTTAGATAAAGTTTGTTTATAAAAGATAAAATAGTTAGGTTGAAGTAAAAAATGGAAATAAAAAAGAATGGTCAAAAGTTATATTGCATAAAAGATACGCAGATGACATAGTGCCGATAGGAAAGACAGAAAAACAATTGCAAATAATGCTTAGTGTACTGGATGGTACGTTAAGAAGAATTAAACTTAAAATCAATGTAGATAAGTAAGGATAGGGGTAAGACTAGATGCATTCTCGCAACAATTAGAACCGTAGACCGGTTTCGCTCTCATTAGAGCTCTTCAGTACGGCATACTAATTGCAGCAAAAATGCACCAAAAATAACACGGCTATCGTATAGCCAGTCTTAAAACACTAAGTGAGTAGCGAACGTGTCGCCACCTAGTTCGGAACCAAGTACTTGTTGTCACGCCCGCTCCAAATAATACAGAGTATTAAAAATAGAGACGGTATACAACTAACTAACAATTAAAAAAAAAATTGTTAGCCCTGGCCCATTTCTACCCCAATATAGGGACAAAGTATGTAAGACTAGATGCATTCTCGCAACAATTAGAACCGTAGACCGGTTTCGCTCTCATTAGAGCTCTTCAGTACGGCATACTAATTGCAGCAAAAATGCACCAAAAATAACACGGCTATCGTATAGCCAGTCTTAAAACACTAAGTGAGTAGCGAACGTGTCGCCACCTAGTTCGGAACCAAGTACTTGTTGTCACGCCCGCTCCAAATAATACAGAGTATTAAAAATAGAGACGGTATACAACTAACTAACAATTAAAAAAAAAAAAAATTGTTAGCCCTGGCCCATTTCTACCCCAATATAGGGACAAAGTATGTAAGACTAGATGCATTCTCGCAACAATTAGAACCGTAGACCGGTTTCGCTCTCATTAGAGCTCTTCAGTACGGCATACTAATTGCAGCAAAAATGCACCAAAAATAACACGGCTATCGTATAGCCAGTCTTAAAACACTAAGTGAGTAGCGAACGTGTCGCCACCTAGTTCGGAACCAAGTACTTGTTGTCACGCCCGCTCCAAATAATACAGAGCTCTAATGAGAGCGAAACCGGTCTACGGTTCTAATTGTTGCGAGAATGCATCTAGTCTTACATACTTTGTCCCTATATTGGGGTAGAAATGGGCCAGGGCTAACAATTTTTTTTAAATTGTTAGTTAGTTGTATACCGTCTCTATTTTTAATACTCTGTATTATTTGGAGCGGGCGTGACAACAAGTACTTGGTTCCGAACTAGGTGGCGACACGTTCGCTACTCACTTAGTGTTTTAAGACTGGCTATACGATAGCCGTGTTATTTTTGGTGCATTTTTGCTGCAATTAGTATGCCGTACTGAAGAGCTCTAATGAGAGCGAAACCGGTCTACGGTTCTAATTGTTGCGAGAATGCATCTAGTCTTACATACTTTGTCCCTATATTGGGGTAGAAATGGGCCAGGGCTAACAATTTTTTTTAATTGTTAGTTAGTTGTATACCGTCTCTATTTTTAATACTCTGTATTATTTGGAGCGGGCGTGACAACAAGTACTTGGTTCCGAACTAGGTGGCGACACGTTCGCTACTCACTTAGTGTTTTAAGACTGGCTATACGATAGCCGTGTTATTTTTGGTGCATTTTTGCTGCAATTAGTATGCCGTACTGAAGAGCTCTAATGAGAGCGAAACCGGTCTACGGTTCTAATTGTTGCGAGAATGCATCTAGTCTTACATACTTTGTCCCTATATTGGGGTAGAAATGGGCCAGGGCTAACAATTTTTTTTTTTTTTAATTGTTAGTTGTATACCGTCTCTATTTTTAATACTCTGTATTATTTGGAGCGGGCGTGACAACAAGTACTTGGTTCCGAACTAGGTGGCGACACGTTCGCTACTCACTTAGTGTTTTAAGGATAGGGGTGCTAAAATGGATATAGAGTTGAACGACGAACGATTTAAACAAGTACCTTGGAATTATTATTGCGGATGTTGGCAAACGTAGCAAATAACCGAGAAGGAGGATTGGGATGACGAAGCATGCATCTAATAAACAAAACACTATTCTTACTAATAAAATTTCTGGACGCAGCAAGGGCGTTATGGTAGCGAATTTTCGTAAACATATTTTTAATGGCAAATATGTCTTGTTTTTAAACGAAGAACATTTGGTTGGCAGTATAACCTATATAGTACTAACAATGTACCATATTTCATTAAAATAGCTTTGTTGTTTCAAAAAGTACAAACATTTTCTGAAAATAAACTCACAAATTTCCAGAAAAACTGGTCTGATTTTTCTGCCCAACGAACCTCTTGAAGCTATTTACACACCTGCTAAGATATAATTATTCAAGAACAGCTTTAGGACCAAAATTTGAAAAAAAAAAATTATGAAGATTTGTAAAAATTTCTTTTACAAAAATCAGCATTTTTTTACAGAAATTTCCTTAAGTGATGTTACACTAAATTATATTTTTCACAAAAAGTTGCCAACTTTTTTTTACAATAACTTACTAAACATTTATTATTAATTACCAACATATCACAAAAAACTTACAAAAATGATTTCTACAGAAACACAAAACATTTCTGTGAAAACTTTTGAAATTCAGCCACTATTTGAGAGTGCCTGTATATGGCACCTCGATTTTTTCCACGAGTAATACAGCCGAAGATCTCTCTGAATGCGTCATTTCCATGGCGCTCCACTATCTGTTGATATACATATGTGATATTGATTGAAATATGGGCCAAAAGCGTGAAAAGTTGCAAGATAATTGAAATAACTCAAAAACGATGAACGATATCATTTTTTTTCTTACAAACATGCATTATAATTCGATGGAAAACACAAAAATGCAATAACATAAGGGGGTGTTCTATTTAAAAAAGAAACTGTGTATCACCAACGACTTATAGGCCAGCCTGTGATTGTCAATATAAGTTTATAAAATGCAGTTCGAGATACGCTATAATTAACATATATACTTTTTTCTCATATCTTGTATAATAATGGATATATTGAGCTTTACCGTAAAAATGCGTCACCCTGTATATGTGTAAACAGAAAAAAACTGAAACTGACCTTGTATATGGGTTTTAGTGGTTCTAGTTCGCGCTCATTTGAAGAAATATTTTTCAAATTCATAAGTCGCGGTCCTCTCAATAACGAATTTTTTCTACGAAAATTTGCTAAAATATAGAATATTACACCATAAACGCTATAGCTGAAACTACTGCCGAAGCATCAGAAAGAGGGTCTATTTGAAGTGGATTTTCCGAAAATATTTTAGTAAAATGAGGGACAATGATGGTTGAATCTGAAGCTTAAGGCTTTGTAAAACACACTTAGAACGAGATATCTTCCACATAATCCGTATTTGTTTCAAATTCGTTGTCTGACGTTTGTCTGTTGTTTGACGTTTCAAATCGCGACTTTGACGTTTTAAAAAGAAAAATGATAAAATTTTCAAAATATTTTTTGTGTTACTTCTTGACCTTTTTGCGTCAAGAAAACTTAACGGTTGTATGTAATATTCAATTGATTTTGTTAGTCACACAAAATACTTTGTTCTTGTGCTTTCGTCTGATCACAAGTGGCACCCAAATTATTTTTTTAAATGCCTATAACTTTTTTTCGTTTAACCTAGAGATCTGAATTTCGACATGTGGCGTAAATTTGATAGTAGAAACGTATGTACAAAATATGGATGTCATAACTCTGATATTTTCGGAGATACAAAAATTTTTCGAAAGAAAACCCAAAATTTTCCCTGAAAAGCTTGTTCGATTTTCCTGGCTAACGAACAACTGATCCAAGACACTTGCAAAACTAAGTTGCATACCAAATTTAATCAAGATCGGCCCATTATTTTTTGAGTTATCGATATGATATATATATATATATATATATATATATATATATATATATATATATATATATATATATATATATATATATATATATATAACACAAATCTCCTCATTAGTGAATTTTTCGTCATACGAAAAATTCACTAAAAATTCAATTTGTCCCTGAGGATACGGTTTATCCAATCATACGTATCGAGTGTTATAATGTATAACGCGGAAGGCTGCACTTTGGATAAGCAGGGTATAAAGAAAATAGAAGCTTTTAAAACGTGACAAGAAAAATTAGCAAGACATCGATAGAAAGCTGAATCAACGTGTGCCAGAAGAGTTGATAGAAGAAATATACTTGCTTAAAGAAATTAAACTCATAACGTCTTAATAACATTATTTGCAAGACACATACTTTGAAAAGAATAGAGGTAGAGTAATATTAAAATTTCTGGTGAGCCTAATCCAATTGATGAATTGCCTAAGCTACAATTAAATTAAAAACCCGCTACAAATAGAGGGCCATGGTCGCGACGGCAAGGCGGCACCGCCTTAGAGTGTGATGATGCTGATAAAATGACAGTTACAATATAAACTATATAGTAAAAACAATGTGCCATGTTTCATCAAAATAACTTTATTGTGTGAAAATGTACAAAAATTTCCAAAAGTAAACTTAAAGTGTTCCCGAAAAAACACGTTTCTTGGTCAACCTTATAGGTTAATAGCAAATTGAGCTATTCAAATATGAAATATTTGATCAAAATTCGCTACCGTAACGCACTTACTGCGTCCAGAATTTCTTTTCTTACAAACATGCATTATATTTCGATGGAAAATGCAAAAATGCAATAACTTAAGGCGTGTTTGATTAAAAAAAAGGAAATTTGTATCACCAACGACTTATGGGCCATCTTGTGATTGTAGAAATATTTTAAGATGTAGCTCAAGACACCCTATAATTAATATATACAAATTTTTTTCATATCTTATATAATAACGGATATATTGAGCTTTATTGATTTTTTACGCAAATTCGACAAAAATTATATACCATTAAACGATACTCTCTATAGCTAAGGCTACTGCCAAGCATCAGAGAGAGGGTCTATTTGAAATGAATTTTCTGCAAATATTTTAGTAAAATGAAGGACAATGACGATTGAAACTAAGACTTTAGGGTTTGTAAAACATTCTTCTTGAGACATTTTATTTCTATAGCGCGTATTAGATTCAAGTTATTTGTCTAAATGTTGCCAATTTTGACATTTTAAATCGCCACTTTGACGTTTTGAGGAAAACCCCAATTTATTTTTCTTTAAATGCCTATAATTTTTTGTCTTTTGACCTACATAGCTAAATTTTGGTGAGTAACTTACCTATAACGATGTAAACATGTGTACCAAATTTGGTTGCCCTTACTTTGTTAATTCCGGAGATATAATTTTTTTTTTGAAAAAAAACACAAAATTTTCCGGGAAAACCTGGGCAGATTTTCCTGGCTAACGAACTTATCCAAGCCATTTGCAAAAGGAATTTTTTCACCAAATTTAATCAAAATCGGCCCATTATTTTTTGAGTTATCGGTGTGATACATATATATATATATATATATATATATATATATATATATATATATATATATATATATATATATATATATATATATATATATATATATATATAAACATATAAAAATTGAAACTGACCCCGGATATGTTTTCTGGGGGGGCTAATTAGCGCTCATTTGAAGAAATTTTTTCAAAATTCAAAAGTCGAGATCTCCTCATTAGTGAATTTTTTTAAGAAAATTCACTAAAAGATATATGTATACATACCAATCGTACCTGCTAGAAAATGTATAATACACAAATAGCAAATGCATTGAAATGAAAAACCTGAAGAGCCAAGATGGCTAAGTTTGTAAATTGGCTAACATGTACTAACATCGGCTTGTCAACTTTGATACGTTGGTTCTGATCTGCGTTCACGGCCCTTTTAGAGCAAAATGAATTTGTTCTGTTGAGAACAAATTGGAAATATCGTACCATGCCATACTGTTCGTTCACTCATCCCGCTAATGACCTAAGCAGCTTATCAAATTTTAAAAAAGCCTGGACGCAGCAAGTGCGTTATGGTAGTGAATTTTCATAGAAATGATCTGGCACAAAATATTTTTTGTTATAACTTTTTTTTCTTGTAACATAGAAATCTAAATTTTGGTGCATAGTTTACTTTTTATATCGTAAACCTACCTACCAAATTTGGTTATCATAGCTTTTTATTTTTTGAGATATAAATTTTTTTCGAATGAAAACTCAACATTTTCCCGGAAAACCTTGTCCGATTTTCCTGACTAACGAACTTATCCAAGCCATTTACAAAAGGAAGGCACATGCCAAATTTTATCAAAATCGGCCCATTATGTTTTTAGTTATCGGTGTATTTATATATATATATATATATATATATATATATATATATATATATATATATATATATATATATATATATATATATATATATATATATATATATATATATATATATATATATATATATATATATATATATTCTAGTTCGCGCCATTTGCAAAATTTTTTCAAAATTCAAAAGTCGGGATCTCCTCATTAGTGAATTTTTTCTACGAAAATTCACTAAAACATGAAAAAATAATTAGCTGCCTGAAAAAAATATTAAATTAACCCTGAAATATAAAAAGGCTATTATACCCCTAAAAAATGGTTAGTAAAATCCACAAAACAGAATATTATAAGAGTAAATTGACTAGCATCGGCTACCATCGGCTAACGTGTGCTAAGATGTGCTAACATCGGCTTGTCAACTTTGATACGTTCGATCTGATCTGCGATCACGCCCCTTTTAGAGCAAAATAAATATTTTCCGTTGAGAATGAATTAAAAATATCGTAGCATCCCATACTGATCGTTCACTCATCCCGCTAATGACCTAAGCGGTTTATCAAATTTAAAAAGCCTGGACGCAGCAAGTGCGTTATGGTAGTGAATTTTCATAGAAATGATCTGGCGCAAAATATTTTATAACTTTTTTTTCTTGTAACATAGAAATCTAAATTTTGGTATATAGTTTTCTTTTTATATCGTAAACCTATCTACCAAATTTGGTTATCATAGATTTTTTATTTTATAAGATAAAAATTTTTTTTAAATGAAAACTCAAAATTTTCCCAGAAAACCTCGTCCGATTTTTTTGATTAACGAACTTGTCAAAGCCTTTTACAAAAGGAAGGTACGTGCCAAATTTTATCAAAATCGGCGTATTATTCTTTGAGATAAAATTTTTTTTGAATGAAAACTCAAAATTTTCCCGGAAAACCTCGTCCGATTTTCCTGACTAACAAACTTGTCAAAGCTATTTACAAAAGAAAGGTACACGCCAAATTTTATTAAAATCGGCTAATTACTTTTTGAGATAATAATTTTTTTCGAATGAAAACTCAAAATTTTCCCGGAAAACCTCTTCCGATTTTCCTGACTAACGAACTAATCCAAGCTATTTACAAAAGAAAAGTACATGCCAAATTTTATCAAAATCGGCTCATTATTTTTTGAGTTATCGGTGTGATACATATATATATATATATATATATATATATATATATATATATATATATATATATATATATATATATATATATAAACATATAAAAATTGAAACTGACCCCGGATATGGGTTCTAGGGGTCCTAGATCGCGCTCATTTGAAGAAATTTTTTCAAAATTCAAAAGTCGAGATCTCCTCATTAGTGAATTTTTTCTAAGAATATTCACTAAAAACCTGAAAAAATGTTTAGCTGCCTGAAAAAAAAATTAAATTAAGTCTGAAATAAAAAAGTATATTATACCTGCAAAAGAATGGTTAGTAAAATCAGCAAAACAGAATATTATAAGAGTAGCAACAAACATTCTTAAATCTAAAAATAATTACTACTGTGTGGTAGTAAGGAAAGCAAATATACAGACGCGTAAATATGATAAACAATAACATAGGGTAATCAGTGCAATTGGTAAAAATTAAAATCACAAAAAGACAAAACTCACCAGAACTGAAAGAAAAAATAACATTAAGTAAAAACAGAAAAATTGTACCTTTTGCTGAAAGCGAAGTAAATAATAAGGAAATCTCACAAGCTAAAAAGAGTACGTAAAATATGTTATGAAAAATGTTTTATCTAGGTGCATTATTAAACCCAGCCAAAAAATACTTTCTTACGATTAGATTAATTTATATAGTACCATTTTCATCTGACAATACATAATTCAATCTTCTGTTTAGCATCTAAAAATTTTAAAAAAAATCAAATATTAAATTCCATGAAATTTCACGTTTATTACCACCAAATATAAATACTTACCTGATTGATTGTTCGAATTTCGGTATTAATTGCACAAAAAACACTAACTTTTAACACACTACCACAGGGCGAACCGATTGCGCAAAAATATGAGAAACGTAAAAATCGTTTCAGATATTACGTAAGTCACCGATTTTTTGGTGTGTGCGCATTTTTCGCAGCACTATAAAACTAAAATACACCAACCTTGGTTGAACGCCCTAAAGGCTGGCTATATCCCACGTCGCAGCTACTATCTCTTCAATACTCACTCTGAAACAAGGAAACGAATTTAAGCATAACAGATTAAAAAATCTAAAATTTAAAGCTACAATTAAAAACTACAAAAAACTTTAATAACAGCTATTTTTATATACATACAAATATCCGACTGAAATGTATGAAAACGATGAATGGAATAAAAAAGATATTATTGGGTAATTGTAAAAGAAAATACTAACAGGTCAGTGACTAATGTTGTAACTGTTACCTAGTAAATCGTTGTTCTAAAAATATAGAAAACACTGGAAACAGTAAATAAATGAACCTCACCTAATCTTATTAAACTCTTTCTTATAATTTTTTACTTTATGTCATTTCAACCTTGTTGCTGTGTTTACGTATACAAACACGTTTTATTCAGAACGGCTTCAAGTAACTAAATAAAAGTCTTTATGTCTTTACATTTGTGAATTACAAACATTAAATAATGTATGTATTCGCTTTGATTTAATCCCATTTTAAGAAAGACCTTTATTTAAATATTAAAAATCTGACTTAATGCTTACACTTTAATCCTGATGTACAACGCTTTCCGCGAAGCCAGAGGAACCATAACCAAACCTGAAGCCATACCCATCAAGGACACCAGACACGAACACCCACTTTATTTCAGCGAATTAGGAATTATATACTATTTTGAAAATATAACACTTCACTTGATGTAAAAACAAAAATTAAAAAACCGCCATTACCGGGGATTTTCAAAATTTCAGGCATCTGTGGCTAAATGAAATAACATTAAGCCGTAATTCTCAAACTTTTTAAAAACCCACCATTCGCGAAACCTGGACTTATGTCGATCCGAATTAAATTAAGAATGATAAATTAATAATAAAACGTGTTTGCAGGGCGACTGCCGACCGGAACGTGAACATTTAAAATGAAATGAAAATAAATGAGGCGATAGATAATTTTTTGTCCAGTTATTTAATTCAGATAAGGATTGTTGGCCATGTATTAAGGTGGGAACACACTAAAAACATTCTTATTAGTTATATTTTAGTTAAAGTTACACAGTTTAAATTATTTTGTAAAAATTAGTATTTTGAAAGTAATAATAATAATAGAAACTGTTAGGCAGTTAAATAATATTTGCATTATTATAATTTGAATTTTAGATTAGGATTATTTTAAACTACAGGCGATTGCAGTAAAATAGAATTCTTCAACGCACATAACATTACACGGTACACAAACGCGACGATTTTACACCCCATACGAATGATGAACAGTGCAGATAATCATACAGATGCAACACAATACCGGACTATTAATGAGTGGTAGGTTATATTTTAAAAAAAATATTGAATGAGTCATTGGCGTTTTGAACGCAAGTTTCCAGCTGCTGCTTTTTTTATTAAATAGTTCACGAAATGCAAAGCCTAAGTGTCTCTAAGAACCCCATGAACTTGATTCTTTTGTCACCAGATGGGTGTTTTACCGCTCCTTAAATAGTTGGGGATTATATATGTCTCATTCCAAAGCTTATATGCTCTGAGAAAAAATGAGGATTCGTAAGGCAATGTTCGACAAGCGGCTAATTTGACACTAAATGCATGCGTTTTTTACTAAAACGGGATTCCCGTATAAACGTGGCAAGCTAACTAACTACCGAAGTAATTTCCAAGGAACAATGTCGATGATAGTATCGAAGGAAGAAGTAAAGATGATCCAGCCTTTATTCTGTGATCTAGAGAAGAAATATTGACCGTGGTAGATGAATTCCTTATTAGGCGAACAACTCGTTTATGAGTAGAATCTAGGAGGTACGTGGTTATCTTTGGGGCATCACCCCAGACATGAGAAAAATATTCGAATTGTGGAAAGTATATGTGCTATATATAGTGTCAAAATCTGTTGTGGTAAAAACAAAGTTTTAAACCGAAACATAATTCCAAACTTCTTTGCTAGACATTTTCAGCAGGATATGTTAAATTACGGTTAGGAAAAACCTACTTTACTACAATATGGTTAACACAGTTAACTCCAGCAGCCAGGAAGTGAAAATAAGTTGTACAATTATAAACAAAATTCAGTTCTGCTGGCAGAATGATCGCCAGACTTAAACTTGTATTCTAATTCACGAATTCAAAATATGCTTCAGAGTGCTTACGATAGGTTCTAAATTTCATACTAACATATTTCTCGTCATAAATTTTTATGACTTGTCTTTAAGATAATAATACCATCAAATATTAATAAAACCAACAAATATATGATATACACTATATTATTATTATATGACAGCTGTTTCGTTACAATGTATCTTTTTATTTTTCGTTTACTTTTTTTCTGAGAAAGCGATCTCTGGTGCGAGAAAATAAGAAATTACTGCGAAGCTAGAGGGCAAGTTTTTTCGTCTGTTATTATTAAATGGCTTCATAAAGTTGGGGCAAGCAAAATCAATAAATGTAGTCTAAATTTAATATTTATTTGTTTAATTACTATTTTGATTTTTTGAAATGTATTTTGTTTCTTTAACGTCGATCTATTTCTGCGACCATATTCAAGGAACAGTTTTATCTCACTATTCTCGAAATTTTGCTGAAACCCCATATGCTTTCCTATAGCAAACTGTTTAAGTTTTCATGCAAAAAGCACATTTTCAGAATGCAAACTAATTTCAGCAAATTCAATATTCAACAAGTCACATTCCTACTAGTCAAAATGCATATTTTCAATTATGTCCTGTAGTGGTTATTGTTTTTTTTTTTTATTCAAAATGATAGTTCATCCAAAACAAGCACGGGTCGACATGTTTTTATTCTTGTCTGCAAAACTGCATAGGTATTACGAGTTTACGCTCAAATGTTATCTAACAGAAATCATCCAAATTAAGTCCTACGCCTCCATGCATAGATATGTCATACTAGGGAGTCCAAAGAAGGACGAAACCGGTCCATGGCTCCTTCTATACATCATACCACAAGACACGGGATGACTGAAATGCTGGCAGCTAGCGAGTGATATGATTAACGTCCGTCGTGGTATTAGCCAAAGGATTAGTTGTTTTTACTTGCTAGTTTTCTTCCCGTATCTTCCTCCTTGATGTACTGTGTGTACGCGGAAACTGTTGTGGAAGCCTAGAAGCCTAGAACCGTCACAAAGCCACAGATGGCACTTCGCGCTATTCTTCACTGCAATATATATATATATATATATATATATATATATATATATATATATATATATATATATATATATATACTTATTTATTTATTTACTTACAAAAAAATTTACGGAACTTAAATATGGCTTTTCTAAAGTAGTAATGCGCTTTCACCAAAAAATTACAGTTTAAAAGACTGAACTCTCTACAGCAAATGTTTTCTATGAAAATTCGCTATAAAGGAGATCAATATCAAATTTGATTAATGGTAACAGACAATTTTACGAAGGGATGCGTGTGAACACCCATCATTCTTATGCACATTCAGTGACAGTAGTTTTATTTTTTAGTATATGGTGTATTTTTTATTTATTAATAATAATTAATAATTACCAAGTCTTGGGACTGGCGGCACAGCTGGCCTTAATTCATTTTTAGGTTTTTCAGGCAAAGTTAGTTACTCGTAGGTCTGCCTGGTACTCCCTATTTGCTGGCTCAGCTTTAGCAACCTCCGAGGAAGTCTATCATTTAGGCTTAAAACAATCTATTTGTCTACTCTTAAATAAGTGTATGAATAATATTAATCGAAAATAGTTTTATAATTCAAATATTATTAAAACGTCTCGCACAGTAAGTTTTAAACTGCGCTAGTGCCTTTCTGCTTCTACCAAAACAGATAAACAGACAGACAGACAGACAGACAGACATAATAAGTCACCATACATGATTCAATTTAACTGCAGATGGTTCGTCTTATAGGAGGACTGACATTTTTTAGTTCTTGTGTCTAGAACATAAAATATGCTTAGATCGGACAAACTGTAACAGCTACTTTATTTTTTTTATGAAAAAAATTGTCCTAGATTTAAGTATTGGCATACTAGCAGGAATATTGTCACAAAAAATTCCTTCAATTTAGTGACAACTGACAAACTGAAAATAGTAGTTAAAATTTTGGTTTGCACTCAAATGAAAATAAGGAGACACGATTGCTAGTATATCGTTGAGAAAAATTGTAAAAAGTTTTAGAAATAGAATTTAATTTATTTGCAATAAAATTGTAAAAAATAGCATTTTATTCATCCATCGGATAATGCTTATTTTGTTGGCGAAACGATCGCTTATTGTACTTATGAATTATAACCTGACAAAGTGAAAGGACTTTTTGTGGAAAAATGTAAGTCGTTCAACATTCTCCCTAATATACAAACCATCAGTTATATATATATATATATATATATATATATATATATATATATATATATATATATATATATATATATATATATATATATATATATATATATATATATATATATATATATATATATATATATATATATATATATATATATATATATATATATATATATATATATATATATATATATATATATATATATATATATATATATATATATATATATCATACAAAGGTCATACATTATTTTACTTAATTACAATGTCACCGGTCTTAGTAAATTTTATGTTTTACAATTTTTCGTTTTACAAATTTTGTAATGATTTATGCTTTTAAATTTGAAAAACTTTAAGATCAGTTAATTTGTTTCCTAAATTTTCTAAAAATAAAAGAGTTTTTAGTGATGACACAGCTTATTTACACAAATAAAACAAACTTTCATATCAAGAAAGAAATTTTTATCCCGCAAGGATAACAGGTAGTCATTGCATGAAAACAAATATAAATACGATTTAAAATACATCAATATACATTACGTGCAATTTTTTTAATAACAGTGAAACATATCATGAAATAGGTGCTTGAAATTTGTAGCTGCTTACGCTAATGTTAACAATAAAATTTAAGCAAGTACAGAACATTGAAAAACATTGAAAATCATTGTATTTCTAGGAAAGTTATAAAGGGATTATTTAATGATGTTTCATAGCAATGTGGCAAGTGCGTTATGGTAGCAAATTTTTATGAAAATCTTACAAATGACGAAAAGTTCAATAAATTTTAAAATTCGAGGCGCAGCAAATGCCCTATAGTAACAAATTTTCATTAGATGCTTTAAATTCTTATCACTCAATTTTTTGTAAAACTAAAAAGTCAGATTTTGATATACAGTAAAGCCTCTACCAGGGCAATATGTATACCCAATTTATATAAAATAGCTTTGCTGTTTTTTTGAGATACAAATTTTTTTTAGAAAAAAAACTTCAACAACTTGTCCGATTTGGCTGGCTAACGAACTCATTCAAGCTATTAACAAAAGAAAGACATGTGCTAAGTTTCATCGAAATCCGTTTATCATTTTTTGAGTTATCAGTCGGATACATATACATACAGATTGGTCCAACAATGCGTCCAAGTTCAATATATCCTTTATTATTCAATAATAAAAAAATTGTACAAAAGTTGCAGGTATCAACGTTGGCTACAAACTGAATTTATTTTTGCGTATAGAGGGTGTTGCATAAGTTAGATATAACCCAAATTGCACTCTTTTAAATGGTACACCCTGTATATTGTTTAATTATTGAATTCCTCTTGTTTTGCCGTTTCATCCAGTGTATAGTTGTTGTGGTTTATAGAGAAACGTTCAAAACTTATGGCCACTTTTCTAAAACATCAGAGGTACATTTGACGGTCTGTCTCTGTAATATGTCAGCATGCAACACTCTATTATGCCAGAAATTTGAAAAGGCGTTCTTCTTTCAACTTCAATTAATACAGGAAAAATTCCTTACAAATAGTATACAGCGTGAGTAAAAACACTGAAGTCAAGTTTTCTCGAGAACTTCAAATGGAACATCCTGTATATTATAATAAATTTCGATACATCAACAAATGTTCTTTCCGTTTCATGAAGTATTCCCTAGTCGTAAACCAGTATTTATTGAGATATTAGATGTTTTTTATAGAAAAATCGTAAATTTGTACACAGGAACAAATTAGTGTATTATTTTTGAAATACCTGTATACAGTTTCCTGTCTAGACTCCTCTTGGTTGATTATTAATCGTCTGTTGGGGCATATGAAGAATTATATTAAGATTTACGGTCACTACTTCTCAAAACCTAGTACCTATTCCGACGTAGTTTTATTATTGGAGAAAACTTCAAAATGTCGACTTGTTTCAACTGTGACATATTCCTTTAAAACTGTATTGCTACCAATATACAAAAGCATAGAGAAAAAATATTCCTTAAGTGAAAATAACAGCTAGAAAGTATATTTTTAATGAAAAAATGTATCAAGTATAAATTAAAGACTATTCGATTTAGTGATATTGAAATAAAACAATAAATAAAGCTGAAATTAGAATGTATCAAATCAAGGAAAATTGTGATAACAATGATATGACAACTACACAAAAGCAGTAAAAACTAGTTAATTAAGTGTTAGAGATGACCACGATTTTGCTCAGCACATAAGTATAAGCGAATTTGAAAAGAATAGTTAGCGTCTCGTAATACACTTAAATTAATATTATCAAATACACCACTGATTCTTGCCTTCATATCTTCTTTTGTCGCCGGTTGTGTCTGATAAACTAAATTTTTTACAAGTCCATTTTTGTTAGATCAGATTACCTAAGAGGCCATGCTTTCGAGAGGCCACCTATTTTGACTACTTGTGTAAGTAAAGGTTTTCAGTAGAATACTAGTGAAAGTTGTGTCTGTTGACATGTCCGTTCTTATGAAATGTTGTTTCGTCAGTGAGCAACACAAAGTTGAAGAATCTTGTATCTCTTTGGATTTGGTGCTGTGCCCAGTGACAAAATGGTAGTCGCCTATGATGAGAATCATTGTACAGTCCTTGGAGGAGTTGAATATGGTATGAATGCAATTTGTTTTTGCGTAAAATTCGTAAAACAGGGGTCCTACTGATATCAATTTCCCTTGCTATTTTACTTGAGCTGATATGAGGGTCTTCTATCACTTTCAAATTTACTATCAACTCTTTCTATTCGTTCAAAACAGGCTTGGTTATCTCAGTCTTCTTGTATCCTGTGTTCCCCGTTTCGTTAAAACGTCGCATCAGTCTTTTAGAAGCGCTTCTGTGTGGTTGTCTTCTATTGGGATATTTCTCATGATAGATTCTTGTCGCGAAGAAACAGTTTTTGTTACTTGCTCGTAACACATAAATCATATCAATTATTTCTTGTCGAGAGAGCGTCTCGTTATAATTCAAATACAAGAAATAACTACTCGATAGTTTAGGTTAATGTTTGGCAAGTAAGTCAATACATTGTTTATTTTACATAGTTAGGATATAATACTAATTCACTCCTGCCTAAAAAAGTACCTTTTTTCTCAAAAAAACACCCAATATATCGGTAAATACTGGTTTTAGGTATAGGGAATACATCGTGAAACTGAGAGACTATTTGTTGGTGTATATAAATTGTTTATAATATACAGGCTATTCCATTTGAACTTCTCGAAAAAACTTTACTCCAGTGTTTTTAATCGCCCTATATATTGTTTTCAGGTAATCCTTTCTGTATTGATTGAAACTGAAAGAACAACACTTTTTCAGGTTTTTCGCATGCTATTGCATGCTGAGATATTAATGAAGATACAAACCGTCAAATGTACCTATGAAAAGTGGCCATTACTTTTGAACGACTCTATATAGATGCCAATAACTATATACTGGATAAAACAAGAGTCATTCAAAAATGAAACAATATACAGGGCGTACCATTTGAAAAAAAGTGAAGTTTGGGTTGTATATAACTTATACAAAAATAATTTTTGTTTGTTTGTAGCTTTGTTAACTTTCGTTGCAATTTATTTTGTTGTTATTGAATAATAAAGGAGATATTTAACTTGAACACACTGTTGGACCACCCTGTATATGTATATATGTATATATATGTATATATATATATATATATATATATATATATATATATATATATATATATATATATATATATATATATATATATGACGGCCCACTGAAAACGAGCTGGCAGCCATAACTCCCAGGAAAATATTTTGGCGAAGAAAACCTGAAACACGTCAAGTTTTCTTGTCAGGGGGAAAACGCAAAAGGTATAGCCCAAACTTTACCCTCCTAAGTGAGGGTGTCATCCCATAATTTTTTTCAAATGAGAATAGGAATCATGTGATAGCTCGTTTAAAAAATATTTCTATTCCCTCTACACTACTTTTTTTAAATATTTCTATTCCCTATACACTATTTTTTTTATTTTTGAAATTCGGTCTATTCGTTTAGAAGATATTTTGAAATATCACTAATGCATTTCCCCAGACATTCTTAATGCTTTAGTTGGGCCTCACCAGCGCACATTAATGCATTTCCCCAGAAATTCGTAATTCTTGAGCTGGGCCTTACCAGCGTCCATTACAAGATAGAAATGTTATTAAAAGTTTACGATTCCCTATAAACTACTTTTTTTTTAAATGGGCTCTATTCGTTTAGAAGATATGTATTTTTGAAATATCACTAATGCATTTCGCCAGAAATTCGTAATTCTTGAGCTGGGCCTCACCAGCGTCCATTACAAGACAGAAATGTTGTTAAACGTTTACGTAAGTAGTGCATTCTTGAGGGCAGAAGAAAAATTTTATTTTTGAAATACGGTCTATTCGTTTAGAAGATATGGATTTTTGAAATATCACTTTAGTCAAAGACATTTTCTATACATGGTGTTTCTAAAAAATTATTACCATTATTCCATACATACATATATATATATATATATATATATATATATATATATATATATATATATATATATATATATATATATATATATACAGGGTGGCCCATTGAAATCGAGCTGGGAGCCATAACTACCAGGAAAATATTTTGTCGAAAAAACCTGAAACACGGTCTATTCGTTTAGAAGATATGGATTTTTGAAATATCACTTTAGTCAAAGACATTTTCTATACATGGTGTTTCTAAAAAATTATTACCATTATTCCATACATACACATATATATATATATATATATATATATATATATATATATATATATATATATATATATATATATATATATATATATATACAGGGTGGCCCATTGAAATCGAGCTGGGAGCCATAACTACCAGGAAAATATTTTGTCGAAAAAACCTGAAACACGACAAGTTTGCTTGTGGGGAGGACAACTTTTGACACAAAAAGTATAACCTAAACTTTACACTCCTAAGGTGTCATCCCTTAATTTTTTTCAGATAGGAATAGGGATCATGTGATAGCTCATTGAGAATAGATTTTTATTCCCTATACACTACTTTTTATTTTTGAAATTGGGTCTATTCGTTTAGAAGATATGTATTTTTGAAATATCACTAATGCATTTCCACAGAAATTCTTAATGTTTGAGTTGGGCCTCACCAGCGTCCATTACAAGATAGAAATGTTGTTAAACGTTTACGTAGGTAGTGTATTCTTGAGGCCAGAAGCTAACTTTTTAATTTTGAAACAGGGTCTATTCGTTTAGAAGATATGGATTTATGAAATATCACTAATGCATTTCCCAACAAAATCTCAAAAATGCCACGAGATATAGAGATCTCATTCAGAATGGAATATCAAAAATCAACGTAATCTTCCCGGTCGGTCAATGATAAAAATAGAGAAAAATGATGGTAGAAACATAGTGGGCTGCGATATTTATAAAATTTCGGACACGTCCCGAGGTATTAAAGTGTTCTTCTGAATTGCATACCAAAAATTTACTTAACCCAACTGCTTGACTACTGAAGTGCACGTTTTACGAAAAACAATGTGGTTAAGAGTCAAATTGGACCTCAAAAACAAAATTGATGACGGCAACGTTGTGGAACACGATATCAACAAAATTTCAAAAACATCCCGAGGTATAGAGATATTCTTCAGCACTGAATACCAAAAGCGAACATAATCCCCCTTATCGACCAGTGGAATTCGGTTCCATTTTTACTAAGGCTGGCTTTGACCTAAAATGCTGCGAAATTAATAAAATCTCGAAAACGTCCCGAGGTATCAAGGTATACTTCTAAATTGCGTACCAATATATATATATATATATATATATATATATATATATATATATATATATATATATATATATATATATATATATATATATATATATATATATATATATATATATATATATATATATATATTTGTGTGTGTGTGTGTGTGTAACTCTCCTCGTAGACTAATGGCCATCTTTTGAAATATTGCTGAAAAAACATCTACTTATATTTCACCCTGTATCATGTAGCACGCGAGTGCAAATTTTGTTAGTGTCTAGCAATCACAAGCCCCAAGAAACATCTGTCAACCTGTGAAAATTAGAGGAAAATCGGTGTACTTGATTTTGAGCTGCAAACGATCAAACAGCATCAAAAATTTATGGTGTTCACTTTAATTGAGGCGTAGTTTATTTCTCTGGCTTCACAAATGTTCGTTTTCTTTTTCTTTTCTGTAACCAGTTTCTCTTCTTGACAGCATCATCAGACAGGAAAAAACTCTGGACGCAGCAAATCCGTTATGGTAGTGAATTTTCATTAAAATGTTTTTATTGCAAATATGTGTGTTTTCTTTTTATTTAAGAAAGCAGGCATCAATTTTGGTTACCAATATAACCTATATAGTAAAAACAATGTGCCATGTTTCATAAAAATAACTTTATTGTGTGAAAATGTACAAAAATTTCCAAAAGTAAACTTAAGTGTTCCCGGAAAAACTCGTTTCTTGGTCAACCTTATAGGTTAATAGCAAATTGGGCTATTCAAATATAAAGCATTTGATCAAAATTCGCTACCATAACGCACTTGCTGCATTCAGAATTTCTTTGCTTACAAACATGCATTATATTTCGATGGAAAATGCAAAAATGCAATAACATAAGGCGTGTTTGATTTAAAAAAAATTGTATCACCAACGACTTATGGGCCAGCCTGTGATTGTAGAAATATTTTTTAAGATGTAGCTCAAGACACCCTATAATTAATATATAAAAAAATTTCATATCTTGTATAATAACGGATATATTGAGCTTTGTTGATTTTTTACGAAAATTCGACAAAAATTATATGCCATTAAACGATAAACTCTATAGCTAAGGCTACTGCCAAGTATCAGAGAAAGTGTCTATTTTAAATGAATTTTCTGGAAACCTTTTAGTAAAGTGAAGGACAATGACGGTTGAAACTAAGACTTCAGGGTTTGTAAAACACCCTTCTTGAGACATTTGTATTCCATAGCCCGTATTAGATTCAAGTTATTTGCCTAAATGTTGCCGATTTTGAGGTTTTAAATCGCAACTTTGACGTTTTGAGGAAAACCCCAATTTACTTTTCTTTAAATGCCTATAACTTTTTTGTTTTTTGACCTACATAGCTAAATTTTGGTAGGTAACTTACGCAACCAAATTTGGTTGCCCTTACTTAGTTAATTTCGGAGATATAAATTTTTTTTGAAAGAAAACACAAAATATTCCGGGAAAACCTGGGCAGATTTTCCTGCCTAACAAACTTATCCAAGCCATTTATTCACCAAATTTAATCAAAATCGGCCCATTATTTTTTTAGTTATCGGTGTATATATATATATATATGTATATATATATATATATATATATATATATATATATATATATATATATATATATATATATATATATATATATAAACATATAAAAATTGAAACTGACCCCGGATATGTGTTCTGCGGGGCCTAATTAGCGCTCATTTGAAGAAATTTTTTCAAAATTCAAAAGTCGGGATCTTCTCATTAGTGATTTTTTTTTAAGAAAATTCACTATTCCTCTAAACTATATCCAATTAATGCAGGAGTTCCTCAAGGTTCAGCTTTAGCCCCTACTTTGTTTCTTCTCCACCTCAATGATCTCCTTTCTAGCACATCCAACCCAATTCACAGTTACGCGGACGACAGCACCCTCCACTCAAATATACAATATCCTAAGCCTGTTTCTTTAGCGCAACTAGATAAGGATCGCAGACTCATGGAGGATTCTGTCTCCGTGGTTCTCCAAAGAATATTAGACTGGGGAAGTAGAAATCTTGTCTTGAAATCCAGTCTTGCTGTCTTACTCATAAGAGATACACGAGCCGTAGACCCATCACAATGAACAACCAAGTTATCCAAAGTAATGAGTCCTTTTCACTTGTTGGCATTTCTGTGGATCGAGGTCTCAATTGGCACCAACATGTCACTTCAATTGCAGAATCGGCTGCTAAGAAATTAGGCTTCCTCTTTCGGGCTCGCAAATACTTTTCACCAGCTAATCTCTATACCTTATATACTTCACAAATAAGGCCAAACCTCGAATACTGCTCCCACATCTGGGGTGCAGCTGCCGCTTCTACACTCGCTATCCTGGACTCCATTCAGAGAAGAGCTATACGTCTCATCGGTGACCCTACACTCACCCAAAGGCTGCCGTCCCTTGCCCACCGACGTGCCGTTGGTGACCTCTCTCTCTTTTATAGATATCTGCACGGGCACTGCTCAGAGGAGCTTTCTTCCATAGTTCCTCCACCTGCTGCCCCCAGCAGATCTACCAGGGGAACATAGCGAATGCACCCTTTTACTGTCCAGGTCTCCAGACATAGAACATCCTGTTATGCCCGCTCTTTTGTCCCGAGGACTTCCAAGCTATGGAATTCTTTGCCGCCACATGTTTTTCCTTGTCCTCCGAACCTCCAAACCTTCAAGTCCAGAATTAACAAGTTGCCTCTTTCCTCCTTGTCGACACCCACGGTACGATAGTATTTAGGCTGTAAGCCCTCATGGTGTGTTGTCGAAATAAAAAAATAAAAAAAATAAAAAACCAAAATGGCGTTGATTTATACGTGTTCATGACAACTACAAATAAAAATCTGTTGTATATGTTATATATATATATATATATATATATATATATATATATATATATATATATATATATATATATCACACCGATAACTCAAACAATCATGGTCCGATTTTTCGATTTTTATCAAATTTGGCACATACCTTCCTTTTGCAAATGGCTTGGACAAGTTCGTTAGTCAGGAAAATCGGCCCAGGTTGAAAATTTTGTGTTTTCTTTCGAAAAAAAATTATATCTCCGGAAATAACAAAGTAATGGCAACCAAATTTAGTAAGCTGGTTTATCTCATAAAGTGTATCCTGTGTACCAAATTCAGATCTCTATCTTGAAAAACAAAAAAGTTAGAGCTAAATTAATTTTTAATTAATTAAATCTGATTCAAGAAAGCTCAAACGTCAAAATTGATTGAGTACGAATGAGAGTGAAAAATACTACAAGTAATGACTAACAAGCTCCTAGATATGTGTTTAAGCCGTTATTTTCCTTGATTTCGTTATAATATGAACAAAAAATCTATTATAAATCGAAATAGTTTTATGTAAATTTTAAAACATTGAACAAATATATGACGGGATATAGCTGCTAGTAGACACATGTAGTATAGCTCAGTGGTCTAAATCCATGTAAATCCGATAATCAAATTCAGTTGACGTCTGCATGACGAGTTCGAATCCTAATTAATGACTTTACTTTTTCAATTTTTTTTAGTCTCATTTCACTTTACCGTTATCTAATTAGTTTGTTGTGTTTCCGATGAATTTGTTAGCGAGTTTTTGTATAGAAAATAATTACACAAAGAGGAGATGAAAGTTTTAAGACTTAATTCAATTTGAATACCATATCTGGTTCTTTGTTCTTGCCCTAACTTAATGAAACCGTTCCATATTTAATACAGTCGTAGACTTTTCCCGTGGCTTCACAAGTGCTTGTTTTAGTGAATTTTGTTTGCAGGCTAAAGAATTGAGTAGAATTGAAGAAAATACCTCCACTGAAATTAAGAAACGAATAATATACAGAATCATGAGCAATTATTTAGGCAAAGCGTACAGTTGGGATGGAGCAAAGGACAAAAAAAAAAGTAAGAACTTGATTTTGGCGAAAATGATCATGAGTAAGTAGTTGTAATTTTGCAAGTCTGCAGTAATGTACTTTACTTAGTATTTTGTGTGGGCGGTGATCAAAATCAATCAAACCATGAAGAGCAGCAGAAGAGAAACAGCGCTGATGTAGAGATGTAATCGGTAGATTAGATAATCTAAATGAGATTGAATATAATAATAATAATAACTGAAGTAAATATTGTTTATTTGTAAAAGCAGTGTTTTTTTACCAAGATAAAAAGATTCGCCAAATTGACCCACTAATCCTATAATGTATGATTAAGTTATTTTTAGTTTTATAATCGAGTATATAAAGAGGGCATCAATTCACCTTTGATAAGTTAATTTCATATATTCTTATGAAAGGAAAATCATAGTATAGCTATAGATAGATTTTCACAGTTTCGTTACTACATAGTAATCAATTTACACAAAGTACTTTCCAAGTCCAAATTTTTTTTTTGCAGACAGTTAAACTATATAAGAACAGAAGTTTCCATGATGTTTTCAGAAACTCCTTGAAAAAAATTGCTTACTCATAGAAGATAAAATTACATTAGTGTTTGGTAGTTTAGATTTAGACGAGTCTGTTTTATTATTTTTAAATATAAAAAGTTGAAGCAGGGAAAAGCCGAGTTTTTATCAGTGTTCCGTAAATATGAACACAAAATGCATATGCATATTATATTTGTGTATAAGTACACTTAAATCACCACAACACATCTTTTTAAACATCTGACGATCGTTTCAGTAACAAAGTTATCGTCATCAGAGGATAAAAATCCTCTGATGACGCTAAATTTGTTAGTGAAACGATCGTCATGTCTTTAAAAATATGTGTTGCGGTGATTTGGGTTCTCCAAGTGTACTTATCAGTGCTCATCACAGGTTCCAATCTCCACTTAGTGATATTTGTGTATAATTATATTATATAGGTACTTTGGGGAATGTACATTTTATATACCAATTGTAGAGGAATGGATTTACTATGGATATTTATTTCATATCTAGAGATATTCACTACATATGCCTGAATGTATATACATATCAGATGACAGTAGGGAATATAAGCATTACATACATAAATATAATATGTATATGAATTTTATATCCGGTTTGGATGTCTTTTGCGGGCAAATGGATATGATATAAATATGAAAATAACATCCATATCATATACAAATGAAATGTCCATGTACACTATGGTATTTCATAATCCTAATTATATCTTTTAAATATTATTTTGCTTTCTAGGATATAGTTCTTAGATTTACTAGGTGAATTTGAAAAAAAAACTTTATCATTATGGGCTACTATAAACAGTTTATATAAAACAATTTCGTTATCATACTTTATAAAGAACATATTTGTCTAATAAAATAGATAAATAAATAATAATTCGTATTATTTATCGGCACCTGAACTATTTACTACAACGTGCATTGAAATATAAATCTAGCCAAAGATGACGTCACGCGAATCGGATTGAAGTTACGTATCCTCCCAAATTTAGCACCACCTGCTGGCAAATAGATATACAATACTACTAAGATGGATGAATGACTAAAAGCACACTCTATGCAGAGATCTGTGTAGACGGTGATTGAAGTTTTGATAATACAGAAAATGAGTATTGTGCGAATGATTAACCTAAACCGCAGCCAGAGAAACCGAACAAGAATGAAAATGAGTAATGATACGTTGCCTACCACGATATGTATGTCACCAGATTTAAACAACGACAACGGTTAACAACCTATTCTTTCTTAACTAAAATTCCCTAAAACGAAAGTAACTAAACTAATGCCAAGTTTCGTGTTAAAATGCACAGGATTATAACTTTGGTGTTAAAATTTAAAGTGCACACGATATATCTATACTGAAACGCCTGTATTAACAACCCCAACTAGCTGTCACGAAAACGGATAAAAATGTCAATGCATATATATGGGACTGGCTCAAAATATAACGATTTGAGGCTAAAAGTGGATAGAAGAAGCTATTTCTAGTACAATTTTTGCTAAATCTATAACACTTTATAGGCTTCGTCTATGAATTTTTAGTACAATTTTCGGCCTTGCGGCGGCAACCCTGTTTAGCGGTGCAAATAATAAGTAATATGCAGATGCAGAGCAGTCAGTAGATCTACTGGCTCTGGTAATATTGATCATGGTCCGCCATCTATGCGATGCTTGCTAAAGTAATGAAATATGTACGGATCGTAGCAAATAGGCCGCATAGTGTTCGCAAGCCTCCATACTAATTTAATTCGAATGTACACAAAAAGACTGGTCCACGCCCTTGGCTGGCGAGGTTTAGGCCGAGTAGCTCTCAAAGTCGCCCATTGTAATGTCGCTAACAAGGAGGCAAGAAGGACTGTCGCGTTCGAGGGCGACCACGATATTAAATGTGGTTCTACTCTTAATCAAAAAGTTTCATTAAGAAATGAAATCAATCTTGTCAATGGATTTTTTTATTGCAATAACCCAAACGCCTACTAACATTCTTAATATTTTCTTAGGAAAACGTCATTGCCATTTAAACTATTTATACCTTCCATAAAATAAATTATTTACCCTTAAGTATGTTTATTTGTATCTAATAAATCAAACAGCTCAAAACTAAAACTCGATTAGGTAAGTCGCCTATATTAAGTACATATTATTATTATGTTTATTCAATTAAATTAAACAATGTGTATTTACACAATAAGTCCTAAAAGTAATTAGAATATTTATATGCGTAATATCTCTAGCAATATTAAATAGGATTTATTTTCGCTATAAATAGAATGGGTGGGGCATAAGAAATAGGAACACTTCCGTTCGTCTGCTGTGGATGCTTTACACAGTCAGTCAGACGAATACTGCAAAAAATGCTAATGCCGCATGTATGGTGTCGCCTATTGTAATGTCGCTAACAACGGGTGTCGGCAAAAAGGACTGTCGCGCTCGAGGGCGACCAAGCATAGCTCTTAGGATTTAGGATCCTTCAAAATTTTAAATTTTGATATTATCAAATTGTTCGACGAACATTACGCACAACCAAAAAGACAAGTCTCTCATGAACTCGTGAGTAATGATGAGCCATATATGCGCTGCTTGTTATAGTAATGATATTTCTTTGATGGGAGTGTCGCATGATCGTTAGAATACTTTGAAATTTGAAAATTAGTATGTTTAGGGGATCCAAATATCAATTGAATCGGTTACCACTTTCACTTTCACTACACTAAATACAAGACAGGGCAGGACCTGACCTGACCTGGCTCACCGCACGGGTCAGGCGACTCGCGCTTGTGTATTTGTCGGTCATCGCTGGTGACGCCGCTGTCGATCATTGGCCACTGATCCGAGATGCGGTTCTCACTAACTACGAGACCCTGCTCTCATGGGCCGTTCTAAAGATCCGGATCTTTAAATCGGGTCAATCATGACCTACACATCACTATATATATATATATATATATATATATATATATATATATATATATATATATATATATATATATATATATATATATATATATATAAATACTGAGTACAATTGTTTGACAACACCTATCTAATCAATACATCAAACGGGCCCTACAAAAGGGGGGCAAGTGGAATTCCCTATTACAAGATGAATTGCGTGAATACTAAAAAGCCGCGTTGTCACAGCCACTATAAATAAAACCAACGCAACAATGACGATGGCAACAGGTTGTCCTCAAGGAGGACTGCTATGACCTCTGATGTGGTCGCTCGTTGTTGATAAACTTATGACGACATAGAGTAGGATTCATACGCAGATGATATTGTCATAACAGTAAAAGGCAAGCATGATGCTGTAATTATATCCAGCCTAATGCAAACAGCCCTAAATATTGTAAGGAACTGGTGCGAGGCAGGGGGGTTTAATGTCAATCCTCATGTGACAGTCCTTCTCCCATTCACGAACAGAAAGAAACTAAATTTGAAAGCTCCCACTCTGAATGGAACACAGATATAATTTACCAATGAAGTTAAATAATTAGTGATTCTTAGACCAAAAACGGAATTGGAACATGCACTTAGAAAAACTATTTCGAGAACCACAGTGACAATCTCGACTTGCAGTAGACTGGTAGAAAAGACGTGGAGGCTGAATCCCGGGATTATATTGGATATACGAAACTGTAGGGTTAAACCCATGGTCACACATGCATCTGTAGTATGGTGTCGAAAAACGGAGCAAGCATTAGCATAAACTAAATTGCAAAATTTGCAAAGGCTGATCTGTCTTGGAACAACGGGAGCTATGGCATTATGCCCTGCAGGTGAAATAGACAATGCTGAATCTGACTCCACTGCAGATATGCGTGAAGCAGGAAGCAGCACTAAGTGCCTAAAATGCAGACAAATTCAAACTAGGAGACTTAGTTGGCGACTTGAAGATCCTGGAAATTATTCCAGGTAAATCACACCCCAAACCAACAGATCAAATGCCTGCTAAACTGAACTTGATAGTTCCATTTGACATGGTCATATGTGATCGCCAAGCATGTGACAGAGATAGTAAAAGGCTGACAAACAACTCAACCGTATGGTATAAGACGGGTCTAAAGAAGGACTTGGATTAAGAGGACCTAACTTTAGACTTGCTAAGTCTCTAGGTAAAACTTCCCCCATATTCTAAGCAGAAATACAGAGATCTACATCCTCTCAGACAGTAATAAGACTCTGAAATCATTTAAAACTGAGTCTAAACTGACCTGGGACTACAAAAAATCCTTAAAGCAACTGGCTACAAACAACAAAGAACTATTCGATGTGGCAGGCAATCAAGGCACTGAAGAAAATGAGAAAGCAGATAGCTTTGCAACAAAAAAATTATATGGTCCAGAGCCATATTGTGGCTTAACAAAAAGCCACATAAGAAATGAACTTGATACTTGGGAGAGGAACCAAATCCTGTCACACTGGATGAAAACGCCAGGCTTAAGGCAAGCAAAGCGGTTCATCACCATATCAACAGAGAAGTCTGAACTGTTCCTTGAAGAGAAGAACGACTTAAGAATAATCGACAGGACTTTTCACAGGACACTTCCCAGTAAGCTATCACCTTATAAAGATGGGTAAGGTGGACAGTGTAAATGTCAGATACTCCTCTGAAGCATGTGGAACAATGGAACATTTGCTATGCGACAGAAGGGCCCAGTTCTGCAAATGACCCAAATACCTTGGAGCGGTAACCTTAACACCCCAAGAAATAGGTAAAATAGCTCTCAAAAAGATACTACACTATAAAAAAAAGTCTGAACTTTTTTTGGGCAACTACTAGAAAGAGCCACATACAAAAGATTCAACGGGTCGCAGTGCTGAGAGGACAAAGGCTTATACAACTGATTAAGCAATCTACAATCTAGAAGTGAAATTGTCCTAAATAGATCACATAGGACAATTTGTTTTGATAAATGTGTGTATTTTTGTTTCTTTAACGTCGGTCTATTTCCGCGACGATGGCCAATCACCGACGCCAGGAAACAGCTTCACCTCACTATCCTGAAAATTTTGAAAAACCCCTGCCTTCCTGTAAGAAGGGTGGGGATATTTAACGTGCTCAACATCCCATGGGCACGAAACCGACGGCTTTCTGCCCCCTCTGAAGGCCGGAACGTGCAGACCTTCAACTTGCTCAAATGCAATGTCAAAACCTGGGTTGATGTTAATTTTATACTGTGTACCAAAAAAGTAAAGGGAGAACCCTGGGAATCGAACCCAGTACCCTACGGTTCAGAGACACACATTCTTATCACTGAACCACCAAGCTATCTTTGGTAAATGTTATTCACACAATATACTGCATACAAAATACTAGATTAAACAGTCACAACTACAGACTCTTCTACACTGTTTACAGTAGATATAGGACTTAGTGGCTTTGTATATAGTTAAAAGACGTGTACAAATCCAGATATCAAAAAGAGTAAGTCTGGACGCAGGGAGTGTGTTATGGTAGTGAATTTCCATAAATAATCTGGCACCAAATATTTTTTATAATTTTTTTTCTTGTCATAGAAATCTAAATTTTAGTATATAGTTTACTTTTTATATCATAAACCTACCCACCAAATTTGGTAACCATGGCTCTTTTATTTTTTAAGATTTTTTTGGAAGGAAACTGAAGTTTCCCGGAAAACCTGGTCAGATTTCCCTGGCTAATGAACTTATCCAAGCCACTTACAATAGGAAGGTACATGCTAAATTTCATCAAGATAGACATTATTTTTTGAGTTATCAGTATCATACATACATACATATATATATATATATATATATATATATATATATATATATATATATATATATATATATATATATATATATATATATATATATATATATATATATATATATATATATATATATATATATATATATATATATATATATATATATATATATATATAATGTAAAAATCGAAACAGACCCCGGATATGGGTTCTACGGGTCCTAGTTCAAGCTCATTTGGACAAATTTTTTCACAATCCAAAAGTCGTGATCTCCCCATTAGTGAATTGTTTCTACGAAAATTCACTAAAAATGTGAAAATTTTCAGCTAGGACCTTTTGTCTTAGCAGGGCAGTTATTGTTCTGTGCTAGTTGCATTTTCGCGAATTTGGATAAGGCCTTTTGCCACCCTAAAACTAAACAAACTTTATTTTGAAAACATTATGAAATAGAGCCATTCAAACAAATAATAAACTAAACTTAATTAAGCAGCGGTTTTCACACGTCCGCTTCGACTGTCTGATTTACATCCTCACACCATGTATGCATGTTACTAACACAGCATTATACCGGGCGATGTAACTCGCGCGTTTTTGGAATAGTAATATACTTCTACACTTAGTACGATATTTGTTGAGACGGAATTCCAAGAAGACCCCGGCGTCACTTTCTTGTAATTAACAGTATTCGACACCCGAGGTTGTATAAAAGACTTTGACGGCGTGGTGTTCGCTATAGCAGCTTGGATACTGTATTTTGCAGTTACAAAGGCGTGTTTCTTCATAAGTGTATCGTCCTCTGCATTTTCGGTATTATATCTTATTAAAATAAATCAGTGAAGGTGAAAAATAAAATAAAGCAATATAATTCGCAGTCGGAGAGTATGGGATTTAACATGTATAATTATTTTAAGACAATTTTTCCAAATGAACTAACGCTGAAAATTTCAAGGAACGCCCCTGCCGTGGTAAATTGGTACAGTAGTTCTGATAGCAGAACTTTATTAGCTTATTTTTTCCAGGAATTCTATCTCAACAGATATCACACAGACTGTACTCTTCATAAGCTCACTGAGTAGTTCATCCAATTTATAACATTTTGCAATAGGTTGAAAAAGTTCTTTACCTGTTTTTTCATCAATAAATAAATGTTATATAATTTCCATCG
The DNA here is from genome assembly GCA_964006375.1 of Tillus elongatus. Classification (NCBI taxonomy): domain Eukaryota; kingdom Metazoa; phylum Arthropoda; class Insecta; order Coleoptera; family Cleridae; genus Tillus; species Tillus elongatus. The sequence continues at coordinate 88,863,754 of OZ023269.1, read as the reverse complement.
GTACCTACCTCATCTGTGTATAAATCCTAGGTATATAATGTATTGCACTTCAGCTGTTGTTATATGGTCCCTGCTCCAAATAGCCATTCATATATAGGAAAATAATTACCAAAAATGTCAGATGTGCTGAATGGTGTTAAAAAGAATCAAGCGAAACATATATTTATAGTAACTATGACATACGTCACTTATATGCTGTCATTTTGGCTGTGTGATATTTTTAAAATTTAGTGAAGATATGTAGTAGTAGTTGTTGAGGTAGATTAATGATGGGATTAAGGTTTACCTATGTTCAATGCAAACTTGGGTTGAAATATTAGAAGGTCTAAGATTAAACGTCTATTTGGTACTTCAAAATCTGAAGCTTATTCAATTTTGTAAACAACTTCCAAACTATTTCGGCATAAATTATGTAATGTAATAATAATAATAGGTTTATTCGCCACGGTTGATGCAATAATACATATGGCACATGAAAGATAACATTTAGTAAACTATCATGCAATAAAACCCAAATAAAGATCAAGCAACTACAAAGCACAAAAAATCATATGCAGTTATATGCAGGACATGAAATATAATAACATGTCAAAGTCAGCACACTGGCAATATTAGCTGTTAACAAGACAATGTAAAACGATATGATACACCATGTAAATTGGGCCAGGTGACAAATTTATTAAAAATACAGTCACCATACCACAGACATCCGGTATAAACTTATTTACCTGCACACTGTAAACAGGCTGCACTACAAGCAATTATTCCAATTGCAAATATTCACCAAAATCGTAAAAGGCATTTATAAATAGATGATTTTTTAAACGAAACTTAAAGCAGTTCACAGATGCGTGAGCGCTGAGAATGTCAGGCATGCGTTATACATAAGAATACAATTATAATGAGGAGAATGTTTATAAAGCACCTTTTTATGTTTGGGTATGCTCAACGCATCTCCATGTCTGGTCTTAATTGTAATACCATGAGTTCTTCACAAACAGATCCATATTATGTCGAACAAACATAATGTACTTAAAAATGTATATACAGGGCAGTCAAAACTCCGTTATTTTTAAACATGTCTCTGCAAATTTCCCTAGGAGAGTACAAAGCAACCTTTTCTGGATGATAAAAACACGTTCAATCTCCCTCGCAGAGGCCCAACATATGATATTAATTATAGGAAATGTGCGAGTAAGCCATCGCATAATACACACTCAGCAAACCATCAGTATCCAACGAATAATGCAGTTGTAAAATTGCAAATGCCGTCCGGTTCAGCTTCTTGCAAAGATGCTCTATCTGCACTTCCCAACTCAATCTCTCGTCCACAATAATTTCCAGAAACTTTGTGCTCCCAGAGATTTCGATATTTAATTTTGGTTGGCCCTGATGGGCATTGTTTGGGGGTCTAATATTAAAGCTTAAACAAGCAGTCTTTTCTGGATTGAGTATTAATTTATTTCGCTGACAACATGCTTTCAGTGCATCTGTCATGAGATCCGCCCTGTCTAAAAGCTTCTCCCAAATGTCAGCTACAACCATAACTGTTATATCATAAGGGAACCTGGTAAGCATCCCAGTATCCAGGCTGCAGGGGCCACTGCAGAATTCAGTAGATCGTTAAGGAGCCCATGCTTAAAATGAGGTCAGAATTCACGAGCCCGCGAATCTGCAGGGAAAACAATTTTACAGCGGAAATCCCCGACCGCGAGGCATGGCGGGAGGAGACGCCGGGCTTACCATGGGACACGCTTGTCTGGTGTTTATTCGGAAAGGCTGAGGGTAAGTGATAGTATTTCCCTCAGAGACCATGCAATGATCTTTCAGACCGCAATGTACGCCATCCTGCACTGTGTGAGGGAGAACAAGAGGAGGGGCTACACCAACAAGCAGATCCTCATAACCACAAACAGCCAGGCAGCCCTTAAGGCCCTAAGTAGCCCATGGGTAAATTCCAGGCTGGTAAGTGAATGCCGAGACAAGACGAGCGACCTGGCTGGGCAGAATGAGGTCACCCTTATTTGGGTGCCGAGTCACTCGGGGGTGAAAGGCAATGAAGAAGTTGGCAGAGTCGCGAAGAGAGGGTCAGCAGAACAATTTATGGGACCAGAACCGGTACTGGGCGTGACAAAGACCACTGCCAGGGAAGCCATTATGTCCTGGGTCAGTAATTGAGGAACCCAGTTCAAAGAGAGCTGTAGAGCTGCTAAATCTTAGCAGAGGACAGCTCACATACATAACAGGACTATTGAGGGGACACATGTCCTTCAAGAAACACCTGCATAAAATGAGGCGGTTCGGGGGAACCTGGCATGCAGACCCTGCGGCAAGGGGGAGGAATAAGCCCAGCACATCTTGTGCGAGTGTAAAGCTCTGGACTGCAGAAGACAACTGATCTACAGTCAGCCTAGACCGGAGACAAAGCAATATAAAACTTCAACCTACAAATTGCTATGCAGACTAGTTCAAGGCACAGTGAAAAAAAAATTGAAATTTTTTTTGTCTGTTTGGTTTTCGATCTTATAAAGGATCAGAAAGAGGAAGGATCTGACAATATTGTTTCCTATACTAGAAGTGTAATTGTATAAGCATTTCTAAGTAATGTTTTAATTTTAGGTCTACATCTAGAGAAAGCCATGAAGTCTTCATCGGCCAGACTATTTTTATACTTTCTATGAAGAGCATTAAGTTTAAGTTCAGATATTATATCACTGGTGAACCAAGAAGGGTACCTAGACTGATGAATTTAAAGTTTTGGTACAAATCTGTCAATTACTGAGTATAGCTTTTCATATAAACTGGCACAAGCCTGTTGATACTGTGAGAACTGCAGATAAAGGTCCAATCAATCATGGCTAATACTGTATACAATCCTAAAAAGTCTGCTTTTCTAAAGTTATACAATGGTGTTGAATTGTCAAACCGAAAGTTCAATTAAGTTGGCCAGATATCTCAAAAAGTATTTCTAAGGCTGGATGATATAAATCTTCTGTGAGAAGTGGTGAACTGGTGCTATCATTACAGGTGTTCAGATTTGAAATTACAAAGTCAAGAATTTTCCATGACTATTAGCTACCTGATTAAGTTGATTTGCAGACAAATAACTCAGCATATTTATTAGATGATTCAACTGACGTGTATGGTTACTTTCATTAGCTAGCCATCCGATGTATTCTAGCAGATTGAAATCACCAATTAACAGGAAAGGATACAGTAGAAGATCAAGTGATTCAAGAAAATCAAATAATGTGGAATAGTCCGAAGCTGATACAGGAACTATATTGGAAGAGGGTACATAGATATAAATGACGTATAAATTTCATTTGGGAAAGAGGATCTTACTGCATACAATACCTATTGCTGGAAGTATGCAATGAATTCTATCACATGTCCTAACTTGAGCGACAGCAATTGTGTTCTTTACTGCTATGAGAGTGCCCCCTCCATGGGAAGCAACACTTGCCACGATCACATCTGAATACACGATATATATTGCCGAAAAGTTCCTCAACTGGAATGCTGCTCTTTGACCAAGTTTTAGAAAAGGCTATATCATAAAAAGCATAAAGTGAAAATAGAAAGACATTTTCAATCTTCGAATTAAGGCCACGGCAGTTTTGATAGCAGGAAAAAATTTATTTTTTACTAGTAAGATTTCTAGTTGTATTCCTGCGGTTTTGACAGTGTATGAATGGTGAAGGCAAAGTGAGATCTAATCTGATCCAATAAGGTTAATTGGCAGCGATCCCATCGACGACTTTGGCTGAAAAAATGGAAACGGTTAGCTAGTACATTTTCTATCCATAAGGATGGATCCAAAAGACTGCTCATAAACTCCGCCTTTTTTTCACTCTGAAGTTGGTATAGTCACCAGAACACACTGTCTCTATCTTCTAGATATTACATGAAAAGTTGACTCAATATATGACCGTCGATCATCCTCCTTAACTGACAATTGCAGCCTGCTAACAAATAGAGAGGCCCTCTGCGGTATATCAGCACCCACAATCCTACAGTCACTTAGTGTTCTTACCCTAAGAATGGCTCTAGTAGAGGTTGACCCAAAACTTGGTACCTGAGCAGGAGATCCTGGTAAAGCAGATCGATGAGACACCAGCAGATCGATGAGGCACACCAGTAGATCGATGATGAGCACCAGCAGATTGGTGAGGCATATTGGGTTTAGTATTAAAATGAGATTGAGCACAAATTCTTACTCCTTGCATAACAGGTGCAGAAAGTGGCTGCAAATTGGAACGCCCCATCACCGATCCAAGTTGAGATTCTGCTGCAAGCCTCCCCGCACATGGCAAATAACCAGCACCTGAAGCAAGCAACCTCAACATGTCCATATTGCTCTCCCTGAGCACAGACACCTCGAATAAAAGGGCTTGAAAACCAGCTTTGATGGTTGTGTCCACATTCCTCCAGATAGATTGAACGGACTTCACCAATTCCTCTCCAAGAGTCAACATCATGGTATCAATTTTCCCACCATTCGAAAGGAAAAGTACAGATTTGGGAGCTGACCCAATACATTCGATGCAAAAGAACTTAATCATCCTCTCCCCGAGAACAACTGTCATCATTTCAGTGGATAACAAACCAGAGCATCCCTGGCAGTAGTAAGAATGGCAGCCATTGCAACCTGCAAGCTTGTCATTGGAGGATTCCTGCTTGCCACAAACTTTGCAACTTATAATTGTTGTTTTAGGACCCCTGTATATTGTATCAATGCAAAATATTGGAATCACTTCAGAATTTATCAAAAGAAAAACAAACAAGAGATTAATTATTATCAGTCCAACATCAACTGTTGATAAGGTTTTTAACAAGTCACTTTAACTATTTCCAAATTGCACTTCAAACAACCTCAGAAGCCTTAGAAGTGAAAGTAAATAATTTAACAGTATTTACTTGAGCTACAAAACTTCAATTATCCTATAGTACAAATCACAAAATTATAGGACAAGTCTAGCCACTAAAAAGTGCCACTTAATACACAGCAGAAAATTCACAAATATATTTAAGAAATGATTTATACAATATAAATATTAATAATATTTAAAATCTAAAAGGAGTTTTAAGAATCAATATAAAAATCTAAAAGATAAATTTGTGTAGTCTCAATTCATAATGATGAAAACTGCGTTGCGGATAGTGACTTTAAATCTAATTGGTTACCATTATATATCTTGGACCTTGCAAGCTTTGAAAATAACAGCGGCATATTCAATACACACATGGCATCTGCCTGCAAGCTAAATGGCTAACCGCAATCGCAATAGCAGTTTAAAATTGCGGTTATTAAAAAATAACAATAACTAATAACAGTGCAATTGAATAATCGCTGTTTGGCTCATCGCTAATTTACAGTATGTTCTGAAAAATAATTTTGATGTTTCTACTGAGGATTGAGCCCAGGACCATTGGGTCCAGAGGCACACGTTTTTACCACTGGACCACCAAAGCTGTCATTAATAAAACATATACAACATAATATTACATCAACAGTTAGTACTATCATAAGTCACAATTATTGATTTTTTCCTTGGGTATCTAATAACTGAGACTACTAAACATTTGACATAATCACTATGTATAAAAAACTCGGGACGCAGCAAGTACGTTATGGTAGTGAATTTTTATTAAATGTTTCAAATTTGAATAACTCAATTTTCTATAAACTTAGAAAGTTTAATTTTGTTATGTAGTAAGGTCTTTCCTAGGGCAAGATAGCCACCAAATTTCATTAAAATAACTTTGTAATTTTTGGAAAAAATATTTTTTTCGAAAGAAAATTTAAAATTTGAATAACTCAATTTTCTATAAACTTAGAAAGTTAAATTTTGGCACTTAGTAAGGTCTCTCCCAAGGCAACATATACAATAAATTTCATTAAAACAGCTTTGTTATTTTCAAAAAAAAAAATTTTTTAAAAGAAAACTCAACATTTTCCCGGAAAACCCCGTCCGATTTTCTTGGCTAACGAACTCATCCAAGTCATTAATAAAAGAAAGGCACTTGCCGAGTTTCATTGAAATCGGTTAATTATTTTTTGAGTTATCAGAAGTATATATATATATATATATATATATATATATATATATATATATATATATATATATATATATATATATATATATATATATATATATCAAAAAATTGTGTGAAAGCCATAGAACTCATGTGATATCCTTGAGAAAGGAATAAAAATTTTCCGAAAGCTCGGCCTATAATAAAGAGTTTTATTCTACAACTGACTGCTTTCCCACAATTTTTTGATAACACTATTACCGTCACAAAAATTTAATACTATATATATATATATATATATATATATATATATATATATATATATATATATATATATATATATATATATATATATATATATATATATATATATATATATAAACATATAAAAATTGAAACTGACCCTGGATATGGGTTCTAGGGGTCCTAGTTCACGCTCATTTGAAAAAAAAAATTGAAAAGTCTCACCATCGATACCTCTCTATTAGTGAATTTTTTTTATTAAAAATTCACTAAAAAGGTCGTTTAAATCAACAAAATACAACATTGGAAACTGAATTTCAATCTGACATATATATTTTAGAACTGTCAGTTCTTTTTGTCACTGATTTTAATAAAACAACACTTGATAAATTACATGTTAAATAAGGATTAATTTTTATGAAATCAATATAAGAAAGCTATAAATATTGTTTTCAAAAGAGGCAAAAACATAGCTGGGAATTTCTTTAAAATAATACTGCACTGAAAAATATCTATATAATATAAAATTTATTTTCACAAATATGCCATATAAAACATTTGTATATTAATATTAAATAAAATAAAAACAATATACAGTCAACATGATCATGGACGGATTCAAACTAAGTTACATCAATATAAAAATAAATTCTTAGAACACATTCACAAGAAAATAATATCGAAACATTTACAGTCTAGATTCTAAATCAATACTTAACAGAGATTTATACCCACGAGATTCATATGTAAAGCATTTTGTGTGCAGGTACAGATTGCAGATGAGTTTAGTAAAAAAATAGACAATGTGCATAAAAATAGTGGAATCTCATACACTATTTACATAACAGTAGTCACAATCCTAAAGGTCTCATAGAAGTTATGGAAGCCAAAAGAACCATAAATATATATGGTGTAACTGAGTTAGAACCACTCCTTAATTGGGATGCACTTCCTATAAACAAATGATAATGATTTAGCAATACAATAAAGCAATTTAATAATGATAATGTAATCAATGATCAATTATGTGATAACGCACCCAATTGGAAAACAATCTCTGGTGAACTCATTCTTCCATCTCCTCCCATCGAATAGGCTAAGACACGTAGTCGATATTTCTTTCCTGGCTGTAAATTTTTAACATACCCTTCCAGCTCTCCACCAAATGATACCAAAGTATCATTTGCAGTGCTAAGATCTTGGTCAAATTCCCATACACGAATCTGTCAACAACAAAATAGAAAAAATTGTTCATCTTTCTTATAACATTTAAAAAATAATAATTTTTTGTAATCATAAATTTGCAAATATTTAGGTTATTGTCAAAAACCAAACACATTTGGAATGCACTCTGTGGTGCCATGTGGGGGTTCATTTACTTTTGTTTCCCTGATGTATAAAACAAGGTAAAAGTAGTTTATCTCCTGGTTTTTCTTACATTTTTAAGTTTTGGAATATCATAAATTTATTTAGAATCACAGCCAAAATGTTTTTATAAAAAATTGGCAGCATTACCTTATAACCCAGAAGTGGCTCTTCATTGTCTGATGGCAAAATATAAGTCCACGTAACTTTCACTGTGGATGGATCTATAGCCTTTATATGTACAGACAGCGGTGGACTTTGAGGGGCCATCCTATATGTCCTAGCTATAAGAAGAAACATTAAATTAACATCAAACAACTTATTAAAACTAGTGATGGGCGGGTAATTGAGCACCAAGTACTTTGAATTTGGTACTTTAGAATAACCGAAGTAACGAATACTCATTTAGAAAAGTAATCGTTACTTAGCATTCACTTATTTACAGGCATCCAGCATCTATACCCTGCACACGATTCTAGGATAGTAGTAGATGTACCTGGATATCTGATCATACCCATATATCTACTTAATGTATTTCCTATTTCGTATTTGGTATTATGAATACATATATATGTAAAACAACTTGCATTTGGAACGGCGATAGGCGATTGGTGCCAAGAATTTTATATCCAGTGCTGCTGTTATATTTACAGGAATATTGTTTATGTTACCACTAGAGGTGTGCGAAGGTTCGAAAACCAAACTCGAACCCGAACCGAACCTTCAGTTCGAAACATTGTACGTGCCGGCGATGTAAAATAGTTCAAAGTTCGAAATATGCAATTCCCCAAAATAGTTTGAAATTCGTTGTTCAAAAACACTTCAATATTAAACATTACAGGCATTCAAATCTGCCAAGGATAGCGAAGTTGTAACACAGTAGCGGCCCCGTTAAGTCGGTTGCGGCGCTTTTAACTCTGCATTGGCCACATTGAGTGGGTAGCGTAATTTGAGGAGATTTCAGTAATGCATATTTTTAACAGTTGGTGAGACACATTGAGGTCGCACAGAGCCATTTAACAATCACAGATTTATTTCTTATATATATATATATATATATATATATATATATATATATATATATATATATATATATATATATATATATCCTAGGACCCTAACGTCTCAATTAAATTCTCAATCAATACACAGTTAAAATTTCAAGTGGTTATTATATAACTATCATGCTCAACTTTAACCCCCTCACTCTGAAAGACTGTTAAAACGGCCTAGATAATACCAAACTACAGAAAGTAAATTGAGCTTAGCTATAGATGTGGAAATCTAAAAAAGATTTCAATATACCTTTTATGTTTTGGTTCAATGTTGACCCATCCTCACAACTAACATCATCATCGGGAGGCATTTTCATCCAATCAACCTGCAAATTTTGCCGAACCTTTGCTTTTTTCAGAAATAATATATATCTTCTACATACCAAATATTGTATACTAAAATATACCTAAATTCTGTATTTAACAAAATGATATATTATAAACATTGAAGAGTTTTGGTTAGTTCGAAGTTGGATTTTGAATTTTTAAGCAGTTCGAAGTTCGAATGTGAACCTTAGACATAGTATTTCAGAGGTTCGAAGTTCGAAACAACATATTTGCTTGGGTTCGTGCATAGTTCGGTTCGAGAGAAACATGGGTTCGCACACCTCTAGTTATCACCTATCTTATGATTATTGTACGTATTTTTTATTTCAATACTTTGCTTAGATCATACATGTAAAAAATTTAAATACATTCAGTTACATTTATATCCAGGTTTTTAGCAAAAAAGTGTTATGAAAAGTAATAATTAAAAAAATATGCTTTAGTTTAAACTCAGAATGAATGTTTATATACTCAGAATAATTATTGAACAGTTTGTAATCGGTACAACAAAAATATCTTTTGAAGTAGATATGAGTACATTCTCTTTAATTTGAGAATTTTCACATTTTTATTTTTTTTATTTTTTTATTTGAGGATTTTTTATTTCTTTAGTTAAACGTAATATACGTGAAACACCAAAAGAACAAAACAATGCTAATCCAATCATATTTAAGTGTAGGTTTTTCTTTCAAGAAAAAGATTAAACATTAAATAAAAAGAATGGAACTTCCCACATTTCATTTATTTGTGTTGTTAAAAAGAGGATATTCATCGTTAGCATATTGTATTTATTTATTATACATCATGCACAGAAAAACACACCTTAAAGACCTGGACAGAAATTATGACAATCCAGTATTGGCAAAATCTTCCAGGATTAGCTCACTCTAAGGCCTTCATAAAGGGCCTGTCTGAGTCAAGGACTAAAAAACTGCTAGAGTTAAACAGACAACAACTGAGTACTCTAGTCGGCCTGTATACAGGACACTGCCGCTTGCGTCACCACATGCACCGTATTTGAGAATTTTCACATTTTTATTTATTTATTTATTTGAGGATTTTTTATTTCTTTAGTTAAACGTAATATACGTGAAACACCAAAAGAACAAAGCAATGCTAATCCAATCATCTTGAAATGTAGGTTTTTTTTTCAAGAAAAAGATTAAATATTAAATAAAAAGAATGGAACTTCCCACATTTCATTTATTTGTGTTGTTGAAAAGGGAATATTCATTGTTAACATATTGTATTTAATTATTGACTAATCATAGGAGTCACTGTTTAGGTATAATTTATCATGAGTTTATGATAAATAAAAGATCTGTACAGTAGCTGCGCCAATTAGTCAATGTTAGTGGAAGGGGCGGGGCAATAACAGATCGGTATACAGTAATGTGTAGCCGGAATATTTTATTTTTACTCCCATGCCCACCAATATTAGGTGCATTCAAGCAAACTTGCATCATGCTAAGGCTGCGACATACCTCCTTAGCATGAAATTAAAATAGGAGCATATAGATATTGCTCTTCTCCAAGAGGCCTGGACTGCCAATTCGGAGCCAGTCTGGCCTGGAACTATATTCCATCCAGCTGGACGGTGATTAGGGGGGTTTACATTCCCAAATTGGGACGTAATGACCTCCTACCCACATCACTGAGACCTCTCAGTGTTACATCATTCCTCCTGAAGGGATTGGAAAAAATACTGGACGGACACATTAGGGGAAACATCTTAGTCAACAAACCCCTAAATAGCCACCAGTATGAATACCAAACTGGCAAATCTACTGAGTTAGCACTCAATAACCTCGTCGAGAAAATCACACACTCCCTGGAAAACGTAGAGGTGGTGGTGGCTGCATTTCTCGACATCGAAGGAGCATTTAATAATGCATTACCTATCTCCCTCTACGAGGCCACTATCGCTAGAGGGGTGGGACCTACCATTTGTGGCTGGATCAGAAGCATGCTACATAATCGGACCATTATTACCTCATTGCGGGGGGTGGTGGTCAGTGTCAGGGCTGCGAGGGGGTGCCCTCAGGGGGGAGTTCTATCCCCCCCCCCTGCTGTGGTCTCTCTTTGTGGACGATTTGCTGATGATCTCGTCATAATGGTTAGAGGCAAATTTGAGGAGGAACATGCAAGTACTCTTCAAGAGGCACTAAATGTAGTGAATTATTGGTGCTGGAGGGAACAGATGTCTGTGAACCCCCACAAAACGATCATTGTTCCATTTACCAGAAGAAGAAGGTTGGACAAATTAAAACCACCTATTCTTATGGGGGAAAAGATTCCATTTTCGGAACAAGCAAAATATCTGGGGGTTACCCTAGATAAGAAGCTCAACTGGGACGTACAGTTAGAGAATGTAATCTGCAGGGCTAAACTGTCCCTGTAGACATGCCGGAGAATCTGGCTCATCTACAGAGACAAGCTTGTCGGATGATAACGGGAGCGATAAGCACCGCACCATCAGCCGATCTGTAGGTCCTCCTTAATATTCCACCTCTTCACATATGGTTGGAGAGGGTGGCGAGGTGGACAACGTACAGACTAAAACAAACGGCCGACAGCATGCTGAAGGAAGTCAATCTGGGAGGGTCCGGACTTCTCGATGACATTGAGGGTCACGGGATTCTGGGACTGGTCTCAGGATTGATGCCTACAAAGATCAGTAGAGATCTGTCTTTCAAGACTGTCCTCCCGGAAAGGGAGGACTGGGAGCGAAATCAAACGACCCTATTGAGAGCCGATCTCTGCTGGTACTCTGACGGCTCCAAAACCAATATGGGAGTAGGAGCCGGCGCATATGGGGGCATCAACGATGCTAGACTATCAGCTAGCCCCGGCAAGTACGCAACCATACACCAGGCAGAAGTGTATGCCAGCGAGATGTGTGCAAGGGAAAGTATAAAAAACCAGTGCACACACAAATCGATAAAGATATATGCAGATAGCCAAGCTGCAATAAAGGCTCTTGGTTCCTACCAGTGTAATTCAAAAACGGTATAGAGTTGTAAATCTGCCCTTAATGAACTGGGCAGCTGTAATGAGGTGTCGCTTGTCTGAATACCGGGTCACTTGGACCATAATGGCAATGTTGCGGCCGACACGCTTGCCAGGAGTGGTGCCCAGAGAGACTTTATCGGACCAGAACCGGTGCTGGGGATAACATCATGCACAGCAAAACACACCTTAAAGACCTGGACAGAAGGAATGACAATCCAGTATTGGCAAAATCTTCCAGGATTTAGCTCACTCTAAGGCCTTCATAAATGGCTTGTCCGAGTCAAGGACTAAAAAACTTCTAGAGTTAAACAGACAACAACTGAGTACTCTAGTCGGCATGTATACAGGACACTGCCGCTTGCGTCACCACATGCACCGTATTGGAGTCAGTCAGGAGACCGGGTGCCGGCTGTGTACGGAGAGTGACGAGACAGCAGAGCACGTACTGTGTTCCTGTCCGGCGGTGGACAGGACTAGATAACTGCTCTTTGGCAAGGTAAAGCTTGCTCCGGAAAATCTGGATCAACTTTCGCCCACAAAGGTTATCGACCTCTGTAGGAGGCTGGCTTTGTTGGGCGAAATATAGACCATTAGGCGTGAGCCACAATAGACCTTATGTTCGCGGTGGAGGGACCGGTATGGCCCACTCACATACAAACCTAAGCAGGGAAATTAGATACTTGATATTGGTATTGGGTCTATATTTATATACTTATACTTATTTATTTGTATTTAAAATCTCACATCATGTCTTACAAAGAAGCAAAGCTTGTGCCTGTAATATAACATAATTTAATTAAGATCCTCTTCTATGGAACCTGAAAACCCTTAATGATTACTTTGTAACGAATACAATGTAACAAATAGTGGTTCTGAAAGTAACGATTACATACGAGTATTGAAAAGTAACGACGATGCACATCACTAATTAAAACTACTACTACATACCAATCTGCCTCTCACTCTCAGGTCCTTCACCAGCTGCATTATAAGCCATTACTTTAGTATAGTACTCGGTATTTGGTAGCAGACCGACAATAAGTGCCCAAGGTCTTGTCGTTCTGGACAAGTAATATACAGGTTCATCTTCGTTATTAATCCAATATTTAATCTACAAGAGAATGCATCGTGATACATTAGCTTAGATATATTAAAGTCTGGCAGCATTGTTTGATTTGGCTTAAACAGGGAAAAGGGTTAAATAGTTGTAAAACTAAAAAAATGAAAGCTCTGGTCGCAACAAGTACTAGTACTAAGTTATAGTAGCGAATGTTCATAAAAATCTTTCACATAATGAAAAATCCAAAAAAATGTATTAAAAAAAGTGTGTGTGAAAATAATATGCTGATGAAATTTGGCACTCATTTTGCCTCTATAGAGATCTTGTTACATACCAAAATTGACATTTCTAAGTTAAGAGAAACTTGAGTTATTAAAAGTGGAAAAAAATGTGTATGAAAATGCGCTACCCTAACCGACTTGCTGCCTCCGATCTGTTACTACTGGTTATATATACTGCCCTGCTTAGCTTAAAGTGTCCTATCTGACAAACCTTAAAGTCAGCTTTAAGCCGTACAAATCCCCGGGATTTGCCGGAATAATGCCCATCATGCTCCAACAGGGGATACATATACTGGCGCCGGCGCTTACCCTTATTATGAGGGCCAGCCTGACTCTGGGACACATTCCGAAGGCATGGAGACTGGCCAGGGCTGTATTCATTCCTAAACCTGGGCGTCCAACAGACCAGGCAAAGTCCCTGAGGCCAATAAGTCTCATGTCCTTTTTGCTAAAAACAATGGAAAAACTGCCCAACCGGCACATTAGGGGCGCTGTACTGGAAGCAAATCCCCCACACTGCAGACAATATGCATACAGAGCAGGAGTCTCAGCAGAAACAGCACTGGACGAACTCGTGCTGAAACTGGAGAATACGCTGGAGAACAGGGAGGTGGCGCTGGGGGCCTTCCTAGACATAGAGAGGGCCTTCAGCAACACCTCATTTGAATCAGTTCTGGCAGCTGTCAGAAGAGACCTGATGCAGGTGGATCGGTTCCAGGCTCAGGAACAGGGCAGTGTTCACCTCACTCGCGGGAGGGACTCTGCTGGCGAGGGTAGCAGCGAGGTATCCGCAGGGGAGCGTTCTGTCTCCCTTGCTCTGGTGCCTAGTCGCGGACGGCCTGCTACGGAGACTCTTGGGAGGGGGGTATGAGGTACAGGGCTATGCGGACGACATTGTCATCATAGTCAGAGGAAAGCTTACACAGTCAGTGTGGAAGTGCATGCAGACAGCACAGAAAGTGGTGGAAAGGTGGACGGTTGGTCAAGGGCTCGTGGTGAGCCCTGAGAAAACAACCATCATACCGTTTATGAGGAGGAGGAAGTGGGAGAGCCACAGAACTCTCACTCTATACGGTAGGAACATTCCAATGGCCAGGGAGGAGAAATATCTTGGGGTTGTATTGGACTAACCTGGAATGGTCAAGTTGAAAAAATACTGTGTAAGGCAGTCATGACCTTAGCCGTCACTAGGCGGCTATATGGAAAAACGTGGAGACTAAGACCTAGTATGGCCCACTGGCTGTACACAAGGGTGGTCAGACCATCGTTAACATACGCGGCACTGGTCTGCTGGCCTAAGGTGACACAATCCAGTGTCAAACAAAAACTAGGCAAGATCCAAAGAATGGCTTGCCTAGGCATCACAGGGGCCATGTCTTCACAGGCTTCAGGGGCCACTGCAGAATTCAGGAGATCGTGAAGGAGCCCATGCCTGAAATGAGGTCAGACTTCGTGAGCCCGCGAATCTGTAGTGAAAACAACTTTACAGTGGAAATCCCCGACCGCGAGGCATGGCGGGAGGAGACGCCGAGCATACCAGGGGCCGCGCTCGTCTGGTTCACGGACGGATCCGGCGGGGAGCGTGAGACGGGGGCAGGTGTTTATTCGGAAGGACCGAGAGTAAGTCATAGTATTTCCCTCGGAGCCCATGCAACGGTCTTTCAGGCCGAAATGTATGCCATCCTGCACTGTGTGCGGGAGAACAAGAGGAGGGGCTACACCAACAAGCGGATCCTCATAGCCACACACAGCCAGGCAGCCCTTAAGGCCCTAAGTAGCCCACAGGTAAATTCCTAGCTAGTGAGTGAGTGCTGAGACGAGACGAGCGACCTGGCTGGGCAAAATGGGTGCCGAGTCACTCGGCGGTCAAAGGCAATGAAGAAGCTGACAGTCTCGCGAAGAGAGGGTCAGCAGAACCATTTATGGGACCACAACCGGCTCTGGGTGTGACAAAGAGTCCTGGGTCAGAAACCAACACAGGGCGTACTGGGCAGACTGTCCAGGGCTCAGACATGTGAAGTCAATAATTGACGAACCCAGTTCAAAGAGAGCTGTGGAGTTGCTTAATCTTAGCAGAGGACAGCTCAGAAATATAACAGGTCTCTTGACGGGAAACATGGCCGTCAAGAAACACCTGCATAAAATGGGGCAGATCGAGGGGGACCTCGCATACAGACCCTGCAGCGAGGGGGAGAAATCAGCCCAGCACATCTTGTGTGAGTGTAAAGCTCTGGACCGCAAAAGACAACTGATCTACGGTCAGTCTAGACTGACAGAGCATTACAAAACTTCACCCTACCAATCGCTGTGCAGACTGGTTCAAGGCACAGTGATTTTGGAATGAGTGGAGTGAAGAGACTAACGGCATGCACAATAGGCCAAGGACTGCAGTGCTATCAGGGCGGCAAAGCCCCGAACAAGCCCTGAGGGAGAAAAAAAAAGGTCGTGTGGAGTTCTGAAATTTTCTTTCTTCTTCTCTTCTTTCAAAGCACAACATGCTTTCATGCGACCTTGCTTTTGTGCAGCAGTTAAGTTAGGCACGAAATTGGCAGCCACCCTTTTCATCTCCAAATCTTCCATTAAAATTCGCTAAACTGAACTCCAAGTCCCTCCAGACAGCTCCATAACTTCGTCAATGGTCCGTCAAATTTTTTCAACATTTTCATTGGTTCGAGCCATGGAAGGAAAACCAGAACGAGGTTTATCATCAATTGACTTTTCACCTCTTCTGAACTGGGACAACTACTCAACACGTCATAAGATGAAGGATTTAGAGAAAATAATTTGCAAAAGTGTTTACCAAAAACTACAATTGACTTTTTGGTTTGAAAGTGGTTAAATCGAAAAGAAGCATGTCAACCTGATAATTATTCATGGTTTCAAACCTAAAATATCAATACACAACTGCACCAAAAAAAAAATTTTAAACTTCACTGAAACTGAGTTAAACTTTTAAAGTAAATTGTGAGTTTGACATTTAATAAAGTTATGACTAAAATATGAGGACAATCCCAGAATATACACTAATTTCTTGACCTCTTCTATATTCAGAGCTTTTTTTAAACTTCTATATTGATTATAAATTATTTATAAAAGATTTGTTAATCTATTATTTAAATGAGAATGCTTCATTGTTACTTACCCTGTGACCTATAAGTTTTCCTCTGACATTCTCTCTTGTTTGATCAATAGCTTTCCAGGTAACATTCATGGCGGTAGAATTGTAAGGCTTTGGAACAATTAATTGTGGTGCGACTTGTGGCATATCTTCAGCAGAATAAATTAATACTTCTGAACTGATTGGCCCAGCTCCAATATTATTAAAAGCTTGTACTTTAACTAGATATTCAGTATAATAAAAATCTTGTGGTATGCGGACCACTGCTATTCCAGTATTACCATACTTCTGAAGAGCCAGTTTCTGAAATTCTGGTTCACCAACCCTCCGTTTCCAGAATACCTTATAATAGACTCCAGGTCCATTCTGCTGGTCAGACCTTAACGGTGTCCAAGTTATGGTCAAATCTCCAATCTTACCTCCTCCACCACCAATATTACTAGGTGGAACATATGGCTTATCAGGTGGTGTGGAATGTCTAGGACTGGGTGCAGAAGGAGGTCCCAGACCTCTTGAATTCCATGCTGCAACTCTAAATTCATATACTGACCAAGGCGTCAACCTGTTTTCAATAGTGGATTCTCTTCTACCAGTGTATCTGTCAATGGGTGTTGCATATACTCCCTGAGAAATATTCACCCATGTTTGGTTCCAGTTTGTTCTACCACTAATTGTATAAGTACTTATTGGTGAACCATGTGTAGCACCATCTGTCCACTGAAGTGTAAATGAGCTTTTTTGAATAGCCTGAACCTGTACTCCTCCTGGTGGACCTGGAGGCCCTTCAATTATGATTACAGATTTTGACGATATCCTACCAACTGCTGATTTTACAATGCACTCATATTCCCCAGCATCATAAAATGTTGCATTGATTACATTTAAATAACCACCTTCTATTTTCTAAAAAAAAAAAAAACATATAAAGACAAGATTAAATATCACCCACTTATTATCTTACAACACGATTATTGGTGTTCCTTATGTCAATATCTCTTATTACGAGCCCATTGTGAGTCCATATATATGCTACATCTAACATCTCGTCAGTTATTGCATAACAACGTAGTCCAAATGTCATTCCAACAGATGTTATGATTTGTGGATTTAAACTTTCAATAAAACGAGGACCACCTGAATAAAAAAAACAATCAAAATCTCTAATATATCTTGAAAAAAGAGAAGTCCGGGCGCAGCAAGTGCGTTATGGTAGCGAATTTTCATAAAAATCTTTCAAACATGAATTCCAAATCAGTTTTTTCAACAGAAAATATATTTCCGAAAATAATGACGTCTATTTGATGAAATGTTTTACCTATGTTGCCTTTAAGACTTTGTTAAATACCAAAATTAAATTTTTTAGGTTAATATAAAACTAAGTTATTAAAGTAAAATAAAAATGACTATAAAAATGCACCACCATAACGCATTTGCTATGTCATGTCTGAGCTTCTACTACTGTCGATTGACTGAAGATTAATTTTTCACACTTATTTTATTAAATAAACAAATATGTCACAAATTCTATAATTTAAACTGCCACGAAACGATCGCATCTACTTCAAATGAATTTTCTGCAAATATTTTACTCAAATGAAGAACAATAGCTGTTTAAATGGAAATTTAAGACCTTGTAAAACACACTTCTTGCAATAGTTGTTGTCCATAACTCGCCTTCATTGCTAAATTTTTGTTCAAAATCACCAATTTTGTCATTTGAGATAGTCACATTTTTAGAAGAAAAAAAACAATACAATTTTCAAAGTATTTTTTTTTATACTTCCTGGCCTTTTTGCACCACGGAAATTTATTATTTGTCTGTAATATTTAATAAGACTGTTTCCCATACATAATGTTTTGGTCTTGTGGGCTCCTTTGACCTCCCAACGGGACCATTTGTTTTCTTTAAACACTTACAACTTTTTTGCTTTTAACTAAGAGATTTGAATTTTGACATGTATAGTATACGCTTTACAAAATCAATTTGGGTACCAAATTTAGCTACAATAACTATGTTAGTTTCAAAGAAACAAAAATTTTCTGGAAAAAAAATTGTCCCAGAAAAACTGATCCAACACTTCCGGTTGAACCAGAAATAACGTGTCTGTCACATGTGCTGCTAAAAGTGATATAAATCATGGAAATTATATCAAGCCTTATTTAGCTTTATATGCTTCCTGCCAGATCATCATTACAAATAATCAGTGACATATTCAAAATTGTGATTTTCTAAGAAACTATCAGAAGTGAAATGAATGCGACCAATGTTTAGGTTTATATTTTTCTGTGTAATTTAAAAATGGTACAATATACAGAATTGAGTAATTCTGCGGTAAAAAACGAGGGAAGTTACTTGAGTGGTCATTCACGGAGGTTTTTTTTTTAAAGGAAACCTTTCTGATGGCATAACTTTGAATACAGGCATACTGCAAGGATCTATCCTGAGTCCTCTGTTGTATCTTATTTACACCTGTAACTTATTCAGCCACATCAAGTTCACTTGCACACAGATGACACTCAGGTGTGCTACTCATTTATGCCTTCGGATATGACTGAAGCTTGTCAGCGGATCACAGGGGATTTGAATACTGTTTATAATGTGTCATGTTTCACCGACGGATCGCGGCTGGAGGACCGACAATCCTCCGGGGCAGGAATATACATCGAGGGCCTGGGGGTGCGCGAGAGCTATGCTCTTGGCGCATACACCACGGCATTCGAAACAGAGGCGTATGCTATCCTGTCTGTGGCCAATAGACAGGATGTGAAGATGAGTCCCGAGAAATGTGTGTGCATCTGCTCGGGTAGCCAGGCGGTCCTCCGGGCAGTCTGCGCGGCCAGAATCAGGTCAACACTGGTTCAGGAGTGCGCTGACGCCCTCAGAGGGCTAGCCAGGACGAAGGAGGTGCAACTGGTGTGGGTTCCGGGACACTGTGGCGTAGCGGGGAATGAGGTGGCGAATAATCTCGCAAAACTCGGTTCCCGCCGGCCGTTCTGTGGCCCGGAGCCTGCGATAGGCATAAGTAGGAAGACAGTCTCTGTCGCCTTAGACAGGTGGACCGAGGAAGCAATGGAGAGGCACTGCGGGTCGGTTGGTGGCTGCAGGCAGGCGAGGGACTTCGTGGAGGGGCCGGACAGAGATAAAGCTGTCTGGCTACTCGGAAGGAGTCGACCTACGCTTCGCCGCATCCTCGGGGTGCTGACAGGCCACTGCGCCCTTAGAAGACACCTCACATTGATAGGCGTAGAGAGGGATCCCATTTGCCAGGAATGCGGCGAGGATGGGGAAACGTCCCACCACTACCTGTGTGAATGCGAGGCTTTTGGGAGTCTTCGAGCAGAATTGTTCGGATTGAAGACTCTGCAGAGGAATCAGGTAAGTACCGTTCAATTGAAGACCGTCACAGCCTTCATCTCGAGGTCGAGGCGGTTTGGCGACGGAACCGAGGAAGAGTAGAGCATGGTTGCTGGGGTTGGCAAAAAGGGCCCATTGTGGCCTACTTGCTTGGCGTTGGCCTCCCCACCACTGCTACTACTACTACTTGAGTGGTCATTCACGGAGGTTTTTTTTTAAAGGAAACTTTTCTGATGGCATAACTTTGAATACAGGCGTACTGCAAGGATCTATCCTGAGTCCTCTGTTGTATCTTATTTACACCTGTAACTTATTCAGCCACATCAAGTGCACTTGCACACAGATGACACTCAGGTGTGCTACTCATTTATGCCTTCGGATATGACTGAAGCTTGTCAACGGATCACAGGGGATTTGAATACTGTTTATAATGTGTCATAAGCACATAACTTGAAATTAAATCTGCCAAAACCGCTTTGCTTCTTTTTGGAAGGAAGGTTGACTGACACAACTATTTCCAGTTTATTAATGTACAAATAACAACTGCCTCTTCAGGAGAGTGGTAGAAGTCTGGGATTGCTGCTGAATAGTGACATGAAATTTGAAAGTCATGTATCGAAATGCATTATGCTTGCTGTTTCAAGACTTTAAAAAGTGTGTTCCTAAAGGATTATTTAAATAGGAAAAGTAAAATCTTGCTGTGTGATTCGCTGGTCAGTTTTAATCCTTGTCTATCTGTCTACGATCCCTGTTTAGTTTCCTATGGTGTTGCAAAAATTCAGAGAATGCAGAAATATTGTATTAGGTTGACCTATGGGATAAAGTATCACAGTATATCAGGCAGTTTTTGGGTCTAGTGGATGGTTGAATACAACCTGAACAATTTGTTATCATTCAGGATGTCTTTTTTTATCATATCATTAATCACATAAGTGTTCCTATCTGTATAACAAAATAACATTTAGAAGGGACATGCACACCCTAAGTTTAAGACATAGATTTATAGTGACCCCACTGTTCGGTGTGACTAGAATGCGTCTTGTCGAAACCAGAGATCTCTCTATGAACAAATTTCGTTGTTCATACTGTCAGCATATATCTTATTAACAGACAGCCTGACAATGCATTGGTGCAATATCTTATGTGTTGGCGTTGCAATGCTGGTCGGCATTTGTGAATAAGATTTGGCATTCATTATCATGCAATGGTAAGGTGGGTTAGATTTAATTTGAAATGGATGGAGTATGGGCTAGTAACTAGTAGGTATATACAGTAGTATCCGGGTTTTACGAGTTGTAAATTTAACGAATTTCTAATTTAACGGGCAAACTTTGGTGATTTGAATAGACTTGTGTAAGAGAGAATGCTAAAATATTTCTGATTTAACAAGATCGCATTTTAGGTGATTTCGGTTTTAGCGAGGTAATTATAGTGCTGACCCGTTCACATTTTCATTGAAATACAGGCATAGATCTGCGAAAGTAAACAAGGAGACCTCGCCGTTTTGTGAATCTCGTTGCCTCTCTACCTAAAAAATATGACCACTCACACACACTTAGAACCAGATGCACATGTTTCTTAATTGAGAGATGACACTAGTGGGTAATACAATTTACTGTACACAGTACAAGAGAAAATATTCATTGGTTCTTCCACTCACACAATGATAGAGTCCCTCTTACCACTTGAAATCAACGTTCGTTAGTTCATTACAACTGTACATTTGTGTGGCTTTCTGTTTTTCTATTAAAATCTTGAAACTTGGGCCTTATTCCGATCAGTTTTTGATCGTCGCGCGTTTGAGGCAGGTGAATAGAGTCTTGTTTACACAATGTCCACGTCCGGTATCAAAAGAAAACGCTTTACCATTGAAGAGAAAATGTCGATATTAAAACAAGTGAAAACGGCAACGAAGCAAAAGTGATGTGTGTAGGCTCGTCTACATTATCAACAATTTTAAAGTGAGAGATTTTTATTGTCCAAGATAGCGGTTCCAACACTATTGACAACAAGAAAAAAAGTCTAAGAACAACCAACATGGAGAACTTGGACACAAAGCATTGTTTGATTGGTTCAAATATCAGAGGCATGCAAACATTCCTATAAGTGGTCTATTTCTCCAGGAAAAAGCTCTTTCTCTTGGTAGACAAATGAGATATGAAAAGAATTTCCAGTGTTCTACAAGTTGTATTTCTCGTTTTAAACAATGACATTCAATTAACCCAGGAAAAGTTTATGGGGAAGCGAAATCCGTAAATAAAGAAGTCACAACTGATTGGCTTCAAAATAACTTCCAAAGAATATCAGGCACGACAATGCATACGAGTCTGGACTTTTTTACATGTTGTTGCCGGACAGAGCTCGAAAATTCAAAAATGAAAAATGTGTTGGTGGGAAGTTATCTGAAGAGGGACTAACCATACTAGTTTGTGCAAATTCTGACGGTTCTGAGTTTCAAAGACTATTAGTTATTGGCAAAGCACAAAAACCATGATGTTTTAAGAATGTAAAGAGTTTGCCGGTGCAATATGTTACTAATAAAAAAGCATGAGTGACTGGCGATATTTTAAAAACTGAAGTAAAATAATGGGATAGATAACTGAAAAGAAATAATAGACAAATTTTGCTTGTGGTGGATAATTATGCGGCACATCCACAATTCACGAGTTTGAAGAACATCAAACTAGTTTTTCAGCCTCCTAATACCACAGCTATACTACAGCCTTTACATCAAGGAATTATCAACTCTCTGAAATTTAATTACGGAAGACAACTCGTGCCAAAAAATTGATAACATGACCAAGAATCAGTATCAATTTTTGGTAAATGTCCTCGAAGCTATTCGTCTCCTTGATCGTACATGGAAAAATGTATCACAGAAAACGGTGCAAAATTGTTTCAGGCATGCTGGTCTTTATTTTCAGCATAGAAATGAAAACGTTGATTTAAGCGTTTCGGAAGATGTTAGCGCCGACCAGAATATCGCCGACAAAGATGATGACATTCCTCTAAACGAATTTGCTAGAATTATAAAATTAGCATAAGTGCCGGATGCGATGGATTACCTGAACATAGATAATTCTGTGAAAACTTCAGGTATTCCAACAGATTCCGAGATAATTCAAGCTGCAAATTTGAACACTACCCAAGAAGTGATAGAAGATTCCCATTTGGACAACGAATCTGAAAGCCCCGAATGCACCAATGTTTCACTGCAAGATGCCGTAGATTCGGCCTAGAAGCTTAAAATATTTTTCGAGAGGGCCACAGACTCCGAGAACAAACTAAATTTATTATCTTCCACAGAAAACTTTTTGAAAAAGAAAAACTAACAGTACACATACAAATCGCAGACTACTTTTTATGATGTGTATAAAGTTAGATTAAGTAATAATGTACAGTGTATACAGTGATGTGATTTTTTATGTGAATAAAATTATTCATTGAAACTAGGCAGTTACAGTTGAATTTCAATATTGATGAAGAGATTTATGAGAAAGTAGTAATAATGTACAGTGTATACAGTGATGTGATTTTTTTTATGTGAATAAAATTATTCATTGAAACTAGGCAGTTACAGTTGAATTTCAATATTGATGAAGAGATTTATGGGAAAGTAGTCCGCTATGTACACTTACATGTAGGTATGTACATACCTATATATTTTTTTGTAGTTACCTCTTGGTTTTCTGATATAACGAGATCCGGTTTTTACGTGATATTATTGTAGGTCCCGTGACTCCTCGTTAACTCCCGATTCTACTGTAGTAATATTAAATATATTTTTTGTTCAATAGGTTTGTACATGTTTTTTTCGCTTGTAATTTTAACTGTAGTAGTGGTGAAAGACCAGTGGCACCATCTGAGTTATCACCGCCACACACTGAACCCTATGCTATTCCAGATATATGACTTAGAGTAATATGCCAAAAATGTACGTTGCAGTGTGAAAAACTCTGTTTTGGTTAGATATCTATTACTTTTAAATTAAAATCACATTGTTTAAAATTTATGTAACTGTTATGTATCAAAAATGGAAGAAAAGTTATTATTTTTATTACTACATATATTAGACTTACGTAGTACTATCAATCGTCCTGTAGATTCATCAATTCCAAGTTCATTTCTAGCTGTACAAGTATAAAGTCCACCATCATCTCTAGATGCCGGTGAAATTATTAGATTTCCATTTTCAAGAATTCTTCTATGACCACCAGAGCCTATAATAAATTAAAGCTGAGTATTTCTTCCATTTGTTCCGTTGTAACATTTTCATCTATTTGTCATTACAACATACATACCTATAATATTTCCATCTTTCTTCCATACAAACTCAGGTCGAGGTGCTGCTTCAGGATTGCACTTTATAGTTACGTTTCCTGTATCGGCTGCATAAGTTTCTGCTTCAAGAGGATGTTTTTTGAAAGAAGGCTTAAATGCTATAAAAAAATTAAAATTTACAAATTAAATAAATTATATAAATAAATTAAATAGAGGAGAAAACTAAGTTAATTTTAGGCCAAATTATTGTTTTTGCTTGATATTCCATTTGCTATTTATATCTGATTATGACCTAAATATGCAGGGCCTGGTATGTGTATATATGGAATGA
Organism: Tillus elongatus; assembly: GCA_964006375.1. Lineage (NCBI taxonomy): Eukaryota > Metazoa > Arthropoda > Insecta > Coleoptera > Cleridae > Tillus > Tillus elongatus. Next base: position 88,839,287 of record OZ023269.1, on the reverse strand, counting down.
TGACGAGAATACCTTTTTAATTAAAATAAAAGTTGTGCACATTTTTTGCCATTTTTCTGTAATCTTGATTTTTATTCCTGATTGTATCACTTCTATGACTACCAATGTTGTTGTTTCAAATGACACCCTATATTTTTTACTTCTTTTTTTAAATTTAAACATTCTTCTGCATACTTGCATCAAACTTTATTGGACTTGGATAAGAGGAATTAAGATAAAAACATTTTTTCTGATTCCTAAAGTCTATCTAATAAGAAACTAATATTTTCCAAAGAAATTAAAGAAACACAAAAAGAGTAATACATGTGTTAAAATAAATTGAATAGTCTTTTTAATAACAAGCGTTTAACGCTTTTGCAAATGTTTCTTGTCTGATTGCTCTTGCTGCACCAAGAAACAAGCCCTGATTTCATCTAAGTCATTTAGCTGCTCCTTGTACATTTTGTTTTTAGGTGGCCCTATAAGGAAAAGTCGCATGGGTTTAAATCAAACTGAGCTAGCCACTCTATTTCGCCCCAATGCATAATCCATGTGTTTAGCAAAATGATATTTAAAAAATTTCCAACTTCCAGCCAAAGTAAGGAGGTACTTCAACTTGTTGGAACAATACATTTAGATACTAGTCCATTGTTAAGTTCCTTTTGATGATAAATGGTCTAATGGTCATCAATAAAAGCTGCCCACATATTCACTTTCTAGGGTTGCTTAGTGTGAAATTATGTCATCCAGTGAGGATTGTCAGAATTCCATTTTAACATAAAAAGTGACTTGTATTTACAAAATTCAGGTTTTGTTCACAAATACATTTGATACTTTTGCAAAATTCCACCCTATCAAAATCATCTTCACTAAGTTCTTGTACCAAATAGATTTTATAGGAGTGAAATTTATGTCTACTGTGATATCTGCTAAGAAAATAGATATATGGATAAATATCATGATCTCAAAAGCCAAGTCATCATACTACACTTGGGGAAATTTCAAAGTGACATATTTATATCATCTAAGTGGAAAATTTATCAAGGTCACACTGTAGAGTATTTTGGTTAATAAAAAAATTCATAGAAAGGAAGCTTTTTAGATCATCAGTATAAAAAATCTAGGACATAAAGTTTTAAATCCAGGTCGTTAATAAAGATGCTCAAAAAAGGGGATCCGATACAGGTTCTTGAAGAACTCCAGAAAAAAGCATGAACGCATATGGAACAATCAGTGTACCAAACATAATGAAGCATGTTGAAAATATAAGACTGAAAACAGGATAGGAGGCTGTGAGAAGAAAACAAATCAAGTTTGTGTAAACCCAAAGAGGTTGTAAGGGATAGAGGTAACAAAGGTGCAGTTTTGCAATACAAGAAGCCTGTACACTTTTCCTAACTGGGCGGAGTTCGGTGACTTGAGTGGGAGAAACGTCAGGGACGTATTTAGGAATTTTTAGTTTGGTTAGAAATAAAACTGAAATTATTCAATCATTGAAATGTAATGCTTATTCATGAATTTCTTAAGCTTTTGTATAAATAGGTAACCTAAAAAGGTTCGGAACGCAGCAAGTGCGTTATGATAGTGAATTTTCATAACAATATTAAATAATATATTTATATAAGCTGTAAGATTTAGCCTTATATTAAAAGTTATGAAAATTAATTAATTTAATTAGGAACAGTAAAACAAGGTAAAGAAGGACAAGCAAAAACATGATCTATGACATATATTTATAGAGTAATTTGGATACAAAACTCAAACAAAGCAATTGATAAACAGGAAATATACTCTAGAAAAATAAACTAGAAAGCTGGAAAAAAAATCCTTTGGTTGATGCATTGAGGGTGATTGTGTGCATGCAGGAGAAGAACCCCAGGAGGAAAAGGGTTTCTGCTCCTCACCCAAAAATTCGGGGGGTTCTCCTTCCCCTTGTGCATGCATACAACTACCTTCAAAGCATAAAGCACAAGAAAAATTTCTTGTGAGCAACCCCCAAGAAGGTTGCTGGACCTGGGCGAATATGGGGTAGACAGGGTTTAAAGGAGGTATTGCTGTAAAATGTGAAAAACGCATGTTTTCAAAGTCCCTTAATTTTCTTGGGGGTTGTTTGCCAGAAAATTTGCCTTGTGGGCGAGGAAGGTTTTAAGCATGTTGCTGGAAAAAAATATCTAAAACCCTCATGCAGTCAACTGCAAATTTACCGAAATTACATTCTACTTCGTCGCCTATAATGTCTTCTTCAGATAATGTAGAATACAGAGCTAAATTAAATAGGTTCACTTGCATTTTCATTTTTTTTTATATTACATTTATACGCACAATATGCGTATAATTAAGGGAACCCTTAATTAACATTGCAGCAACACAAACTTGAAAAGTGGAGAAATTATTTACAGTATGTTAACAGTTATAAACTTGATTTCATCATGTTACAGTAGTATTCTGATAATAAAAAATTACATCTAACTGTATGCACACAACAGCTGGTGTGTTACGAGATGTGATGAAACGCCAAACTGACTGTACCACAGCATTAGCATAATATTATTATGCTGCCACATTATCATATCTCTCTAGTAATGGTATCATGTCAAAAACCTACACTAGAGGCTAAATTTCCAATTTCTTCTTTGTTTATGGTGTCTGTTTCTACTGTCCTAAATTTCCAATTTGATATTGTCAATAAATAACACTACCACACAATGACAAATGACAGCTGAGCTTCAGCACATACGCAGTCTAACAAAGTTGTCGGATAGAGTAAATTATGATCGGAGGGATACCTAAGTTGAAAATCATGAGAAATGGGTAATTCGAAATTTGCAGGTATTAAACACAGTATTTTTTAACTGACTGATAAAATTAAATTTTATAAAATGTTTTCTTTATTATCAGAAGTTGTAAAAATTTCATATGTTTATACATGAAAGGTTTAACTACATGAAATTTCTGAAGATCGGGCAACCCCGGTCAGCAACATCTTGACATCTGGCAATGGTTGTGACTTCCATTATTTAGATTTTATCTACAATTTATTTAAATAGCATAACAGTACAGGTAGCTGTATTGCTCTGCCTTTGTCCAACATTGTAGATATTGCATTACAGAATTTGAAGTGATGTCGAGGATTATTTTATTATTAATTTCGAATAACTTCATTTTTCTTTGATCAAAAGACTTGAAAATTGGTACACAACCACATCTCTGTATGTTCTTTTAAGTTGTAAATTTTCGTTCCAATCACTTGAACAATTTGAAAGCTATTGCGTTTAAAAAAATATATTTAATTTTCTGTTAGGGAAAACTATGTGTTAAGATCTGATGAACGAACTCATCCAAGCCATTAGCAAAATAAGCATAATTCCAAAATTTTCTCCAAATCAGTGAAATATTTTTTGGGTTATTGGTTGGATAAATTGTTGGATGAATATATTGGATAAAGTTTTATATTCAAAAGGTTAGATAAATAATAATAGTTTTTATTTCAACAACAGAAGAAAATACAACATAAAGTACATTGTACTGTTTACAAATTAATGTTAACATTCCTTGTCTTTTTTAAAGAAATAGAGATTAATTTCATTGATTGCTGTTGCCCTTACTTCGTGAAACTGGTCCATACTTCATACAGACTTGGAGACTACTTCTCTGGCTTCACTGTTGGTTTTCGTTTTTGTAGGTGAAGGACGTAGCCAGCGCGTAAGCTAACTGAAGCAAGTGGCCCTTCTGAATTCTAGATGTTCTTCAACGTCTCTGTTACTGGTTTTGCTGCTTGATAGTATCCTCAGACAGAAAAAAATTGAATTAATACGAAATCATGACAATTACAAATAAAGATCTGTTGCTATTTTATGATGTTATAATCAAAAAAATCTTTAAAAGTGAAAATAAAGTAAAACAAATATGACGGATGACGCCTTTAAAATGTCTACGTGATGTATATCAATATTTAACATAAAGATAGAAGAAACCTATAACAGTAATAACTATAATAACAATTACAACAATAAAATAACTAAACAAACACATTAATAAAGCAGACTATACAATGAAAATATCGACACACATCATGTCTTATAACAACTTTTTGGAAAAAATAGTTAGATTTATGTTGTCTGATTTATTTAATTAGGAAGAAGAATATCTCAGAAATCCTAAATATTGTCGTGTATATGCTTTTTTACTTCTAAAGCTTAAAACAAGTCTAGTTTACACTTGTCATGACAAAAATGTTGTGGTTTTATGCCGTTATTTACTGTGGGTCTATGTTGGGTATCAATAATATGTTTTGCAAATGTAGATTTGTCAGCATGGTTATTTCTAAATGCAAAAATATGTTCTTTGTATTGGGTGTTAAAATTTCTAGAAGTTTGATCGATGTAGATTGCGTTACGTGTGCATTTCACAAATTTTGAATACCTATACAAATACAAAAGTAGCTTTTAAATCTTAGAACATGACGCTTGATTTATTAGATTATTTCAAATAATTGATTGGAAGTATTATCACAGATGATGGTAAGTGTAGGAAAGGTCTGAAGAGGATCGCGATGGCAAAACAAGCATTCAATAACCACAGTACTGTTCTCACTAATAAACATTTTAACCTGTACATGAGGAACAAATGCAAGTCGTACGTGTATGGAGTATGGTAATGTATGGGGCGGAAACTTGGGCTGTAGTTAAGCAGGATATGAAGAGAATATAAGCTTTTGAAATGTAGACAAGAAAAATTTCAAAGACAGTGCAGGTTGATAGAAAGACGCTTCAAAGTGTGCTAGGAGAGGTGAAAGAATAAAGAGGGTTGCTCAAAGAAATAGAGAGGAAGCTAAAATTTATTGGTCATATTATAAGACATAATAACTTTCCGATAACATTATTTGAAGGACATACGAGTACTTGAAATGTACACTGAATTATTGGCCCTTAAATAAGAGAAGTTTGTTATAAACAGCCCTTAAACTTCTACTTTTATCAAATAGATTTTTGTTATAATGATGTATTCTAATAGAAACATACATAGAAGATATTAGTTTAATTAGATGGCCATAATGGCAAGTCAAAAGATTTTGTTCTCGAAAGTGAACTTCAAGTTTTTTAAATATGCTGTTTTGGTTTATTATAGTTTTTAATATACGCATGTTTATTTCCTTTACATTTATAATCACCGCAGATTCATTTAAGTATGTTTGAAGAACTTTTTCTGCAATAGTGCAAATAGATATTACATCGTCAGATGGGTATGTGAGGAGTTGACCTTTGTCTTTCTGATCTATAAACGATGTTAATAACACAGACCTCTCCCCAACAAGTTCACCCGCGCATTCTTCGCATCTCAGAGCTTTTGTTATTTTCCTTACTACATAGCCAGATATATATGTCACGACTTCTTTCTTAAACTCTGATATATTCATATCTAATATTTGAAGAACTGTGTCGTCGTCAAAATTATCTATTTGACTCATGTCTTCATCTGGTTCTTCAGATATTCGTTCTCGCCCACAAGTTTTATTTATTACCTCAATGGGTGACAGAATAGGAATTGCTTCCAAAGGGATACAATTTCCTTTAAATGAATCTTTTAATTCAAGATGCACCATCATCCTTTTATATGCACTTTTAAATTGCTTTGCTGATGGGTTATTGTTATAGCCTCCCATGGATCTAATTTGCCCAAAAAAAAGCTCAATATGATCCTGACTGATTTTGTAAGTGGGAAAATACAGCAAAAAATTATTGTCGGCAATTAAAGTTTTATAAACAAATTGCAAACTTTGTATGCAAAATAAAAAGCCAATTATACCCATTTTTCTACCACTCTCACACAGAAGCGGTCCATCAATTATCCTAAGTGACGTTAAATATTGTGATAGCTCTTTTAAAAATACATTAATGTTTTCAAAATTTTCTGCGTTTATTGCTTTCTTAAAATCTGAATTGTTTAAATTTCTAGAATTAAGAATGTCAAATAAATTGTTTATAAGTCGGATAAATTTCACAGTTCCCTCACATTCTTTGAACTCCTCAAGATGTAAAACTTCATTGCAATATTCCAAAGAATGTGCCACTGAGTGGCTAAAAAGTTGTGTGGCTAATTTAACCTTCATTTTTTGGTTTGTATAAAATATTTGCGATTTTCTTAATTTATTTGCCAAATGAACGCCCTCCTGATCCTGTAACTCATTTAATTTTACTAAATAATCCCACTTTATATTTTCCCCATTCTCATCAATTATTAATTTTTTATCGCCTAATGTGTTTCTTATCAGTTTGATCATATGACATGGATCAAAAAAGACTGCAATTTTCCTACCTGAACTAGGATCAACAAACGTAGAGTTAATGTTCCTCCAATTCAAATCGCAGCCAAGTTCTTTTGCTAACGTTAGGTTATTTGTTGCCTCATCAAAAGTTATTGAGACCACGTATATGCCCGACTCATTTAGTAGCGTTAAACACTGTAATACCAAATTTTGTTTTTGTGTACCCCTTAAAGAGTCGATTAAAAAATATCCAAGAGGAAGCTTCCATGATTGATTAATGCTAACAAGCATAAAAACAAGAGCTTCTTTGGCTACAGGGTTACAATCGGTCTCAAGATTTATACCAAAATCTACAAACCCATAATATTTTACCCCATCCCATTCTATATGTTGGCGAATTGCCATCTCATCTATGACTAAAGAACATATAAGTTTTCCATTTGTGCTTTCTGATTTTGACTTTAATAAGTTGAACACCTCTGACGTAAAACCAGCTTCCCCATTAACGCTTTGATACCATCTAGATATAGTTTTTGGATGAGGAAGAGCCGAGTTAAATGTGTTTCTGACAAAACTGTAAGCTTTGGGAGAGTAATAATGCAGCGTAAGAGAAAAAGCTTTAAGTTGATTTTCATACTTATGTTTACGACCTAATTGTCTTTGTAAAAATTCTTCATTAGGTCCTATTTGCATTAATGTTTCTAATGTTTCGTCGGTTACTTTACCTTTTAGTTGTTTGATTATATTCGCAAGGGTTGCTGTTCTCTTCTTATAATGATGAACACTACTGCTGAGCCGTTTAATTTTTTTTCGTGCATCGAATAACTGCTTCTTCAGTTTACGTTTGCGCGGTGTAACAACCTATAAAAAATGTTCAGTGATAAACCATTTATTTTCTCAAGTAAAATGAATATATAAACAAAATTTCCAACAACACATTTTGGTTAATAGTGGTTGAGATAAATTGCAAAACAGTTGTTTCTAACTTATTTAATCATGGACTATACAAACTTAAACACCATATAAAATGTGATGGAATAACATATTAGGTTTTTTAAAATTATACTGATTTCATAAACGGCAAAAACTGAATTTAACTCACCATGTCCTTCAAAGTGGGTGGCATTGAAGGTGTTTTCATTTCAGCAAATCCTAAACTACTAAACGATCTTTGCGGTACCTCTACAACAGTTTTCTCTTCATAAAAACCAGCACTTGTTGATGGCCGAGAATAATCCATTACAGGTACATTGCTACCAGACCAAGTACTAGTTGACGGGTTAGCTGCAAATGGCACATTGATAGCAGTTATATCAGTCATTGGCTGCTCGCCAAAAACGACTTGTGTTGATGGCTTGTTTGTTACCTGCATAAATAAATTTGAAACGAATACCATTAATGTAAATTTGCAGGGCTAATTAAATTACGATAAATATCATAACAATATATTACGTGAATGTAATTAGTAGCATAGTTACTAGAGATGAGCGATATATAGCTACCGGTGATTTAATCGCTTCTATTAAAAGATCGCTGTTAGTAGCTGTTATTAAAACACAAAACAACAGCGATTGTGAAAACCGAGATTTACACAAATCATTAGAGTAATTATTTCTATGAAATTCATCTTATACTAAAAACTCCATGACAAACAGCAATTGCTGTATTCATAATACACGCAATCGCAGTTTGTGCGAGCGAGTAGAAGTATCTGTATACTTTCCTTCTCGCCATTATTAGAATACAACATTTCTCCTTTTCTTATAGGTAGAAAACGAAAAACTCATGATACAAATAACGCGAGATATGATAATGAGACTATCTATTTTTAGAACCGTCACGCGCATGGCGTCATGTGGTGAGTCCAATGCAATAATAATATGCTGTCGTACAGTGGAGTTTGACGGTTCATCACAACCCCTTAACAAATTAGGTATTTTACTGATATTTGAGTGCATACAGTTGGAATTAACTTTTTAAGATCAGAATACTATACTATGATTATGTGACATGATGATCAAATCAAGTTTATGAATGTTAAGGCCCCCTGTAAATGTCTACGAACGTCTTCTCTACTTTTTAAGTTTGTGTATCACCAATGCTAATTCAGGGCTCCCCTTAATTATTATACTTCACTTGTGCATATATATATATATATATATATATATATATATATATATATATATATATATATATATATATATATATATATATATATATATATATATATATATGTAATATAAAAATGGAATGGAATGTAACTTCAACCACATTAAAGTGACGTATAGAAACTTTTTGATTGCGAATGACTTTGTGTTAAGTGTGTAGTTGGCCTTCTATAACGTTACTCACCATGTGATGTCATAGGAGGGGACAGGGCATATGCGCAATATCATATATCTTGTAAGTCATTATATCATGGAAAAACCTGCTGAATCTAGAATTAAAGCAGCACCGAACTGTAGCATATATATGCCTTCCAACTTTTTCATTATATTAAAATTAAAATAATATGTAGATTTCTCTCATCGTATATTCTTGTAATATGCTAATTTTATAGAACTTCTATTAATAGTAAAAATCTGAGTAGTTTTAAAATTAATATATAATTTAAAAGTTATCTGAAGATCATATTGTGGTTTCAATTAAGCGGTTAACACTAACACCTTGTAAGTGTTTAAAATAATAGCATACGCACATGCAGCATTGTAAATGGCTAAACCACAATCGCAGTAGCTGTTTAAAGTCCCTGTTATTTAAAAATAGCCATCACTGATATCAGTGCCATTGAAAAACCGCTGTTTGGCTATATATATATATATATATATATATATATATATATATATATATATATATATATATATATATATATATATATATATATATATATATATATATATATATATATATATATATATATATATATATATATATATATATATATATATATATATATATATATATATATATATATATATCACTAATAGTTACATAAATTAATAACCTTGATTCAGTACTTACCAATACAGGTATAGAACTTTTTTTTAAGTATACTGCAAAAGGTGATTTTTCTAAATCATAAGATTCCTCGGTAAAATGTAAATTGCACACATTTGAGTTCATAAAAATATCTTCATCGCTTAAATTTAATGCTCGTTTCCAAGCCTCGTATCTTTCACCAGCTTTGGGAAATCTGAAAATAATATCTCAAATTATCTACTTTATCAGTGACTGAACCTCTAGAAAGATGCAGTAATAGATAAAACAAAACTATTCTACTTTTTTTCTGCTTCTACTGGAACTACATAGGTAAATACATCTAATTCAAATAATAATTGCCAAACAAAATGCCTAATTTCATTACAAATATTCAATAAATAATGCATTATTAAGATTTTATTTCTTGAAAAAACACAATTGACAATAATAAATGCTAAAGATTTAACAAAAGCAATACAATGTGTAAATACGGACCTGTGAAAACCAATAAACATTTGGCGCCAAACAAGGAAACAGAAGACATGTAAACAACTTACCGAAATAAATGCACAGTTGCTTTATCCTTTTCATAATTGGCACTTTTATTGTACATACAGTTCTTCACAATACACCTTGGCATTTTTTAACTTTTACACTCTTAAAACACTGCTAAAAAACGGCAAAACACACAAGATAACCTCTAATCGCAAATCAACAAACACTTCAAATACTTGTTGACAGCTGACAATAACTTCAAGAGCGGTTGGGGGAACGAATCAAAACAAAACACATTAGCGCGTTATTCAAAATTTTGTTTGTGATTGGACGGTGACAGGAGTGGGAAATCGACAGGCTGCAAACTCGGCTTTGTTCCCTCTAACATATACAACCTCTTTGTGTAAACCTAACCCGTGAGCTGAGTCGAAGCTCTTCGAGAAGTCCAACGCTGTATCAACCTCGCCATTTTTATCCAGTCAATTTAATGCACACTATACAAAGCAGCCAATATTGGTTATGGTGGAGTGGCCTTTCTCAAAACCATGTTAATTCAGTGACAGATGGCAATACATATGTGCAGAAAGTGAATATTCAAAGACTTTAAAAAGGACATGGTCACAATATCTGAATTTTCAATAAGACTGTACATCCTTTTTATGGACAGGACAAACCTTTGTAGTTTTCCAAATACACTCTATCAATCGGTATATTTGTTTTATCACTTTGACGTCAAACTCTTCTATTTCCATGGCAACAGCCGCCATCTTGGATTACGTCATCTGAAGTTAGACCTCTTGTCCAACTCTATACATCCACCATTTTTGTTTCGTCCTCCTTACATCACACGTATGTGTATTAGCCATGACGCAATGAGGTGGTTCCAGAACGAATACTTATTACCTACTTATTCGAGTATTAATACGGATAATGGTAAGTGTAGCAATGAACTGGGGATAATCATGATGCCAAAATAAGCATTTAATAGACAAAATATGTTTCTTACTAATACATTTTATCTTCGACCTAAGGAAGATATTCATCAAGTCATACGCATGGAATCTTAAAATATGTGGGGCGCAAAGCTAGATTTTAAATTAGCAGTACATATAGATAATCGAAGCTTTTAGAATGTGGACAGTGAAAAAAATAGCAAAGACAAGATACATCGATAGAAAGACGAATAAAAATGTGCTAGAAGAGGTAAGAGAAAAAATATGCTTCCTAAATCAAATCCATGGGAGGAAAGCAAAAGTTAAGATATAATAACTTTCCAGCAACATTAATTGAAGGACACATACTTGGAAGAAAGGGAGAGGAAGACCAAACATTTTCGTTACAATAACTTATTAAACATTGATTATTAATTACCAGAATCTCACAAAAATCTTACGAACATTGATTTTTACAGAAACACAAAAAATGTATCTGAGAGTTGTCTATTTTTTTACAAGAAATTTACTTAAAGAGTACATAAAATTCAAATTCTACAGGTACGTAATCTGTAATAAGATTTAAGAAACGAAAATGCAAAAAATGTTTTCGAAAGTCTGTAGGTATAGGAAGTTGTTCAATTTGAAAAATTGAGTTACGACAGTTTGAATTTTTTCAAATTGAGTCACTATTTGAGAGCCCTCTGTATGCGGCATCTCGATTTCTTTGACGAATAATATGAACAAAAACCTCTCTGAATGTGTTGCTTTCATGAGACTCTCCTATTTATTGGTAAAAACACCGTGTCATAATTTTTTATAGGTGCCAAAATGTGAAAGTTGCAAAACAATTGAAATAACTCAAAAAACGATGAACGCTATCATTGTTTTCCCTACAAACATGCATTCTAGTTCGATGAAAAATGCAAAAATAATATAATATAAGGGGCGTTCGAAAAAAAAATTGTATCGCCAACGATTTATGGTCCAGCCCGTGATCGTCAAAATAATTTTATAAGATGCAACTCAAGACACCCTCTAATTAATGAATACAATTTTTTCTCGTATCTTGTATAATAATGGATACATTGAGCTTTACCGTAGAAATACGTCACCGTGTATATATGTAAACAGATAAAAACTGAAAGTAGCCCCGGGTATGGGTTCTAGGGGGGGCCTAGTTCCCGCTTATTTGAGGAAATCTTATCAAAAGTCGCAGTCTCCTCATAAATATAATTATAGACTATTAAGTCATAAACTCTATAACTACAACAAACTATAACTACAGCTACTGCCAGAGAATCGGTCTACTTGAAATGAATTTTCTAGAAATATTTTAGTAAAATGAAGGACAATGACTTTGCAGTGCTATCGGGGCGGCAATTCCGCGGAGGAGCGCTGGGTGAGAAAAAAATATTCGGGACGCAGCAAGTGCGTGATGGTAGTGAATTTTTAATAAATGTTTCAAACTTGGATCTCATATTTTTCTAAACTAAGAAAGTTGAATTTTGGTACGTAGGAAGGCCTTTCACAAGGCAACATATCCATCACATGTCATTAAAAAAGCTTTGTAATTTTCGGAGAAAAAATTTTTATTCAAAAAAAATCTGAAAATTTTAAAAAAATCATTTTTCCATAAACTTAGAAAGTTGAATTTTGGTGTGCAGTAAGGTCTTTCCCAAGGCAACATATTCAACAAATGTGGCTTTGTAATTTTCGAAGAAAAAATATAAAAATGTAAACTGACCCCAGATATGGGTTCTAGGGGTCCTAGTTCGCGCTCATTTGAAAAAATTTTGGCAAAGTCTCACCATCGATACCTCTCAATTAGTGATTTTTTTTAAATAAAAATTTACTAAAAGAAGGACAATGACGGTTGAACCTGAAACTTAAGGGTTTGTAAAACACTCTTCCTGCAACATTTTCTCCACATAACCTGTATTCGTTTCAAGTTCATTGCCTAAATGTTGCCAATTTTAACGTTTCAAATCGCAACTTTGACGTTTTAAGAGGAAGAACCCCAATTGTTTGTCTTTTAAGTTAGAGATCTAAATTTTGGTACTCAGCTTACTTTTTATAATATAAACCCGCGTACCAAATTTGGTTGCCCTAAATTTTTATTTCCGGAGATATAAATTGTTTTTTAAAGAAAACGCAAAATTTTTCAACGGGAAACGCAAAATTTTCCAGTAAAAACTGATCAGATTTTCATCCAAGCCACCTGCAATAGGAAGGTACTCACCAAATTTGAGCATAATCGGCCTATTATTTGTTGAGTTATCGGTGTGACACATAATATATATATATATATATATATATATATATATATATATATATATATATATATATATATATATATATATATATATACATATATATATATATATATATATATATATATATATATATATATATATATATATATATATAGGGTACCCAGCAGAAATAAAAAATCAATTTCCCTGACATTTCCAGGCTCAAAAAGTGAGTTTTTCATAATACTTAAAATGAAAGGCACACATCTCTGAATACGTTTCTATTCATGAAGTAAATACAAATTCTGAACAAAAAACTTGTTTAATACACAAACATCAAAAACATAAATGTGCTTATTTTTTTACACTTCTAAAGAAAACTAATAGCTTTCTGCTTAAAAGAATGAGTATTGCACGTTTTTGCAGTAACTATTAATTCAGCTTTACTCATTTTAATCTAAATTAGATCAAACCACAAGAGCCATATTATAACCACTGTTCAAACATGCGATAATTGATTTAAAAAAAAAAGCTTCTTGAACAACGAAAATAAATATCAACTGTTTACTATGAAAAAAATGCATATGAATTACCACATTGTAAAAATAAGATAAGATTCATACATATTTTATCAATGTGGTAATTTTAGGTTTCAAAACGCCAATCTCAAATTTTGCACTTTCTTCAGTGTGTTTTCCGCGTTCATAGTTGTGATAGTTCACTATGTGTTTTATGTTTCATTATTTCTACTTCGACCACCTAAAGCGTTGTCATCTGATTTTCATCAAGAGCTCTTTTATATTGATGCTATTATGAATTCTTGATTACTACTTTAGATTGACTTCTCTATTTCCCACTCGTCCTAATATTTTTACACTATCATACACAATGCGTTGCGATATTAAGGTTTGCTCTTGTATATTACAATACACTTGTATTGCATGGGTACTTACCCATATACAAATGCCCAATATTTTCACTCCAACTTTAACTCTGTTACAAGATCATAAAGGTTAAAATAGAATAAACACAGACAGTGCAGCTCTACGCCGCCAATAACTAGAATTTTGCATTTTATGCATTCAAGGAAGAATATTTCAAGTGAGATAAACAAATGAGACATATTTGAGATAGATGAAGAAGAAGCTATATTTTTTTTTGGCGCATGATGTGACATTTGCTGCGTTTTTTTGGCGGTTACAATTAATATACCAAATGGCAGCCCCAATAAGTACACTTGGAGAACACCCAAATCACCACAACACATATTTCAGAGACCTTACGATCATTTCGTTTACAATGTCAACATCTTCAGAGGAAGAAAATTCTAACATAAAAACTAGATCCCGTGTATTTATATCGCGTCAAGGTAAACGAACTAGTCCGAAGTAAAGTTGTCGTCCAAGAACGATTGTTTGTTTATTGCGTAGTGAAACTACGGGGTCGGAGACCTGCTTTAATCTTCTGGTCGACAAATTTATGACCCTTATCTAATATAGGTTTAAAAGGACCGGAGTTATTTAAAGAATCAGCACGTTTCCTTTCGATCTAGAAATTTACTATGTGGATATTGGATCATGCCGCCAAAGACATCTGGTGAGATAACAACATCAACTTAACACATCTTTTTTGAATAGAAAACTAAAAAACTAAAAACCCAGGTGTCTGTCTCACCATGTTAACTCCACCAAGGGATAAATAATTCCACTAAAATACTACATAAAAACTATACTTATATTGAACTTAATTTTACGTGAAAGTATTTATATTGACTACATAGATACAACAAACCGAACAGGTCTTTAAGTCGAAACAAACATAGAGATTAGTATAAGTATAAACCGACAGAGTTATTGACAATAATTTTTTATTCTACCAGACAAATTAGCAGTGTTTAAGCGGTCAAATGCAAAGAGAAAATAAAGGGCTTGATATTACAGGTGCCGCCACAGCTCCAATCTTGTCAGATATATTTCCCTGAGTAGAAGACAAATATTTAGGTCAAAAAGATTCATATAATATACTTATGTCATTTGAAACTAAAATAATTAGCTTGTGACGGAATTTTACAAATATATTATTTCCAGGTCTGCTGAATGAATTCCATGACATTTGAGTAAAATTACAAATTTTCCTGACATTTCTTTGATATTTTAGGGGGTATTTCAAATTCCCTGATTTTTCCCGGTTATTATTTCTAAACGTCATAACGTCTGTGTTTGACATGGTTAAAGGAAATTAAAGGCTTTTACTACCAAACAAACTGATTTATTATGATAATATATAATAAATCAGTTTGTCTGGTAGTAAAAGTCTTTAATGGTTTTTCAGGTCGCTGGGTACCCTGATATATATATATATATATATATATATATATATATATATATATATATATATATATATATATATATATATATATATATATATATATATATATATATATATATATATATATATATATATAATGTATGTATAAACATAATATAAAAATTCAAACTGACCCCGGATATGGGTTCTAGGGGGCCTAGTTGGCGCTCATTTGAAGAAATTTTTTCAATATTCAAAAGTCGGGATCTCGTCATTAGTGATTTTTTTTAAGACAATTCACTAAAAGCATGCAACTTGATTGCAACAATATTGCAATAATGAAATTTTAATTAGGAGTACTGTTCCAATTTTATATTTTCAAAATTTAAACTAATTATTGCTAAAAAAACAGTTTGGTTCACATAAGCAAACAGAATTTTATTTAAAAAATAAAAAAGTATAAACTTACCCAAAACTCTTAACTGTGCAGATGAATATCGAGTTTTTAAAGTATTTGATGCTCTACACTGATACATTCCAGGGTCAAGTTCATCATTAAGACTTCTGATTGTTAAAACATTATCTTGTATCCTAATCCTATCCCGATCTTCTGGTTCTAAATATCCCATAACTAAAAAAATATGCATTAGAAATAAATCTTTAAAGTAATGTAAATCCAGAAATTACCTAGTTGGTGTCCATTTTTCCACCAAGTATAATTTACATCAGGAATGCCAAATGCCTCACAAGTCCATACTAATTCACCCCTACTGTCTACATGTTTATCTGTCAATGGGATTGTGAAATTTGGTTCGGCTAAAAAAATATGACTTTACAGACTATAAAAAAAAATAGACAATAGTTATTACCTTGTATATTTAAGACGACACTATTTTCAATACTAGCACGATCATTGTATGCTTTACATACATATTCGCCTTGATCTTCAACTCTTACATTAGGAATAGTAAGGACTCTATTAAAACTAGTCAAATAAGCATTTCGTGGAAGTGATGCCCCTTTTCTGGTCCAATTATAATGTGGCACAGGGCTGAAATAACAATGGTTGATTAGAAAAGTCTGGACGCAGCAAGTGCGTCATGGTAGTGAATTTTCATTAAAATATTTTTAATAACTCCATAATAGGTCTTTTTTGTAATGAAAGCAAGCATTAAATTTAGTTACCAGTATAACCTATATAGTAGAAACAATGTACCACATTTAATCAACAGAATCAAAATTAACAAATAATATAAACAAAAGCATCTCTGAAGGTGTCATTTTCATGGGATCCGCTATCTATTAGTACAAACACCAAATCATAATTTCTGATATGCACCAAAAATGTGAAAAGTTGGAAAACAATTAAAATAACTCTTAAACAAGACCACTACATTTTTTTTTCCTAACAAACATGCATTATAATTTGATGGAAAATCCCAAAACGCAATAAAATAAGGGGTGTTCGATTAAAAAAAAAAAAAAGAAAATTTGTATCTCCACCTGTGAGACCTGGACCAGCGTATGATTATTAAAATAATTTTGTAAGATGCAGCTCAAGACACCCTATAGTTAACGTAAACCATTTTTTCTCGTATCTTTATAATAACGCATATTAGTAGATCTGTGTATTGGTTGAAATTTGATCGTAATTCAATACATTTTTAAGTTTGAACGTTATTGATGTTTTTTGTCATACAGTATACCTCTATAATCTCAGTGTGACTGTTTAACCGCAGACTTTTATGTATTTAGACGCATCTATATACATGTTTGACCATATGTGGTTGTGTGTTTGTCATTGACAGATTAGGTATTAACGGTCAGCTCAGACCTGTCACGGACCAGGGGAATCCGGCTATATCATTAAAACAAAACATTGTTTAATCTATGTGTACATAAATTTGATCTTTCTGCACTTCTCCATATGAACTCTAACTATGCAAAATTTCATACTCCTCCATTCGCGCAATGTGCTTAAAAGGGGGTACAAAGTTTTTCTTCATGTATTAATAATTAATATATAGATATTGAGCTGTACCATAGAAATGCTTCACCTTGTATATGTGGGTTCTAACATAATAAACCAATCACCTCCGGACTGGGAACACTCAGAAATAGAGGCGCCTTATAGGCGGGCATCTAGAGTAGACTGGACAGTCGCTAAAGATGTGGTTACCTGGAGCAAAATCAGATGAGCCATTAACATCTTTAAGCCATACAAATCGCCGGGATTTGATGGAATAATGCCCATTATGCTCCAACAGGAGATAGATATACTGGCGCCGGTGCTTACCCTCATTATGAGGGCCAGCCTGGCTCTGGGGTACATTCCGAGGGCATGGAGACTGGCCAGGGTTGTATTCATTCCTAAACCTGGGCGTCCAACAGACCAGGCAAAGTCCCTGAGGCCAATAAGTCTCATGTCCTTTTGTATGAGGTACAGGGCTATGCGGACGACATTGTCATCATAGTCTGAGGAAAGGTCACACAGGCAGTGTGGGAGCGCATGCAGACTGCACTGAAAGTGGTGGAAGGGTGGACGGTTGATCAAGGGCTCGGGGTGAGCCCCGAGAAAGCAACCGTCGTGCCGTTTACGAGGAGGAGGAAGTGCGACAGCCACAGAACTCTCACTCTATACGGAAGGAGCGTTCCAATGGCCAGGGAGGTAAAATATCTTGGAGTCATATTGTACTCTAAGCTAACCTGGAATGGTCACATTTGAAAAATACTGCGTAAGGCAGTCATGACCTTAGCCGTCACTAGGCGGCTATATGGAAAAACGTGGGGACTAAGACCCAGTATGGCCCACTGGCTGTACACAAGGGTGGTCAGACCATCGTTAACATATGCGGCACTGGTCTGGTGGCCTAAGGTGACACAATCCAGTGCCAAACAAAAACTAGGCAAGATCCAAGGGATGGCTTGCCTAGGCATCACAGGGGCCATGTCTTCAACCCCAACAGCCGCCATGGAGGTGTTGCTGGATCTGCCCCCCCTACACTTAGTTATTATGGGGGAGGCCAGGCTAGGGCTATACAGACTAGCCTGCAATGGTAGACTGAAGATCAACCCAGGCTTCAGGGGCCACTGCAAAATTCAGGAGATCGTGAAGGAGCCCATGCTTGAAATGAGGTCAGACTTCGCGAGCCCGCGAATGTGCAGAGAAAAAAACTTTACAGTGAAAATCCCCGACCGCGAGGCATGGCGGGAGGAGACGCCGGGCATACCACGCGACGCGCTCGTCTGGTTCACGGACGGATCCGGCGGGGAGCGTGGGACGGGGGCAGGTGTTTACTCGGAAGGACCGAGGATGAGTCATAGTATTTCCCTCGGAGCCCATGCAACGGTGTTTCAGGCCGAGGTGTACGCCATCCTGCACTGTGTGCGGGATAACAAGAGGAGGGGCTACACCAACAAGCGGATCCTCATAGCCACAGACAGCCCTTAAGGCACTAAGTAGCCCACGGGTAAATTCCTGGCTGGTGAGTGAGTGCCGAGACGAGACGAGCAACCTGGCTGGGCAGAATGAGGTGAACCTCATCTGGGTGCCGGGTCACTCAGTGGTCAAAGGCAATGAAGAAGCTGACAGTCTCGCGAAGAGGGGGTCAGCAGAACCATTTATGGGACCAGAACCGGCTCTGGGCATGTCAAAGAGCACTGCCAGGGGAGCCATTAAGTCCTGGGTCACAAACCAACACAAGGTGTACTGGGCGGACTGTCCAGGGCTGCCCAGTTCAAAGAGAGCTGTGGAGCTGCTAAATCTTAGCAGGGGACAGCTCAGAAACACAACAGGTCTCTTGACGGGACACATGGCCGTCAAGAAACACCTGCATAAAATAGAGCGGTTCGAAGGTGACCTCGCATGCAGACTCTGTGGCGAGGGGGAGGAATCAGCCCAGCACATCTTGTGTGAGTGTATAGCTCTGGACCCCAAAAGACAACTGATCTACGGTCAGTCTGGACCGGAGACAGAGCAATATAAAACTTCACCCTACCAATCGCTGTGCAGACTAGTTCAAGGCACAGTGATTTTGGAATGGGTGGAGTAAGACTAAGGGTATGCACAATCAACCAAGGGTTACGGTGCTATCGGGGCGGCAAGGCCGCGGACGAGCCCTGAAGGAAAAAAAAAACATATGTTGGTTCTAGGGGGGCGAAGTTAGCGCTCATTTGAACAAATCTTCTCACAATTCAAAATTGTGGTCCCCTCAATAGCGATTTTTTTTGTATGAAAATTCACTAAAATTTATAGACCATTAAACGATACACTCTATAACTAAAACTACTGTCAAATCAGAGAAAGGGTCTATTTGAAATGATTTTCTGCAAATATTTTACTGAAATGAAGGACAATGGTGGTTGAACTTGAAAGTTAAGACTTTGTAAAACATGTTTCTTGCGACATTTTCTCTAGATAATCCGTATTCGTGTCAGGTTCTTTGTCTAAATGTTGCACAATTTTGAAGATTTACATCGTGACTGACGTTTTAAGAAGAAAAACTGTAATATTTTCAAAGTAATTTTTCCGGTATTTCTGGACCTTTTTACAGCAAAAAACTTAATCTTGGTCTGTAATATAGAATAGACTTTGTTATCCACACTAAATATTTTGGTTTTATGCGTTTCTCTGGTCATCAGTGTCACCCAAATATATATATATATATATATATATATATATATATATATATATATATATATATATACGTATGTGTGTGTGTGTGTGTACATAAAATTGAAACTGACCCGGAATATATGTGTAAACATCAATTTGTAAATAAGTTCTATACGTAAATTCACATAAAACGTTCTTTCTTTATTACATGATAAGTCTCAAAACTGATAGTTACTGTGGATAAACAAAGACTCACAAAAAGAATAAGTTACAATAAACAGATATCTTAAATGGGAACCTAGGTGGTTCAGGGGTAAGAATGTGTGCCTCTGAACCGAAGGGTACTGGGTTCGATCCCAGGGTACTCCTTTCACTTTTTCAGTACGAACTGTAACATTAACATCAACCGAGGTTCTGGTATTGTATTTGAGCAAGTTGAATGTCTGCACATTCCGCACTTCGGAGGAGGCGTAAAGCCGTCGGTCCCGTGTCCATGCGATCTTGGGCACGTTAAAGATCCCTACCCTCCTTACAGAAAGGCAGGGGTTCGGCAAAATTTCCAGGATAGTGAGGTAAAACTGCTCCCGGGCATCGGTGATTGGCCATAGTCGCGGAAATAGGTTGACGTTAAAGAAACAAAACACACACAACACACACAGATATCCTAAATAAAAATAATACAGACAAAATATTTTATAAAAACAAAATTAGATTTATTACAGAGGGAAAAACTACTCTATAAATAAAAGTCTGGAGGCAGCAAGTGTGTCATGGTAACTTAATTTCCTATTAAGCTAGAATATTCAATTTTGATATATTTTAACCCTCTATAAAGTATCAAAAAACATCAAATTTTCAATTAAATTTTTTGGTGTTATAAATACTTAATTCATTAGGCTCGTTGTTGGGTTCATTTAAGAGAGGTAAGCTAAACTTAAGTTTATTTATTTTTAAATAATATACATGTTGAAAAGAAACAATGCATTCTCTTAGAAATTGTAGAAAAACATGAATAATGTGTAGTATAAGCCGCAGACTTCTGTTACTTGCTTCGAAAGTCTCTTTAGTTACTGGCCAAAGAGCAGCCCCTGTGCTGCTGACTCAGAACTGCACAATATATGTTAGTTTCTTCTAAATTTAGATTTACTAGACATTCGCCCTGCCTCTTAATGAACTTATCCAAGCCACTTACAAAAAGAAGGTGCCTGCCAAATTTCATCAAACTCGGCCCATTATTTTTTGAGATATCGTTTATATATATATATTATAATTAGCAGTGTTTAAGCGGTCAAATGCAAAGAGAAAATAAAGGGCTTGATATTACAGGTGCCGCCACAGCTCCAATCTTGTCAGATATATTTCCCTGAGTAGAAGACAAATATTTAGGTCAAAAAGATTCATATAATATACTTATGTCATTTGAAACTAAAATAATTAGCTTGTGACGGAATTTTACAAATATATTATTTCCAGGTCTGCTGAATGAATTCCATGACATTTGAGTAAAATTACAAATTTTCCTGACATTTCTTTGATATTTTAGGGGGTATTTCAAATTCCCTGATTTTTCCCGGTTATTATTTCTAAACGTCATAACGTCTGTGTTTGACATGGTTAAAGGAAATTAAAGGCTTTTACTACCAAACAAACTGATTTATTATGATAATATATAATAAATCAGTTTGTCTGGTAGTAAAAGTCTTTAATTTCCTTTACCCATTTTTCCCGGTTTTTCAGGTCGCTGGGTACCCTGATATATATATATATATATATATATATATATATATATATATATATATATATATATATATATATATATATATATATATATATATATATATATATATATATATATATATATATATATATATAGGCTGGGCCAAACTAGATAGCGTATGAGAAGTATATAGTGAACCAAAATAGATAGAAATCTGAAATGTGGGTTGAGTTCATAAGTGGTCACGATCTTCATTTTGAAAATATTTTTGGCCCTGCAGCGTTGCCAGATCCATAATTCTTACCCACTCTGTTTTTTCAAATGGAACAGTCTGAATATTGTGAAACTTTCAGATTCCTTGAAACATTTTAAAAGTTTTTTATATGATATAAGGCCGTTAACGAGATAAAAATTATGACTTTTGGCAACTGGCACCGATTAATGCAAAGGTATTCCTTGCGCAAACCAGCATAGTTAGAGGTCTGGATTTTTTGTTGCTGTTTGTAAACCCGGATATGGATTCTAGGGGGCCTAGTTTGCGCTCATTTGAAGAAATCTTTTTAGAATTCAAAAGCCACGGTCCCCTCATTAACGAATTTTTTCTTTGAAAATTAGCTAAAAATTATAGACCGTTAAACCATAAATTTAACTAAAACTACTTCCAAAGCATCAGAGAAAGTGTCTATTTGAAATGATTTTTCTGGAAATATTTTATTAAAATGAAGTGCAATGATGGCTTAAGCTGAAACTTAAGGGTTTGCAGAACACTCTTTACATAATCCGTATTTCTTTCAGGTTCTTTGCCTAAATGTTGCCAATGTTGACGTTTCAAATCGCAACTTTTTACGTTTTGAGGAAAACCCTTTTTTTTTTCTTTAAATGCCTCTAACTTTTTTGTCTTTAAACTTATAGATCTAAATTTTGGTAAATTGTTCACCCTTATATATATATATATATATATATATATATATATATATATATATATATATATATATATATATATATATATATATATATATATAATTGAAACTGACCCTGGTTATGGGTTCCAGGGGCCTGGTTCGCGTTCATTTGAAGAAATTTTTTTTTAATTCAAAAGTGTGGGTTTTCTCGTTAGTGAATTTTTTTAAAGAAAATTTTCATCTCCTTTTTGTGTCATTATTTTTTAACAACAATCTGATTAGATAACGATAAAGTGAAATGAGACTAAAAAAAATTGAAAAAAGTAAAAGTCACTAACTAGGATTCGAACTCTTCATGCAGGAGTCAATTGAATTTGATTATCCGATGTACAGGGACTTGGGCCACTGAGCTATGCTCGACATGTGTCTACTAGCAGCTATATCCCGTAATACATTTGTCCAATGTTTTAAAATTTACACAAAACCATTTCGATTTACAATAGATTTTTTGCTCATATTATAACAAAATCAAGGAAAATAACGACTTAGACACATATCTAGAAGCTTGTTAGTCATTTCTTGTAGTATTTTTCACTCCGATTCGTACTCAATCAATTTTGACGTTTTAACTTTCTTGAATCAGGTTTAACTAATTAAAAATTAATTTACCTCGAACTTTTTTGTCTTTTAAGATAGATATCTGAATTTTGGTACACAGGATACACTTTATTACAGAAACCAGCTTACTAAATTTGGTTGCCCTTACTTTGTTATTTCCGGAGATATAATTTTTTTTCGAAAGAAAACACTAAATTTTCCGGGAAGACCTGGGTCGATTTTCCTGACTAACGAACTTATCCAAGCCACTTGCAAAAGGAAGGTATGTTCCAAATTTGATCAAAATCGAATCATTATTGTTTGAGTTATTGGTGTGATACATACATACATATATATATATATATATATATATATATATATATATATATATATATATATATATATATATATATATATATATATATATATATATATAAACATATAAAAATTGAAACTGACCCTGGATATGGGTTCTAGGGGACCTAGTTCGCGGTCACTTGAAGAATTTCAAAATTCAAAAGTCGGGACCTGCTCATTAGTGGAGTTTTTTTAAAGAAAATTCACTAAAGTATATGTGACTGAAAACAGTGATTTTGTTGAGAAATATTATTAACAAGGATCAAAATTAATAATTATTCTGTAAAAATCAAATGTTCAGAAGAATTTATATCTAGGGCAATAATCTTTATAATATACAAGCACATGTAATTTATTCATACTTATCCACATCGTGATTTTTTTAAAATTAACTGATATCTCTAATATTTTCTATGAAAAATATAAGGCAACATGTAATCAAAGCAAATTTACAAATAGACTTAAATACTGTGTAGGCAGTATTATTCAAATTGTTCTAGCAATTTTAAAGGCTGAGATAACCAGTTAAAAAAAGACAAATTATCTAAATTAATTAAACTGATATTCAAATAGAGTAAAACATTTTGTTTGTACGTCATCACAACTGTCAGGCATCTAATGATGATAATAAATGAGAATTGAAAAATTGCTCATAATTTTACATTTAACTACCTTCAAATTATGTGTTAATATTCCTTTGGATCTTTTCTCCTGTTTTATACAATAAAATACCACTCTTATTGGAATTTTAGGAAATAAACTTTTTACTTCCTACTTAAAAATATATGTGTTTTGTATCTCAAGGTATTTCTGTCCCTAAATTGGATAGAGGGTTATAATTAAATAAAAACACTATTTCTAGAGCATAGCATCTAAAACTGTGATTGAAATTAATTGATCTTTGACGTGAGAACGTCTTGGAAAATCGTGCTGGGTGTGGGGTGGAAATTGCGCCCAAATGAGTGACAGCTTTTATCAAAAGTAATTGCAAACTTCAATAATCCGGTTAACTAGACATGGAGGGGGGGTCGACAGTTTGTGAAAGTGCCCATCCGACATCGCGAACTACCAAAATGAACCCACGATTTCCGACGTTTGGGTTCGACACATGTCCAAAATGGAGTCATACCTCATACTAATTATCCAATCCAAGTGAACCAAGGGTTGTTTTGAAGAGGAGTGTATGTGTTACAGCTCATGCTCAGCTAGACAAATGAGTATCTCATACACTTAAAAAGATACGTGGCTGTGAATTCTTTTTTTTTTTAATTTTCCCGAGTTTCTTAAAAGGTCGCGATTTATAAGAGAAAATTACAATCATGATTCCAAAAATCGGACATAAATGCGTAGAGAACAAAATTCCAAAGAGGAAGACATTGAAAACGCCGGGCCTGGGTCAAAACCAACGCACAGTACTGCCATGTATCAGCCGATCACAGACGTTTTCACGAAAATAACTGTCAGATACTTTTTGAAGATAAGAAAAAAGGCTGTACGCAGCAAGTGCGTTATGGTAGTGAATTTTCATAGAAATGATCTGGCACAAAATATTTTATTATAACTTTTCTTCTTCTAACATAGAAATCTAAATTTTGGTGTATAGTTTACTTTTTGTATCGTAAACCTACCTACCAAATTTGGTTATCATAGCTTTTTTATTTCTTGAGATAAAAATTTTTTCGGATGAAAACTCAAAATTTTTCCGGAAAACCTCGTCCGCTTTTCCTGACTAACGAACTTATCCAAGCCATTTACAAAAGGAAGCTGCATGCCAAATTTTTTCAAAATCGGCCCATTACTTTTTGAGTTATCGGTGTGATACATATATATACATACATATATATATATATATATATATATATATATATATATATATATATATATATATATATATATATAAACATATAAAAATTGAAACTGACCCTAGTTCCGGAAACAAATTTTCAAAATTCAGAAGTTGGGATCTCCCCATTAGTGAATTTTTTCTACGAAAATTCACTAAAAAACGAGAATGCCTGTGCTTTAGGTATTTTCAGCTTTCTATCACTTTAGTTATTTAGCGTTTTTTTAATTGCTAATAAACAATATTTGTTATCACCCTAAAGTAGCAGGTGGAGAAAGAATTAGAATGGTAAGGGCGTAAAGTAAATATAAACAAATTAAAACATGATGGGACAAATACGTAAGAAAGCAAAAGAAATATGGATGGAAATAGTGAAGTAATCGAAAATTGCAAGAAGAAAGAACGGTCGGATCAAGCTTACCAACAGCTAAGAAACAGCAACAAAAAGTAAGGTCATAAAGGAAAAGATGGATATTTATTACTCAAAAAAAAAGTGACAAAAAGGTAGGAAGCAAAACTGAGAGTTGCCTGTATGAAGACTAGTTCAGATTTCAACCCGCCGAGAAACCATAGAAGCAGCTTAAAACAATAGAAGGAAGGCTTGTGAAAAGGACATACAGCATTGTGCAAATTAATGTGAACACAGGCAGATTTAGGTTAAATAGTGTTTATTGAAAGAAAAAAAATCTCGGGACGCAGCAAGTGCGTTATGGTAGTGAATTTTTATTAAATGCTTCAAATTTGAATCACTCAATTTTCTATAAACTTATAAAGTTTAATTTTGGTACGTAGTAAGGTCTTTCCTAGGGCAAGATATTCACCAAATTTCACTAAAATAACTTTGTAATTTTAGGAGAAAAAATTTTTTTTCGAAAAAAAAATTAAATTTGAATAACTCAATTTTCTATAAACTTAGAAAGTTGAGTTTTGGTACGTAGTAAGGTCTCTCCCAAGGCCACATATATAGTAAATTTTGTTAAAACAGCTTTGTTATTTTCGGAGAAAAATTTTTTTTAAAAAGAAAACTGAAAATTTTTCCGGAAAATCCCTTTCGATTGTCCTATTAAAAACATTTCAATGAAAATTCACTACCATAACGAACTTGCTGCGTCCAGACTTTTTAGTGAATTTTCATTTAAAAAATTCACTAATAGAGAGGTATCGATGGTGAGACTTTGCAAAAAAAATTTCAAAGTATATATATATATATACATATATATATATATATAGATAGATAGATAGATAGATAGATAATTTATTTTCGCCTTCTTGCCATAATACATGGATAAGCTCGTCACAATAGTTATAAAAAATATAACAAGAACACAAATATATAATACAGTACAGTATAAAAACAATTATGCTGTTTAGTTACAAAAAAAAAAAACAAAGATAAAAGCGCACAATGTGAAAAACACAGCGCTTGAAACAATGTGATAAAAACATGTGTATACACTTATATAGACCGCAATATAACAAAAATACACATGAACAATATTAAGCAACAAAACAATCAAGTACAAAAACATCAAAAAAGATTCCAGTTAAATCATCTGCCTCACAGAGCACGAAACAAACTCATCGACCGCATAAAATGATCGCTCACTTAAATATTTTTTTAGACCGGCTTTAAAAGTTCTTATGTTTCCAGTGGACTTTACACTTTCCGGAAGCAAATTGTACAAAACACTACCCGCATACACAGGGGATTTCTTGTACGCCATTCTTTGAAAATGGTTTAAATTAATGTGACTGCAGTGCCTAGTGGAATACGAATGATTGTCTGAATGTCTAGGCAACATATGCTTTTTGCCATGTATGAAACTCAGTACCTTATAAAGGTAAATTTCTACCAACGTCCTAACTTTCTTTTGCTTAAAAAGTTCTCGGCATGACTCAGAGTTGTGCATATCAAAAATTAACCTTAGTATTCTCTTCTGAAGCACAAAAACCCTGTTAACATCTATGGACTGACCCCAGACAACAATGCCGTATGACAGCAGTGGATACACCTCCGAATAGTAGACAGAAAGCAAATGTTGGTCACTTAGAGAGTTCTTAAGATTGTATATCATAAAATACGACGACTTAAGCCTGCCACAGACGTAATCAACATGCGACCTCCAGGACAAGTGCTGATCAACCGTGACCCCAAGGAACCTTCCCTCCCTAGCACAGCAGTGCATTCCATCCGCAAGTTGCAGAATGAGAGGCAATGAGAGGCAGTCGGTGGCAGCTCCTGAACTCTACGAACGATGTTTTATCATGGTTTATGATTAGGTGGTTTGCTTTGCACCACTCACCAAACTGTCGCATTAAGGTGTTTACCTTTTGACTCACCTCGTCACCATCACGACCAGACACAACCACGGTTGTGTCGTCCGCGTACATGAACACCCTACCCACCTTTATGTAGTCGGGCAGGTCATTCACATACAAAACAAACAGCAACGGACCCAAAATACTACCCTGCGGAGTGCCCAAATTTATCTCATATGAATCCGAAAAAGTGCCCCCAACCGAAACCACCATTCGTCTATCACTTAAAAATGACAAAACCCAGTCATTTGCTGGTCCACGTATACCCAGGCATCGCAATTTTTCGCCTACATAACCCGGATTAAGCGTGTCAAACGCGCGCGATAGGTCGAACATGACAGCTACCACGCGCATACCCTTATCTAAATCCTCGTGAAGATGTTGTATAAAATCACTAGTAGCTTCCTCCGTAGATAAACCACTCCGGAAACCATATTGACACTTGGTGACCAAACTATGTTTTCGTAGGAATATTTCAATTCTGTTGGCCATCGCTTTCTCCATTATCTTAGAAAACACGCTCAATATGGATATTTGCCTATAGTTTAGGATATTTAAACTATCTCCCTTTTTAGCAACCGGAACTACTTTTGCTTTCTTTAATTGCACAGGAAAACTGCCGCAAGTTATTGACAAATTCAATATGTCACAGATATAAGATGCTATTATCTTCGAGTACTGCTTTATAACCGAGATGGGCACCTCGTCAATACCAGTAGACTTTTTCATTTTCAGGTTCTTTATAACGTTTTCAATCTCCAGAGAAGTAAACGGGTACAAAAATAACGATTCCCTATTTACCAATGAAGTTGTACAAGAATTGCTGTTAGAGTTGTTAAAATGCAATCGTACCTGGTTTTGGGCGTCCTGTGAGAAAAAGTTACCAAATAGATTCCCTATAATTTTTGGATTTTTGACTATTTTATCGTTATGTTCAATTATTATTGACTTATTTTTGCCACTTTTCTTCCCAGATTTATAATTAACAATTGACCAAAGCGTTCTTGTTTTGTTATCTGAATTTTGTATCAAGTTATGATAATAGTCCTGTTTTTCCTGCTGTATTTTCATGCTAAGTTGTTTTTTGTATTTTTTGTAATCATTTGTTACCTGGTCATCATTACAATTCTTTTTAATCCAGTTGAGAGTTTTCAAATTTTCGCAACATCTTCTTACCTCTGGAGAGGGTTTATATGTCAGTTTGTTGTGAGAGATTTGTTTTTGCTCAATCATATCACACGGAAAGGCCTCGTCAAAAATGGTGTGGAATTGCAACCAAAACACTTCAAAGACCTGATCTATGTCATGCGTGTCTGATGGCAGACCAAGCTTAATTGGTCGCTCATCAAGGTATTGTCCAAATAGTTTCAGGTTATAACCTGAAAAACGTCTACCTTTTACAAAAGAGGGCTCGCTCGAAGCGCCCCCGCTCCCAGTCACAACACCAAAAACTGCCTCCTGAGCACAATGGTCCGACAGCGCCGGATCGAACACTCTGGCCGTTGCAGAATCATTATTAGTTATAATGTAATCGATTGATGTCTGCACAAGATTACCTCTGTAAAACCCTCTCCTAGTTGGTGCATTAATTAATGAAATCAACTGAAAGGACCCGATCAGATCACGTAACTCCGCTGCCCTAGAAGAGGCGACATCCATGCTGCAAATGTTAAAGTCTCCAGAAAGAATTATGTTTCGATATTTTTTACAGATTTTAGTTAATATCTTTTCCAGCACATAAAAGAAACATTCAAAATTGTGAGATGTACTAGGTCTATACAGTACCACCACACAAGTTGCCCTGTCATACTCCACAGCACAACACTCAACATCTAGTTCTACAGACATTTTTGCGATACTTACTATTTCTTTACACCTGTCTTTCATAGCCTGTTTAACAAATATTACTGCTCCTCCATGTAAATGATTTTTTCTCGTGTAACTTGCCACTGAAACATAATCCAAGATCTTAAATTCATTTAAACCGTAATCACGAGTTATCCAGTGCTCCGTGATACAGAGGAAATCGGGAGAATGTTCATTCAAAGTAAGCTCAAGCATATGAACCTTATTACTTAAACACTGTATATTTAAATGAATCAGTTTCCAACTAATATTTACATGCCCAAAGTTTGTGAAATCCGTTGCTGCGGAGCCTGTCTGTTGTACGGCATTATCGATGGAACAGTTGTCACCCAATTCCGCCTCACCACTATTCGGAAGTGTTCTCACAACTGTATTTACAATTTCACACTTGTTCAAGTCAGTTGCTGCAAATAAATCAGTTTCTTCCTCTCCTTCCCCTACGTATTCAGCATCGTCACTTCTGTCTTCGTAAAATTTTTGAAGAAATACCTCCTAATAAGAGCTCCTTTTGGCCACACGTCTGGATTATATACCAGCTCCCTTAGGTCCAGCGGGAAGTCCAGTCTGAATGATGCACAATGCTCACCGACTTTAACAGATTCACAGGCAAACTGTGCGTTTGGCGCCGCCTTTCGAATATGTGAAAGCACATCCTCCGCGGTTGTTTCGGGATGCAACCGAGAAACAAACAAGTAACCCCCCCTAGGAACCGTCTTCAAGGCTGTCTTCTCATTACTGCCTACAATTGACTTATTTTCCTGAGTTAATGGCCTTTTCTTGATAGTCAGCTGTTGTTTATTTACCTGCGATGTTTTCTTAGCAAGTTCATTGCCCTCGGCAGGTTTGTTTTCATTAACATGTGTTCCGGTGGCTATCGCCCGATAAGATTTAATCTCACTTATTTTAAAAGGTTCGGAGAACGATTTATTTAAACTTGCGAATTGCAAGTTTGTGTCAGCATTGATAGATGTCGTTGCTTGTTGATTTAAGCAATTTCCATCAATTTGGGTGTCCACATTAGATTCCACAAACAAATTTCTGGCCTTTAACAACCTTACCAGCTCCGCCTGTTCTCCAGCTCTCATCTCAATATGGTGGTTTAATTTAGTCAGCAACTCAATCTCTTTGTGAAGAGAAAAGCGTTCATAGTGGTTTTTCACACACATAGGTTTATCACAGCCACCATGTTTACCACGTTTATCCAGTTTAGATCCACTTTCCGGGTCACAACACTGGCATTTAACCTTACCAAAAACACATTTCGTCACTTCTTCACTCATGGATTGCACTGGCAGCTTTTTAAACACAATTAAGTCTATTAATTCTGACTTTTTTAGCTTATTCAGCTCAGAGCACAAAGTAACGTCGTCAACGAGCGCCGCCATTTTTATTTATATATATATATATATATATATATATATATATATATATATATATATATATATATATATATATATATATATATATATATATATATATATATATATATATATATATATAAACACATAAAAATTAAAACTGACCCCGGATATGAGTTCTAGGGGTCCTTGTTCGCCATTTGAAAAAAATTTTGCAAAGTCTCACCATCGATACCTCTCTATTAATGAATATTTTTTTTTAATGAAAATTCACTAAAAAGTCTGGACGCAGCAAGTGCATTATGGTAGTGAATTTTCATTAAAATGTTTTTAATATCAAATATTGGGTTTTTTTTTTAAAGAAAGCAGGCATCAAATTTGGTTACCAGTATAATCTATATAGTAAAAACAATGTGCCATGTTTCATCGAAATAACTTTATTGTTTGAAAATGTACAAAAATTTCCAAAAGTAAACTTAGAGTGTTCCGGAAAATACTCGTTTCTTGGTCAACCTTATAGGTTAATAGCAAATTGAGCTATTCAAATATGAAGCATTTGATCAAAATTCGCAACCATGACGCACTTGCTGCATCCTGAATTTCTTTTCTTACAAACATGCATTATATTTCGATGGAAAATGCTAATAAAAGGCGTATTTCATTTAAAAAAAAAAAGAAAATTTGTATCACTAACGACTTATGGGCTACCCTGTGATTGTGGAAATAATTTTTTAAGATTTGGCTCAAGACACCCTATAGTTAATGTATACCATTTTTTTCATATGTTGTATAATAACGGATATATTGAGCTTTATTGATTTTTTTTACGAAAATTCGACAAAAATTATATACCATTAAACGATAAACTCTATAGCTAAGGCTACTGCCAAGCCTCAGAGAAAGGGTCTATTTGAAATGAATTTTCTGTTTCTGTATTTTAGTAAAATGAAGGACAATGACGGTTGAAACTAAGACTTCAGGGTTTGTAAAACATTGTTCTTGAAACATTTTCTTTTCATAGCCCGTATTAGATTTAAGTTCTTTGCCTAAATGTTGCCAAGTTTGACGTTTCAAATCGCAACATTGACGTTTTGAAGAAAACTCCTTTTTTTTTAAATGCCTATAACTTTTTTGTCTTTTGACCTACAGAGCTAAGTTTTGGTAGGTAACTCACCTATAACGATATAAACCCGCGTACCAAGTTTGGTTGCCCTTACTTTGTTAATTCCGGAGTCTAGTTTTTTTTCAAAGAAAACACAAAATTTTCCGGGAAAACCTGGGCCGATTTTCCTGGCTAACGAACTTCTCCAAGCCACTTGCAAAAGGAAGGCATTTACCAAATTTAATCAAAATCGGCCCATTATTTTTTGAGTTATCGGTGTGATACATACATACGTACATACATACATACATACATACATACATATATATATATATATATATATATATATATATATATATATATATATATATATATATATATATATATATATATATATATATATATATAATTGAAACTGACCCCGGATATGTGTTCTGGGGGGCCTAATTAGCGCTCATTTGAAGAAATTTTTTGAAAATTCAAAAGTCAGGATCTCATCATTAGTGAATTTTATTAAAGAAAATTCACTAATACAAACAGCACTAGTTATAAATATTTTAGTATTAATCAATAGGGTATAATATGTCTCCCTTTGGCTTTTGCTACAGCCTCAACTCGTTTTGGCATAGAATCAAGTAATTTCTTAAAATTCTCCTTGATTTTGTCATCTCGAAACCACACCTTAATGACAGCCTCAATCATCTTACTTTTTATTGCACAATCCATTTTTAGCTATCTGGCCTTGCATATAGACCACAATTTCTCAATAGAATTAATTTCCGGTGAGTTTCCAGGCCAGTCTAGAAGGATAATTTTTTGTCCTAGAAATATTTCACCTGCTTACACGCTGGCTACGTCCTTCATAAACGAAAACCAATAGTGAAGCCAGAAAAGTAGTCTCCAAGTCTGTATGTAGTATTGACCAGTTTCACCAAGTAACGGCAACAACAATCAATGAACTTCCTATTTATGTAATAAATTTCTAATTAATGTTATGTAAATGTCTCACCAGGTTTTCTCATGTAGGTTCAGGTTGCTGCTGGATTATTTGTTTATAACTTTTGATGGGTGATGTTATTACATTTTTTTCTTGCATACTAAATTTCTAATAAACTTTTAGTATTAGTCATCTTCTTGGAAACATGACACCGTGGTGAACCTTGCTGGAAGATTGATTCGCCAACTGCTTGAACTATTTCCAGTTCTCTGGGCAAACACGTTTCAAAAATCCCTTTATGTTTTTCACTGTTCATCATGCACTCAATCGATATAAGTTTTCCTGTTCCCATATTTGAAAAACAGCCCCAGAACATATTTTTGACAGGATGTTTCACCCTCTGGACCAAGAGAGCTGCAGTTAACTTTTGATCAGTCCCCCTGCAGCAAAAACTGTGTCTTATCTGAGAACAAGACATTTCTCCAGTGTTCTGCTGTCCGATAAGCATATTTTTTTCGACCAAATCAGTCTTTTTTTCAATATAGCCTCTGTCAGAAGCTGTTTCTTTTGAGGTCTCAGAGCTATTCTTTCTCACCCCAAAAGGCATCTGCCAATTGTAGAGTTGTCAATTTTCAGCTTTTTCTAAGTCTTGCTGAATATCATAGCTTGTCTTTCTGGGGTTCAGCTTGCTATTACTGAAAAGAAACGATTCATCTCTGGAAACTGTCTTCCCTTTTCTCTGGCATTTCCTCCTCCGCTAAACTTCAAACTGAACTAGTCTCCCTTTCTTGTTTAATTTTCTTATTTACAGCTCTCATGCTCACGAAACACTCACTAGCAATGTCTCTTTGTGTCATGGATGTGTGCTCACTAAGTGCAATTATCCTTTCTCTTGTGCTATTTCTCCAAAAACCACAAAAACACTTGTCACGTAGTCACAATAACCGTCAGAATGACTGACATATATGATAACTTAATGCAGAATGACAGGTTATCGGATATGTCGAGAAACACCCATCAAGCAAGACTTAGAAAATAAGTCTTGCTGAAGGTCATAGCTTGCCTTTCTGGGGTTCAACTTATTATTTCTCAAAAGAAACTATTCATCTCGGGAAGCTTTTTTTTTTCATCATAGCCTCCGTGAGAAGCTGTTTCTTTTGAGGTCTCACAGCTTTTCTCCCTAAGTCCAAAAGGTCTCTGCGAATTTTGGAGTTGTGAATTTTTACTCCAGCATTTTCAAAGTCTTGCAGAATATCAAAGCTGATCGTTCTGAGGTTTAGCTTGCTATTTCTCTCACATTTCCCCTTCGGCTAAACTTCCACTGATGCAGTCTCCCTTTTTTGTTTGATTATCTTATTAACAGCTCCCAATCTCATGGAACACTCACTAGCAATGTTTCTTGGCATCATGGATGTGTGCTTACTAAGTGTAATTATCCTTTCACTTTTCCTTAGTCCATGATGCCACAAACATGAAAAACTAACTAAAACATGCTCTTTCTCCCAAAATCACAAAAACACGTGCAAGTTAGTCACAATAATGGGAAAAACGACTGACATAGACAATAACTTAAGGCAGAATGACAGGTTATTGCATGTCGAGAAACACCTGTCAAAATTGTCACAGCAGTGTTGCCATGTTGAAAAATACATAAATTCCCAATGTTCGCACAAGACTGCATATTATGCAAATGTGAAATTACTCCATTATCTCCAATTATAGGCAACTCAGAGATTTCATTTATTTTTTAAACACGTTTTGGATTTGTCCATAAGCCAATTAGTTAATAAAACAAGTGAAATACAAAATGTTTATTTTGTCCACATGTCTACTTAGCACATGCAGTATACACACCGGACAAAGATTTATATTATATACTATATATAGTACAGTATGTACAGGCTTGTAAAGCTTTTACAAACTTATAATGTTTAATACATAGCACAAACACACTTATGAAGTGATATGTACTATTTTCTTATTCTTTTAACATTTATTCAATTTGAAATGTTTAATTTATAAAATAACTTTGATCATAAACTTAACTATATTTATTTCTTTGCAAAAGTTGTACTTTTTAGAAGAAAATCAGATTCATAAAGATCTGATAATGCACTTACAGCATCAGGACTTTAGGCAACTAAAACTCTATAGTGCTGACCCCTATCATAATGATGTGTATTATATTGCAGAGACCCAGTCCAAAACTATGTGAGTTTACTCTAATCTCAACAATCTTTACAAAATAGCTTATCCTTAGAAAAATTCACTAGTAATATGTAGTTAAGTGGGCTGAATTATTTTCTAATTATAACTTAGGAATTATTTTCTAAGTTGTACTAAAATTTTAATGAGTGGCATGAGATTTGTTTGTTTCTTTCTTATCCTTCTACTGTTTATGAATTTTGTTAATTGCAAAACAATGTTTTAAAAAACCTGCATAAAAAATATTAGATTTTGTATTAAAACCGCATTCTATAAAAACTGAAAATGAAAGTGTGAACCAGTGTGTATTCCAAGCAAATAAATGATTATTCTCTATGATATGCAGTTCTAAAGTATAGCTCTTTACTATGTGGATACTTTTACCATATGTAACTAAAGCAGGAAGGTTAAAAATAAATATTAATATATAAACATCTACTACTTACTAGCCAAAGGCAACACATTCAAGTCTTGCTTCTTTACCAGCAATTGGTGCATCAGGAAAAGCTTTTGGAAAATTATTGGGGAACTTCAGCTGCTGATAACTAGCTACAAAGTTAACAACAATTTATAGTTACAGAAACTTTTTACTTAAAAAAATTACTTACAATGAGGATTAACTCGTAATGGGAAGAATGGTCCATTTCGTCCCGAATCTGAAAAATCTGATTGTACGCTGCAACTGTAATTTGCCCTGTCGATAGTCTCCAAAGCTGAAAAATACAGCGCTCCATCATGCGAAACAAACACCCTTCTATCTTCTTCTACCAAATTAGGAAAATAATCACGAGACCATTGATATTTCACAGCAGGAAAATGATTAGGAGGATCACAATATATTGATTTTCCCCAGTTTTGATCACCTACTTCTGGAGATCGCTTCAAAACAAACTCTAATATAAAACCAAAGTTTAGATGAACACTCTCAGATATAATGGTTCCAAATTTGTTAGTTGCTTTACAGTGATACGTTGCATAATCTAATCTCTGTTCAGGTTCATGTATTATAAGTGTTCCACCACTTATTGTATAGCGAGACTCTGATAAAGGATCAATTTCTCTGGCAATAAGTCTGTCATTTTCATACTCTTCTTTAAACCACTTATATGTTGGAGTAGGATACCCACCAGCCAAACACCTGCAATAATAATCTTAGTAGTAATAATTATCTTTATTCACTCCTTATATATTACATAAGGGCAAGCCAAATTTAGATTAAATTAAAAAAAAGAGAAATGTAATACACAAAAATCACATTTGCCTTAAATTCACAAACACACAAATGATTGAGGTAATTTTATAAGCAGTATGAATGTATAGTTGATTGCATAATGTTTACACTCATAATGTTGCATTGGTATGTGTAGTTCTAATGACAAATGCTAGTGTCACTAGTGTCAGTGCAGAAAGACAGAATTAACAAGATCATCAAAAACCACTCTAACAACTTTAGATTAAGCCTGCCTGCTGATAACATTTCTAACTCTAAAACAAATTTACAATTGAATAATGATGCAACAATTCCTAGTAATTATTTAGGACACATTTCTGTGAAATGTGATTTGCCTAATCAAGAACTTTTTGTCGACAGAGGTGTTCCTGATTTTCCAATAGTACCTTGTTGTGTCAGTCAAACAGACCATGAAGGTAAATCGGTTCTGCCAGTGCTCAATGTGTCGAATTCAAACTTCAAGTTAAAGCAAGGTGATACTTTAATTAGAGCAGTTTTGTGAAGAAGCAGGAGAAGATATTTACAACAATCAAGTGGCAAAGTATAGAAGTATAGAGAATGGGGTCAAAGAGTCGCGGGCCAAAGGACTCCAGGGGGCAAGCTGAAAAAATGGAAACAACAACATAAACTTTCGATGAAGCTTTCCCCAAGAGCTTCATGCGCGGAGCCCTTCATGCGAGGTGAAGAGCCGCATTCTGCACGAGGTGACCCTGCTCATAACTAAACATGATGGATCTAGACAAGAAGGTCGAAGTAAACTCCCCCCAATTTACGGTGTCACGTGACCCGTGCCTAGGGATGGATGGCACCAGGGTGATGGTGTTGTGAAGGGAACCTCTGGAGTACCGGGTAACCCTCCAGAGTAACCCGCCTTGCATCACACAGGGGGTTCTGATGGTGTGGACAGTATTTCCCCCATTCTCGTGAGAACAACATGAAGATCATAAATATATATGGAACCAAAACCAATGAGGCTCGAGGAGTGGCCACCGACTACAGACTCGTGCCTTGAGTCTATTCCGGAAATGGAGACAAGCCAGGGAGCGGCAGCGTCCGCGGAGTCTGGAGATCTCACGACCGACGTAAATACGGGGGGCCAGGGGGTAGCTTCGGCCACAGACCTGTCCCCGACACCGAAGCTGGAGGCTGGGTCCCACCGGAGGACGGCGAGATCCGTGGACTCTGGGGGCCCCTCCACCAGTGATGACCCTACTGTAGGGGTAGAGGGACTGCCCCGGCAGTCCAAGCGTATTTCCGGGGCGCAAAGAAAGAAGTTCCGGAGGGCGCAGAAAATGGCGACCGGGACGTGGACGGTCGAGAAACCTGTAAAGGCGCAAGAGGGGAGTGCGAGTTAGAAGAGAACACGCTCGGACCCTAGCACGCCTACTACAGACAGACGTCCCAAAAGGGCCAGGGACCCTGTAAAGGCCCAAGAGGAGAAAGCGAGTCAGAAGACGCCGCGCTCGGGCTCTAGAACGCCTACTACAGACAAACGTCCCAAAAGGACGAAGGCCGGAACACCGGCGCAGACTGGCTCCTATAGGGAGGCTGCGGAGGGCCTCGGGATGGCGGTGATTGACAAACGCCATCCTGAGGTCACGCTAGACCAGGGGAGGCGGACCTGATCCAGGCTGCGGCGGTAGCTGCGGTGGACTCTCTACAGGAAGGTAAGAGCCCGCCTCAGTTCCACGAGGCGCGCCTAGCGGGGGGCATCCTCTGGATAACCTGTGTCGGCCCGCAGTCGCGGGACTGGCTGCGGAAAACGATCGGGGGTCTCAGTCAGATTTGGGAGGGGGCGGACTTGACAGCCGTCGAGCCTAAGGAACTCCCAAAGAGACGCAAGGTCCTCGTACGGATCCCTGACACCGTCCCGCAGGAGACGGTGATCAGCAGACTGAAGATCCAGAACCCTGAACTGGAGACACAACACTGGTCGGTTCTAAGCAGGAAGGCAGAGAAGAAAGGACAGACTCTCGCCTTCACGATTGACCAGGCGTCTTACAGAGCCCTTGAAGGAACCTCCTTCAAGGTATTCTGGGGCCTGGGAAGGGTTAGCTTCCGCCCACTGGGGAAGCAACTAGGGATTAATGGGCCTTAGGTTCCTTCAGGTCAACCTCCAACACAGTAGGCCGCCACGGCCGGACTACTGATGGCTCTGAGCAACACATATGTGGCCCTCGTCCAGGAACCGTACTCCTACAAAGGAGAGATCAAGGGACTCGGCGGACCTGCTGGAAAGCTCATCTACAGCAGATCCAGTGAGAACCAGAGGGACTGCATTTTTGTCAGGGAAGGGATAGAGTTTCTGCCTTTAATGAACTTCTGTTCCAGGGACCTGTCAACGATCAAAATCCGATGTGGAGGAGCGGATGGGCCGAGGGACATTACTGTCCGGTCAGCCTATCTGCCAGGGGACAGCACGGACCCCCCAAGGAATTGGAGCAGCTGATGGTGGGTAGCAGAGCAGGTGGATGGCAGACCATCATCGGCATGGATGTGAACACGCACCATGAGTTGTGGGGAAGCTCGGACACAAACTCTAGGGGTGAGGCACTTCTACAATTCTTTATGAAATTTAATTTAGACATATTGAATAGAGGTAATAAACCGACCTTCGTCACAGCACGGTGTGAGGAAGTTTTAGATCTAACAGCTTCCACCCAGTTTCTGAGTGACTTTCTTAAGAACTGGGCTGTGTCTGGGGAAGTGAGTAGCTCAGACCACAGATACATCCGGTCTGAAATCGCCAGTCGAAAGACAAACGGTATGGTACCGGGACCCCCGCAAGGTGGACTGGGAAGCCTACATGGCAGACCTAGCAGTGGAACTGCGGGGGGTTAAGAGTACCATAGACAATTCAATAGACCTTGAGATTGCGGCAGCCCAATTGCGAGACCCAATCACCTTGGCCTATAACGCCAACTGCCCCCTGAAAATGAGGGTGTCCACCAGGAACGTCCCGTGGTGGAACGAGGACCTCAGGCAAAGGAGGACGCAGGTTCGTAAGCTGTTTAACGTGGCCAAAAGGTCGGGAGCATGGGATGAATATAGACAAGCCCTAACGACCTATAACAAAAGACTGAGGGACGCCAAGAAGGAGTCTTGGAGGAGGCACTACGAGGAAGTGGAGAACATGTTCAAGAGCGCTCGACTACACAAGATCCTGTCCAAAGGGCACTCAGACCAACATAGGCTCCCTTAGAACATCCATGGGAGGCTTTACAAGTTCGGGGGAGGAAATTATGGAAATTTTATTCCAGACGCACTTCCCCGGCTATAACATAATAAACCAATCACCTCCGGACTGGGAACACTCAGAAATAGAGGCGCCTTATAGGCGGACATCTAGAGTAGACTAGACAGTCGCTAAACAGGTGGCTACTTCGAGCAAAATCAGGTTGGCCATTATCAGCTTTAAGCCATACAAATCCCCGGGATTTGATGGAATAATACCCATCATGCTCCAACAGGGGATAGATATACTGACGCCCGCGCTTACCCTAATTATGAGGGCCAGCCTGGCTCTGGGGTACATTCCGAGGGCATGGAAACTGGCCAGGGTTGTATTGATTCCTAAACCTGGGCGTCCAACAGACCAGGCAAAGTCCTGAGGCCAATAAGTCTCATGTCCTTCTTGCTAGAAACAGTGGAAAAACTGCTCGACCGGCACATTAGGGGCGATGTACTGGAAGCATATCCCCTACACTGCGGACAATATGCATACAGAGCAGGATTCTCAACAGAAACAGCACTGCACCAACTGGTGCTGAAACTGGAGAATACGCTGAAGAACAGGGAGGTGGTGCTGGGGGCCTTCCTAGACATAGAGGGGGCCTTCAGCAACACCTCATTCGCATGGGTTCTGGCAGCTCTCAGGGAGTGTGGAATAGAGGAGACCTGCTGCAGGTGGATCGGTTCCATGCTCATGGACAGGGCGGTGTTCACCTCAACCGCGGGAGGGACTCTGCTGGCGGAGTCGCGGCGGGGTGTCTGCAGGGGAGCGTTGTCTCCTTTGCTCTGGTGCCTAGTCATGGACGGCCTGCTGGGTAGGCTCTCTGGAGGGGGGTATAAGGTACAGGGCTTTGCGGAAGACATTGTCATCATAGTCCAAGGAAAGGTTACACAGTCAGTGTGGGAGCGCATGCAGACAGCACTGAAAGTGGTGGAAGGGTGGACGGTTGGTCAAGGGCTCGGAGTGAGCCCTGAGAAAGCAACCATCATACTGTTCACGAGGAGGAAGTGGGATAGCCACAGAACTCTCTATATGGTAGGAACATTCCAATGGACAGGGAGGTAAAATATCTTGGGTTCGTATTGAACTCTAAGCTAACCTGGAATGGTCACGTGGAAA
This sequence comes from Tillus elongatus, assembly GCA_964006375.1. Classification (NCBI taxonomy): domain Eukaryota; kingdom Metazoa; phylum Arthropoda; class Insecta; order Coleoptera; family Cleridae; genus Tillus; species Tillus elongatus. The sequence continues at coordinate 88,798,675 of OZ023269.1, read as the reverse complement.
AAATACTGCGTAAGGCAGTCATGACCTTAGCCGTCACTAGGCGGCTATATGGAAAAACGTAGGGACTAAGACCTAATTAATAAATATGAAAGTAAAAAGCATCACTCTAAGTCTCAGAAACAATGGCCAACACAGCTTTGCAGATAATTATTATTGCCTTTTTTGGAGAATAAAACCCTTCTTTGAGTAAGCAACTCCACCCCACAAGATAATCAACTGAAATATAGCATAGTAGGCATCAATTAGTGTTGAAAATATTAAAAGTCTTTTAAGACAAAAAAATGTATAAAAACAGTTGTCTGATACATGTTATCGATATGTACCACCTTCCAATTAAGGTGATCATCTAATGTAATGCCAAGTTATTTCACTGTAGCACCATTTGAAATATTGTGATTTAAGGAAAAGACAATGACTGTATTTTAGTTTTTAGTTCTATTGATTTTTTAGATATTTGCCAGAAATCCGTCCAACAGAGCTCTCTTAACATTAACTTGCAATTCGTTAAAACAGGCACCTGAAACCAATATAGTGATATTGTCTGCGTACTCGTCCGTGGGGTCCAGTTTGCCGTTTTGGGAGAGTTCAGTTCGGCAGCGCATTTGTTTGCGAGCATGTCCGACATACTAACAGATTCCATCTTTTCTCTTCGTAAAACATACATTTGTTTTAATTAGTCTTCCTATCTGGGCACTCTTTCTACTATTGAAGTATCGACCACCCCTTGTTTCTTTTATCACACTAACGTGTCTTTCTCTTTCACGTTCAAGAAACCCAAGCTAAGCTGTAAGATAACGTGCTGGGTGCTAAATAGTCTCAGGGTAATAAGCAATCGCGAATGTTTCCTTTGGAGCCCCAGGCACACCCCCTCATATAGGTATTATCCCCCCTGCTTTGGTCCCCCTTTGTGGATGATTTGCTGGCTATCCTGGAGCTGTGGGAAGTTAAGGTCCAGGCGTATGCAGACGATTTTATTATAATGGTTAGACGTAAATCTGAAGAGGCCCTTTAAAATACTCTTCAAGAGGTACTAAATGTAGTGAACGATTGGTGTCGAAGGGAACAGATGTCTGTGAACTTCCGCAAAACCATAATTGTTCCATTTACCAGAAGAAAAAGGTTAGACAAATTAAAGCCACCTACTCTTATGGGGACAAGAATTCCATTTATGGAACAAACGAAATATCTGGGGGATACCCTAGATAAGAAGCTCAACTGGAACGAACAGTTAGAGAATATAATCCGCAGAGCCAAACTGTCCCTGTGGACATGCCGAAGATAACTGGGGGACAAGCCCACAACAGATGTACTGGCTCTATGTAGTGGTTATCAGACTGATGATAACATTTGGAGCCGTAGTTTGGTGGCCTAAGGCACTTCGTGGTATCGCGAGGGCCAAACTGGCTCAGCTACAAAGACAAGCTTGTCTGATTATAATGGGCGCGATAAGCACTGCTCCATCAGCCGCTCTGGAAGTCCTTAACATTCCACCTCTTCACATTTGGATGGAGAGGGAGGTAGGTGGACAACATACAGATTAAAACAAACGGCCGACAGCATGCCTAAGGCAATCAGTTTGGGAGGGTCCGGACTCCTCGATGACATTGAGAGTCATGAGGTTCTCAGAATGGTCTCAGGCTTGATGCCTACAAAGATCGGTAGAGATGCCTTTCAAGACTGTCCTTCCAGAAAGGGAGGACTGGGAACGAAACCAGACGACCCTATTGAGGGCCGATCTTGGCTGGTACACTGACGGCTTCAAAACCGATACGGGGGCAGGAGCCGTCACATATGGGAGCAACATCAGGGCAAGATTATCAACTAGCCTTGGAAAGTATGCAACCATACACCAGGCAGAAGTGTATGCCATCAAGATGTGTGCACGGGAAATTATACAAAACCAGTGCACACACAAATCCATAAAAATATATTCAGATAGCCAAGCTGCAATAAAGGCATTTGGTTCCTACCGTTACAAATCAAAAATGGTATGGAGCTGTAAATCTGCCCTTAACAAACTAGGCAGCTGCAATGAGGTGTCGCTCGTCTGGGTACCGGGTCACTCAGACCTTGATGACAATGTAGTGGCCAACATGCTTGCTAGGGGTGGTGCCCAGGAGGACTTTATCGGACCAGAAACTGTGCTAGGGATATCATCATGCACAGCAAACGCACCTTAAAGACATGGACAGATAGAATGGCAATATAGCAATGGTAACATCTGCCAGGATTAGCACACCCTAAGGCCTTCATAAATGGCTTTTCAGAGTCAAGGGCTAAAAAACTTCTAGAGCTAAACAGACAACAACTGAGAACTCTAGTCAGCCTGTATACAGGACACTGCCGCTTGAATCACCACATGCACCGAATTGGTCATGGTCAAGAGACTGGGTGTCAGCTATGTATGGTGAGTGACGCAACAACAGAGCATGTGCTATATTCCTGTCCGGCTGCGGATAGAACGAGACGCCTGCTCTTTGGCAAGACAAAGCTTGCACCAGGAAATTTGGTTCAACTTTCGCCCATAAAGATTGTCGACCTCTGTAGGAGGCTGAATAACCTAACGTAACCTAACCTACTTCAGCATGTAGGGCTCTGAGTGGACCTAGCTTTACTTTGCTACTCGTGGGACAAAAATGAGTTAAGTGAAACAAAAAGAAGTAAGAAAACCAAAGGTCCTGAAGAGCAGACGACTGGCGAGGAGGAGGCTGCAACGGCACTCCCAGGGAGCCCTCTTCACCTGGTTCAGCCTAGCAGGCCAAAATTACGAGTCCAAAAGAACTCGGAGAGAGGCTACCTTTTGTGAGCTTCAAAACAGGAATCCGGACTCCTTGGATGCTGCTGGGGAGCGAACATCATACGATACTGCCTTGAGTCAAACACTGACAGATATCAGGCCCAGACAAACTCGAAGAGAGGCCATCTCTCTGTCAGCTTTGAAACAGGCAAGCGACTTAGTGCAGATGGCAATACACCCCAACAGTTGAAAAAAATCCTAAATATCAAACCAACTTTCACCCTCAAAAATATCGACTCCTGCAAGGAGTTGGATTTGATAGATAAAATTTAAGTAATTAGATATGAGCCACAAAAAACTAAGGCCTTGATGTAGGAACTCATCTAATCCAATCTACCTGCAATCTAGTTACCTTTGCAAGTTGGATACCATGTACATTTACCATGATAATATTAAGTGATGGCAAATACAAAAATGATAACAAACCATTATGTTCGGCTATAGAATTTGTTTGATAAGGTTTGTTTTTTACACTGACACAATATCGCTGTATGATTGGGAAATAAAACTGATCAAAAATATATGGTTCTATTATATCCCTAAAATCAAATGCATTAATACCTAATATAAGAAAAAGAAGTTCTTAAATTAATTAATGAATCATTTAACTACACTGGATACTAAATTTTATTTAATTAAAATAAGTAAATAGATATAAAAAACAAAAAAGGTGCACTATTAAAATAGGACAAAAAATTGTCAATTTGATTTAGTGTAACAAAATACAGACGTGAGACTAATTCGCTGGCTTCACAAACACTTGTGAAGCAAAATAAGTAGTTTCTACATTTGTATTTAGTATGAAATGGTTTCATCAAATAAGAGCAACAATGAATTAATTAATTTAACACTATATTTATTGCTTTAAGCAAATTTGTGTTGGGAATTTTCGTTTACAAGATTACAACTTCAAAGACTATACACAAGAATTGAAAAGAACCCACCCTGTTTCTTCAGTATTAGTGTGCTGATTTTTTAAATTCTATTTTTGTGAAGACATACGTAATACTTATACCTTGTCCAAACTAGAAAATGAAATAGTAATTTGTAAATGTTATAGTTTCTGTTATATTTTACATTAAATTGTAATTATGGCAACAGCAAATGATTTCTTTTTCACTCAGTATAAATGTAATCTGCACTTAAAAACTAGATGGTAAAAAAAGTTGGTCCAAATACCATGTAAAATGTAGTGAAAGTAAAAGACAGAGTAACTTACCCTAAACTAACATGATTATAAAGATCTGTTTTTGATGTATCAAATGTAGCATCAACAGGTTGTTTTATAAAATAAGGCCCCCTTGGTATTCTTTCTGGGTTATCAACATTTATACCGTATGTATAACTTCTATCATCTGTTACTAGTCTTTGTACACTAGCTATATTTGCTTCACATATAAAAAGGAATGGTTCATCACCTCTAACAGGTTGAAAACCCCAATGTAAAGACATCCTTGAAAAATTATAAGTTAAATGATCTCTCCCATAAGACTCTAATTCTAAAAAGGCATTTTCCATGTTTGATAGCTGAGAATTATCAGGATTCACCCAGTAATTTGGAGTTTGCTGAAAAGCACCAATATACCACACCCGACGTTGGGGGTCCAATCGACTTAATTGATGAACTAGAAAACTGTGTTCATCCAAACTATTAATAGAAACTAGATCAGAACCACCTGGATCCACTGAATATGTCTGAAATATATTAAATTAATCAATATGTGCCCAATCAAGGAAAATCTTAAATAATTTAACATACCTGGCAGATACGTCTTGCTTCTGCAAAAGGTTTCAAAGGTGATCTAATAAATCTATAACATGACTGGTAAAACTGTATCCAATGTTGGGGGCATCTCAACTCTCCATTGTCATTATTACCAATAAAATTATAGTTTGTATTATAATCTGGATTGTTGTTGTATACATTGTAATTAGGATTGTTATAATTTGGGTTATTAGCTGGATTGAAGTTATTGTAATTTGGATTATAATTCACATTGTAGTTAGGATCTGACTGACCAGGATTTAAATTATTGTAACTTGCTGTAGAACTTGGATAATTATAATTTAATAAACTATTATTATTAAAACTGGGATTAACTTCTCTGTTATAATCTGGTTGTATTTGGATTTGGGCGAAAATTAACTGGAATGTTAACAAAATACAGTCCAGGAAAATAAACATCTTCAAATGGTTTCTCTAAAATAAAAATAAGAGTAAATCTTTGCTATATACTACAACAAATTTAAAAAGCTAATGCATATAGATTAGCCACCCATTTGCAGAATTAGGTGGGTACACAAGGTACAAAACATTAAAGTATACCAAACATTAAAACGAAAATATTAATTTTAAAAGTAATTCATAAATATTAAAAAGTAATTTATAACACCCCATGATAAAAAATTATAACCAACAAGTTGTGAATAAGGGAGTGGCTTAATGTAATGATCAATCAGTTGAAAATAAACGTTTTCAGAAACAGCAATAAACAAAAACATTATTTTTGCGCTTATAGAACTTACCAAAAGCATATGATAAATAAAATGTGTTGAGAAACTTAACAAACACTACTACTTTAACGAATTCATGTTTTGGGTACTACTCATACCCATAATACTGTTCACTACAAATAATATAAACACAAGTACTACGGAATGGAAACAAGAATTTTAATGAGTGTGAGTAATATGAATAAGGAGGGAAGATAGGAGATAGGAAGGTGACTCATTAATAAATCGTTAGACAGAAAAGGATATTAAATGGGGAAAACGTCAAAACCCAAATAAAATAAGAAGATTAAAGCTTAAAGCCGTAATAAAAAATTACATTTTTATTTATATTTAGAATTATTAATATTATTATCATTATTGACAGGTGTTCAAGCCTGAATCACATAGGATAATAAAGGCATATACCCATAGAGAAACTAGTTTATCCATGCACGTATTCATATAATGATTGAGTTAACCAAGAGCCAGCATTTGAATTTAATCACTTATCTCTGACATTTCAACAGTTAAAGACTGATGAGGGCACAGTTATCTTCAAGGACTATTTATGACGTTTGTCTGACATTCCGCTTTGACACATTGGCAACAGTTGGGTCCTAGCAGAAATTAAGCAGGACTGATGAACGCACATTGGTCACATATTGTATGTACACCACGCGCCAGCGTTGCCAGCGACTGCATTGTTGTGTCATAAAAATGACTTGTCAACCTTATTTGCCATAACAATGGCACCTACTAGAGCCTGGTGACCCCGCCGATCTATTCAACTGTTGGCGCCTGGTGAGCTCGGTCATTGATCACAACTTCAAAATCCAAAATTATAGAATCATAGTTAGTATCCCCTCTGAATTTAATAATTCAATAAGTCAGGTTGGTACGACACTTTTATTCTTGAAGATTCGTTATAGAATATAGCGATCTCATGTACAAAGAAAAACTATAAAGTAGTCATAGGAGATATATTGCGTTCATAAAATATCCCACCACTGCATTGTATCGCAGTCAACGGATGCGCGATTGGAACTCAGCTGACGCATATACAAGCATAGAGGAAGTTAATAAATTGTCAACGGCCGAGTTGACCAGGCGACAACAATTGCCAACAGTTGTATAGTTATGTCAGCATCTGCGTTAAGCAGTCCCTAACATTTTATGGTGGAACTCAAATATTACCAATTTGTCAAAGTGAAATGACAAACGACACAAAATAGTGCTTGCAGTCGTTAGTGCGTTCATCAGTTTCCAACCACTGAAATGTATCGGTAGTCAGCAAAGGTAAGCGCTTAAACTCAGCTGCTGGCGCCCATATAAACGAACAAAAAAAAAAGCTAAAACTTTATTTTTTATGTATGGATACGTATCCAATGCGAGTATTAAGATGTCCCTAAGCTATGTAATAAAGCAAGCGTCATCGAAGTGATAAATAAACTCAAAGTTATTCATTTCTCTGGTGACGCTAACTTTATTAGCGAGACGATTTGACAGATTTGAAAATGTGTTGTGGTTACTTTGGGTTTTCCAAAGTATATTTATATCAGTGCTCATCACAGGTAAAATATAAAAGACAGAGGTTGGACACTATGGTTGGAAACTGAAACAAAAAGCAGAATCACCCCAAAAACCAAAAAGAAGTAACAGCGAATTATGCGCTAGATACGTAGTATTTCGACAACGAAGTTGTCTTCATGAGTAGCTGTCGCTAACTCTTTTTTGTCTCGTTACAGGTTTTAATCTTCACTTAGTCAATGTCCAAGTCACTGGTCAATGTCAATGTAGGTGCAAAGAATAGAGACCCAAGCAACTGGGTCTGTATTGTTTGATATAATTAAATAGCGAATGATTCACTGAATATAAGAAAAAACTACAGCGTTATAAATCCTACTGCGGCTCTAACGTGGTCTTGCTGTGTTTATGGATGGGCTCCTGCATGTATTTTAATTTATGTTGTCCTTTTAAACAAAAAGGAAACAGACTGCTATCTGCTATGCTACTTGAGTTCCATTAAAGAATGTCCTATACAAAATCAGTGCGCTGTTGCCACACTTCTAATTTGATACGTAATATAAAGAAATTTCCGGTTACATTTTTCCTTAATTATATTTCAGTTTTCAATGGATCTATCTACAACCTAGTCAGTAAAAAGTTTGATGCTATTAAGCGAAATTTCGTTGCAAAATCACGAGAGCTTGTACTGAGCAGCAGTTTTTTTAGCGATTTTGGACTGAAAATTTAGGAGATCGAATCCAACTGCAAGAGTATGGCAACTATTTTATCTACGAAGATTATAAACTTACTTTGCGAAAATGGTACACAAGTTGCTTTCATATATAGAGCTATAACATAAAAACAACAATTTTAATAGGTTACTTAATAACAGGATAATGGCCTTATAGGTAAGAAAAAATATCTGTAAGACTGAAGATAACATATATATATATATATATATATATATATATATATATATATATATATATATATATATATACATATATATATATATATATATATATATATATATATATATATATATATATATATATATATATATATATATATATATATATATATATATATATATATATATATATATATATATATTAACTGACCAATTTGCTAAAAATTAAGGGTTATGCTTCAAAGTACACTAGTATTTCAGGTACTTGGGTAAATTGCAGATGAAGTCACGAACAGTTTTAGATTAACCGGGTACTGCTGGTAGATAAGGTTTGGCATCCTCCATGCACGTTGACAATATTTTTACCTTTCGGTTCCTTCTCTTTGCTGAATTATTCACAATACAACTTCTTAAACATTTCACGCTTTGTCAATAGTTTTTCAGTGCGGTTCTGTTCCTTTACACCTCCTTACCTTCGAAGTATTGCAAATTAACGTAAACCTTACTAGGGATTTACTGTAATGTTCCAGTCGTAGCTAGTACGCGTACTGCTTTCTTATTCCATCGACAGTTATTGTCCTTGTTCCTTTTTGTGTCCGTGTCCGAAGACCTCATTTTTGAAATTGTGTACGTGTGTGTGTCGAATTATGTGGCACTCAGTCTCCCGGTTAGACTGTGTGTTGCCAAGGGCCGGATCTGCATTATTTGCTTGAGAGTACACGCAAAAGGTAAGTCTTCACTTCTACTAGGGTGTATATTACCAGTTCACATAATGTGAGGTGGTTTTGCTTACCCTACCTTTATAATTGGGAGAAACTTTGGTAATGATCCAGTTTTCCCTTCCCCGGCTTTCCATTTTCTGGGAAAAACAATGAAGCAGGGGTTCTGACAATTTCTTTTTGAGCAATATACTTGGAACCGCCCTTAAATGCGTAAACCATAAGACAAATATTTTTATTACAGCCGCCAAGAAAGTTATGACCCGGGGCGAATAGGGGTGTTGTGCTGAGTAGACAGGGTTTGAAGGGGGTATAGCTGCAAAGTATTAAAAAGGCAGCTTATAGAGGTCCGACTAAGCTATTTTTTTTCACATTTTTCGCTCATATTTCCTTTTTATCTTCTTCCCCGCACATCACCCCTATTCACTCCTGGCCCCGTAACTTTCCTAGGGTGTATTTCCAAGAAATTTCTTTGGTGGCTTATGCATCCAGGCATATTTCTGAAAAATTTGTCCGTCCGTGACCTTATCTGCAAATTCACTGTATTTCACTTGCTGAATAAAAGTTAAATATTAAATTTCATTATTTTCAATCATTTTATTATTAATTGAAATTTAGTATATATTATTATTTACAAAGTTGCTAAAAATCAAGGGTTCTGCTTCAAAATATGGTAGTATTGCGCTTACTAGATACAAACAATTATTATTTACTTGATTTAGTTTTCACACATTAAATTTAATCGTTCATTGTGGAATATGAAGCGGCAACCCTGTGTGAAATTCAAACGGGGCTTCGGAACATGCGCATTCTTGAATTCTTGTCCAAATGTCACAGCATAATGCTGTGCTAATGTATCAATCTCAAAACGTCAAAAAATATTATTGTTGATGTTGATTGTTATTGCCTTTGTTAAGTTTTAGTGTTTGTTTTACGGTTATGTTATTTCTTATGTTTACTGATTACTTGACCACTGATTGTCAAATATTCGATTTACAAATATAAAATACAGTAAGTTACATGTGTAGGCGTACTTTCGAGTTTGCGGCTTCCTGAGTGCGAGTATCAAGTGTCGACCCTCAATATTATCCTTAATAACATCCTAATGGTTTCATATTAACTGCGTTAATATAATTAATCACAAAATGGATACAGATACTTACAACAAAATCGTAAAAACTATTAGAAGTCACAAAGGCCTTGCTAGAAATTGTTTCGCCATTCTAAAACAAAAATATCCAGAAATTAGCAAAGACACCCTATTTAGTAATTTAATTTTAGAACATCAAAGGCGAATGAGAATTAATCATATTAAGAGTGAAAGGATGAAGAATCGATATTGGAGATTATATAAAATAGGCATAAATAATAATGAAACCCCAGGTATTATTTTGAGAATATCTGAAGAGTACAATGTTGCACCATGCTTAATAGCAAAGCTGATTTTGCAAAAATATTTTGAAGAACTTGGTGAAAATGTCAGAGACAGGTCTCATCTTAAAATTAATGACTATGTGAGAAAACCATATCTAATTAATGATATGCATTTATCATATGAAGTATTTTTATGTACTATGTATGACATTTTGTACAGTCCAGCAGCTGAAACAATGAAACATTCTCTAGGTCAGCAATATGAAATTAAATTAGTAACTGAAATTAGCAAGTTGGGGTTAGGATTCAAAGATGAAGAGCAGCTGAGAAAGAATGGTTATGATAAAACACCTGATATAAAGTTAGAGGCACCTGTTGCAGTAGATGGCTTCATAGTAAATTGGATAGAAAGCAAAGCCTTATTTGGTGATGAAAATATTCACAAGGAATACATGAAAAGTCAGTATTTAAGCTATTGGAACAGGTTTGGACCTGGCTTGGTTATATATTGGTTTGGTTATTTAGAAAGTATTATTGACCTTGAAGATAAACGTTTTATAGTAAGTTGCAGTATGCCAACAGAGAACATAGAATACATAACACCACCAAAGAGTAAAGTATCTGCTTCAACATGTAAAATTTCAGAATATGTGCCATGATTTTAGTTTTAAACTTATATTTTTTTAAATGTAGAATAATTTTATGACAGAAAAAGAAACCATTGTTGTCAGGTAGATAGCAGTTTTATTTTTCCATTTTACCCCAATCTATGCTAAATGGAGTAACTCTAGTATAGCATTACTTGCTGTCTTTTACAGTTTTTTTCAGGAAACAAAATTACCTGAGAATTGGGAATTTTCTTTGGCAGATAAATGGGAAATTCACCTGCAAAGATGAGTGCTGGGAAGGGTACAAAACTGGTTTTGATTCACCCTTAGTTCACGAAACATCACTACTTATAGGGACAATAATTGGCTAAACCACTTCTCATAAATTTCTTGCCCTTTATCATCTTTTTGCTACAGTCATTTTGTAGAATCTCACCATATTCCTATACTTCACTAAGGTAAATGGTAAATAATGACACATTACACTAACAACAAACCAACTTTAAAAAATTGTACAAATTAAAGGCACATGCAGAACAGTTGTTTAATCAATTGGTCTTGCCAATTACAAAATGTATGAGAAAGCTGAACTCAAACATTATTTTGAAAGTGGCATGAAGCAGTTCCTAAGTTTCTATCGGCTGCTATATTCTTCAAGAGAGATGTATGGGTTGTTTCAATTCTCACGTTATATTTTGGTTAGGCTATGCTCAGTATCTGTTTTATTACAATAACATTTATTTGAAGATGTTCGTGGTGTACTACAAAAAATATGCCTCCCTGACCTTTTATAATTGACAGAAAAAATTTACTTATTAATGGGACAATTGACACATAAAGGTATGAATTAACACAGTCTTAAAACCTTTCTGTAATTTATAATATGTAATTTTTTGCTAAACCTCCGAATTTTAAAATGACAGCCAGGCTTAAATATTTAGAAACACCTTATTTTGATAAAATATTGTACCCATGCTGCTTTTATAGATGGTTCACTAAATGTATATTAAAAGTGGAGATTTTAGCTCAATGGGAAATTGATTTATTTGATGTGAAATATATTTATGATAATTTGCTGCAATAACGCACTTGCTGCATTCAGACTGTTTTATAGTACTTACTGCATAACTAACAATTTTTTATAAAAATTCGCTACCATAACGCACTTGCTACATAGGGGCCTTGTTAATACTTGTTTACTATTTTAATTTACAATTCTACAAGAATTTTTGTTATGAAAATTGGCTACCATTACGCACTTGCTGCATCAAGACTTTTGTGTTATTGTGGGATAAGATAATTAAAAGTCTGGGCGCAGCAAGTGTGTTATGGTAGTGAATTTTTATTAAAATGTTTTTAATAGCTAATATGCCTTTTTTAATGACAGCAGGCATCAAACTTGTTTTAACTTTGTTGTTTGAAAAAGTACAAACATTCTCTGAAAATAAACTTGAAAAGTTCCGAAAAAAGCTAGTTAGATTTTCCTGCCAAACGAACTGCTTCAACCTATTTACACAGTATAGGTTGATTATGCTGTGCTATTAGTAAATTTTCTTAAAAAAATTCACTAATGAGATCCCGACTTTTGAATTTTGAAAAAATATCTTCAAATGAGCGCTAATTAGCCCCCCCAGAACACATATCCGGGGTCAGTTTCAATTTTTATATGTTATATATATATATATATATATATATATATATATATATATATATATATATATATATATATATATATATATATATATGTATGTATGTATCACACCGATAACTCAAAAAATAAGGGGCCGATTTTGATTAAATTTGGTGAATAAATTTTTTTTGCAAATGGCTTGGATAAGTTCGTTAGCCAGGAAAATCTGACCAGGTTTTCCCGCAAAATTTTGTGTTTTCTTTCGAAAAAAATTATATCTCCGGAATTAACAAAGTAAGGGCAACCAAATTTGGTACGCGGGTTTATATCCTTATAAGTAAGTTACCTACCAAGCTCTATAGGTCAAAAGACAAAAAAGTTATAGGCATTTAAAAAAAATAAATTGGGGTTTTCCTCGAAACGTCAAAGTTGCGATTGAAAACGTCAAAATCGGCAACATTTAGGCAAATAACTTGAATCTAATGCGGGCTATGGAAATCAAATGTCTCAAGAAGGATGTTTTAAAAACCCTGAAGTCTTAGTTTCAACTGTCATTGTCCTTCATTTTACTAAAATGTTTCCAGAAAATTCATATCAAATAGACCCTTTCTCTGATGCCTGGCAGTAGTCTTAGCTATAGAGTTTATCGTTTAATGGTATATAATTTTTGTCGAATTTTCGTAAAAGCTCAATATATCCGTTATTATACAAGATATGAAAAAAATTGGTATATATTAATTATAGGGTGTCTTGAGCTACATCTTAAAAAAATATTTCTACAATCACAGGCTGTCCCATAAGTCGTTGGTGATAAAATTTTTTTTTTTTTTTTAATCAAACACGCCTTGTGTTATTGCATTTTTGCATTTTCCATCGAAATATAATGCATGTTTGTAAGAAAAGAAATACTGGATGCAGCAAGTGCGTTATGGTAGCGAATTTTGATCAAATGCTTCATATTTGAATAGCTCAATTTGCTATTAACCTATAAGGTTGACCAAGAAACGAGTTTTTCCGGGAACACTTTAAGTCTACTTTTGGAAATTTGTGTACATTTTCACACAATAAAGTTAATTTTATGAAACATGACACATTGTTTTTACTATATAGGTTATACTGGTAACCAAAATTGATGACTGCTTTCTTAAAAAGAAAACACACATATTTGCAATAAAAACATTTTTATGAAAATTCACTACCATAACGCACTTGCTGCGTCCAGAGTTTTTTTACCCACCTGCCAAGATATACTTATTCACAAAAACATTTTTGCTTGAGAATTTTTTAACTTTTACACGAAAATCTGAAAATGTTTTTACAATAACTTATTGCACGTTATTATTAATGACCACAATTTCACAAAAAAATCTTTAAAAAAATTATTTCTACAGGACAAAAAAATCTGTGAAAACTGTCTAAATATTTTGTATACAACAATTTGCTAAAAGAATATGTAAAATTCGAACTATATTACTATAATATGTAATTAAAATTGAAAATAAAATTCGGCACCCAGTAAGTGCGTAATGGTAGCGACTTTTTATTTAATGCTTCAAATTTGAATAACTCAATTTTCTATAAACCTAGAAAGTTGAATTTTGATGTGTAGTATGGTTTTACCGGTGCAACATATGAACCAAATTTCACCAAAATAACTTCATTATTTTTTGGGGATACATTTTTTTTTTCAGAAAAATTAATTTTTTTTAGAAAAAACTGATCGGGCTGGCTAACGAACTCGTCCGCAGCCTTAACAAAATGAAGATATATGCCAAATTTCGTTCAAATCAGTTTAGTATTTTTTGAATTATTGCTTGGATACGTACGTACACATGTACACACACACACACACACACACACACACACACACACACACACAAACACACACACACACATATATATATATATATATATATATATATATATATATATATATATATATATATATATATATATATATATATATATATATGCAGAGTAAAATTTCGAAAATTCAGATTTTACATGCTCAATAATCCAGATCCCACAAATTTTATTTTAATTACAACTTTGTTCAATGTGTATGTCATAATTCGGACCCAGGAAGGTTGTCTGTACTTTGTAATTTGGATTACGCTCTCCGGTGAAGTGCCTGGACAGTACATTTCCCCACAAGTCCATGATTTATTATTATATAACCAACTATTTTGTGCCAACTGACAATGAAATAAGAGGTGATCAAGCTGTTCAAAGTTCGCTGTGTTAAACAGGAAACAATAAAAATACACTTCATTACTGTGTTCAAAAGATGACATATTTTTGGTGGTAATGTGGTTTGTAAATCGGACATTCAACTAAAAAAGTCATAAGAGTATCTCTTCCTTATATAAGTTGCAAATAGTAGTTTCGTAACGGATAGACTTTATAAGCTCTACTTTTAATGTAGAAAGCTAGAAACCAATAACCTGCACCTTAGCAGTTTAAACTTGGTGAATTACTCACAGCTCTTATAGCCGATTACAATTTGACCTGATCTGGAAATAGTGAGAAGCATATCCAGGGTTCAACACTGATCGGTTGTCGTCTGCACGGCAGTGTTCGCTCATCATTTAGCAGGTCAGTAACAGTGGCTTTTATTAAGTCTGGGTTTTGTTTATTCTCGAGATCCTATATTTAATTTACAAAAAAAATTGTTTTAGCTGCAAACCGTCAAAACAGATCCGTGATAGGCACTGTTGTAACATTATTAAAACCTTGCACATTTAATTCAGAGCTCTCTTAGAGACTGCTGTGGAAAGCCTATCTACATTGAACACACACAGATCCGTGATAGGCACTGTTGTAACATTATTAAAACCTTGCACATTGAATTCAGAGCTCTCTTAGAGACTGCTGTGGAAAGCCTATCTACATTGAACACACACAGATCCGTGATAGGCACTGTTGTAACATTATTAAAACCTTGCACATTGAATTCAGAGCTCTCCTAGAGACTGCTGTGGAAAGCCTATCTACATTGAACACACACAGATCCGTGATAGGCACTGTTGTAACATTATTAAAACCTTGCACATTCAATTCAGAGCTCTCTTAGAGACTGCTGTGGAAAGCCTATCTACATTGAACACACACAGATCCGTGATAGGCACTGTTAACATTATTAAAACCTTGCACATTCAATTCAGAGCTCTCTTAGAGACTGCTGTGGAAAGCCTATCTACATTGAACACACACAGATCCGTGATAGGCACTGTTAACATTATTAAAACCTTGCACATTCAATTCAGAGCTCTCTTAGAGACTGCTGTGGAAAGCCTATCTACATTGAACACACACAGATCCGTGATAGGCACTGTTGTAACATTATTAAAACCTTGCACATTCAATTCATAGCTCTCTTAGAGCTTGCTGTGGAAAGCGTATCTACATTGAACACACACAGATCCGTGATAGGCACTGTTAACATTATTAAAACCTTGCACATTCAATTCAGAGCTCGCTTAGAGACTGCTGTGGAAAGCCTATCTACATTGAACACACAACACAACACACAATGTATTAAGAAAAAACAATGATTTGAAGAAGCCTACCTGGGCTTTTTCGATGACATCTAATTAATTTAGGGTACACATTTCAGCATTATGTAATAAAACACTTGAGACTGATGCTTTGTATCAAGTCGCAAGATGGGAGAATCCATCCTAACTTTCAAAATAACAGATCTTATACTGCGGTAATCAAGGCCTGCGCTTTGAACAACATATTTATTTATTTAAACAGAGAGATCATCTCCATATTACATATAACAGCATTAAATTTAAAAAAAAACCAGTTTACTCTAACAGATTTAAAAATAGAACAGGAATTGTCATAGAGCCACATTCTAGATCGTCGTAAAAGGCAGCTATAGAGACTTTTTCATCCTCTGATGACGCTAACTTTATTAGTGAAACGATCGTCAGGTCCTTAAAAAGATTTGTTGTGGTGATTTGGGTTCTCCAAGTGTATTTATCAGTGCTCTTCACAGGTTCCAATCTCCACTTAGCTATAAAAGTCTTTACGTTACCAGGCATGAGGTCATCAACATATATTCTATTGCACTATTTCATACTTGTGTATAAAGCTAATTTTATTAGAACATTTGTTTTACGAATAGGTAGGCTGAATGTGGGATAGGATCTTAAACTAGGACCAGGAGATGGAACATAAAAAGTTAACTGTTGTAATAGGTTAAGTGAATTAATTTAAAAATAAATGTTATTTGAGACCTTCCGTCAGCTAGTTAGTGAACTCATACTGAAATCTGCCAACAAAATATCCTGAGCATATCCTTCTTCAGGATAGCTTCCACTCTCGTGAGAGCTTACATATTTGAGGAATCTACGCTGGACCCATTTCAGCATTGATTCATAAGCACCCTATAAGTGAGGCCAACATATACTTTCATATTCTAATTTAGGTAGCACAAATGCATTGTAGAGTGCCCATATTGTATCGGTATGACTAAAGCATCTAGAGCTCCGCATTAGAAAGCCAAACCTTTTAATTGCTGAAGAAATAACATTTGCAATGTGATGGTGGAAACGCAGATTACTATCTAAGGTAAACCCTAGTCACTAATTTTAGACACTTTTTCAAGAGACTGATTACCAATATCGTATGGATGATAAATCGGAAACTTTTTACTTGAGAAGGTCATCACCCTGCATTTATTAGCGCTAAGCTCCTGTCGATTGGTGAGGCTGAGGCACCATTTTGCGAGCTTGTCTAGGCGTTTTTGTGACAAATCGCAGTCAAGGTTTGATTTAATTGACAAGAAGATTTTTATGTCACTGCATATAAAAGATGTGGTATGCTGAGATCATTTATGAACAGGTTGGCCCAAAATCGAACCTTAGGAACCACAGATAAAACGGGGTAATAGTGTAAGGACTGTCCAGCATGCCAGAAATAATTATACCGATTTGTAAGGTAGGATGAAAAATTTTTTACCATTTTATCAGAAAATCCAAAGCGTGAAAGTTTTACCATTAATAATCTATGTGACACACAATCAAAAGCTTTTTCAATGTCCAAGTATACAGCGTCCACCTGTCCGTATGAGCTCTCAAGAACAACCCAGATGAACAAAAAGTTATGCAGAGGTAGGTGTATCCACCTACTATTTCTATCAACTGAGTTGTATGTTGTACTGTCACCTGTGGTACCATATCCTCAATTCAAAAATTACGATCTTTGACTTATCTGTAGTGAGCTGAAGCTGATTGTTAATGCAATACTCATTCAACAAATCAAACATTATTTGTAGCTTGTGTGGCGTTTTGCCAATAAAACAAGATCCTTGACATAAAACAGTGATGTATTAGTCGCAACTTATTCATGTTCACACCTATGTCATGGTTAAATAAGAAACTGTAAAATTCTGATATGAAGAGACAAATAAGGTGCATGCTCGGCGACTCTCACTTCCACGCCTTCAAATATAGTACCTATATTGCACATTAATTTGTTTAACATTATCCTAAAATTGTTCAATGGTCCTTATAAATTTTGCTAACACCCTGATGCAATAAAGGGCCTCTCTCAAAATGTGAAGATTTAACAAGTCAAATGCCTAATGAAAATCAATAAAAACACAATCTAATTTCTGATGATTTTAGTTTCAGATGACAAAACAAATTATCACCACGTCCCCGCCTCTTTCTCGGCTGACATGTCTGGTAATGTGTTGTGACGGCCACTTGGGGAGGCCGGGTTTAATACTAGTTTTCCCTAATATGGGGAATTTCCGAGATAACTCCCGGGACACGGCCTTACTACGGGATGATGCTCGAGCGCCAACGCCTATAGAGTTTTCTTCAGAGAGTAGGTGTGCTCTCTCTCTCGGGATACTCAACCCTTTCCCAAGTCACTGTCGACGGACACACAAGCCCAGGGTAGATCTTAGTGGAGACAGGGTCCTCCTACGTCAAGACGAAGTCCCCCGGGACTTCTGGTTATGGTCTTTATTAGAGATCTATTGTTAAAGGTTACTTGGGTGGATCTTCTGGAGAGATTAAATGAAATATCGAGTGAATTAAAATAAAATTTATTAACTATTTACAAAAAAAAAACAGAGTCCTGCTACCAGGGAATTAAATAATTATGAGGAGGCAGAGGCGGTTATTTGACTATCAAAGCTACGCGCGGGGTGCAGGGGGGTGGGGGTAAAGCGGCAAGGTTTGAGCGGTGCCGGGTGGTAGCAAGGTAGTGAATAATAGCGGGTGTTCCCAAGCCGGCATGCAGCATTCAGGGTGTGTCGGACACTACATCAAGTTAAGCTAGCTGCGTACTAAAATATTGTTCGGTGCGGAAGATGCCCACCCCTGTTCCCGGATTTACACCCCCTCTGAACGGGGCCGCGGACAGCCCGGGATGCCAGGCTGCTTCAATCCGGATCAGCGAAGTCGCTGCAATACGAATCTACCACAGCCCAGGACTGGTAACGATCCTCCCATAGGAACACGGGGGCGACCACCCGAAGGGTTGTTTTTGACTGTTCCCGATAATGCAATCACTAGGACAGGGACGACTTCCAACACCTTCGTGGGGCCGAATTCCTCCGCGATCCCGGGGGAACCGCAACTTCGAAATGCCGCCTCTAACTCCCCGAGCAGCCCGCCAACGGAGACAGGGAAGAAACGGTCCACTCTAAGGTTCCCAGTGTCATTGCGGAGCGTTCAACATTTCTACCACGGGCTCGCTAAATAGTATTAGGCTTTCACCTACCTGGGGTACTCTCCAGTGACGATGTTCACTAAACAAACGCTGCGGCGGTGGCCTCGGTCTGCTTACTGGTATACTGTTCTCTCCCTGATGCGGGCTCCTTCTCTTAAACCTTACGTACTTTACAATTCCACTTACTGGCCGACGTACTCGCTTGTTCGCGGTGACTCTAGAACTGCCTGACGTCTCCGTTCTCTTCGGCTAATATTCTCCGCCGTTCGCAGCTGGTGTACCGTCTCTATCGCGGTGACTGTCCTTGCCCCCCTCTTACTCCGTATTTCGTCCGATGGCCGGATCGGCGTGTACTATATTCTACTGAAAACGTATGTGAATATTCTAACTGTTGCAAATGGTAATTGCAGTTTATTACGCGGCCGCAATTATGTTTCTTAATCAAGCTAGATAATCCCTCAAGGATTAGTCACTTCGTGACAGTGTTATTAACCAAAGAAATACATCCATAATAATAGTTAAGAGTCAATGGATTTCTCTTGAAAAGTGAACAACTTTAATATAGACCAAACCCCGGACATTATCTGTAAACGGGACCTTGTTGTAGATTGTTTATGAGACGTATTAGGCTTTTGCCCTGTTAGCGCTGGGTAGCCAATGGGTTTTTTTAGCCGGACTCTTTTTTTTTTCCTAAAAGGTGCCCAAAAAGTTCAAACTTTTATGTAATCTACTATCTTTTTAGGAGCTAATTCACCTATTTCCTGGGGTGTTAAGGTTAATCTTCCAAGGTATTTGAGCCTTTTGTAGAAATGGACCATACAGTCACATAGCAAGTGTTTCTGCTGCTTCAGTGTAGTATCTGCAGTTTTCACGCCCGCCTTACCCATCTTCATAAGGTGATATCTTACTGGGGAGTGTCCTGTGATTATCCTAAAGTCGTTCCTGCTTAATAGACCACATTAGTATAACGATTTTTTCAAAACGGGAATTTCAAACTGGGTTCATAACGCACGAAACTTAAAAATCAAGTACCATGCATGTGTTACGGACAAACGAAATGGGTACTTTTCAATCACCTGTTATAGAATTTTTAACTATGAGTTCACCAATACGATAATCTATGAAGATTTTACTATTATTTGGGACGAAAATATCACAATGAATGTGCTTTTTCAATGAAAAAATTAAGAAATAATCGAACCCTGCACTTTAACAAATTCATATGTCTTGGCTTAACTCGTTTCTCCTGTCGTGTCAACATGACAGTTCTTGAAGGTCGTTGCTTCCGATCGGGAAAGATCACCAGCGTTGTCAAGTGCCAAACAAATTACTTAAGGAAAATAAATAAATAGTGTTTTTTTGATTAGGAATTTTAGTTTTTCACGATACAGAAAAGCACTTCCAGATGTTGTTTTTTTGTTCCCTTAGGGCTCGTCCGCGGCCTTGCCGCCCCGATAGCACCGCATCCAGGTATATGTACAACAGAAAGAAGTGATAATGTGATAACAAAAAGATAAATAATTATTTTCAAAGGTAGTAAGTTAATGTAGCAATAAATATGGCAAAATGACCCTCTTTAAAATTTTGAAACATCTTTACGGCAGATTTTTTATTTCCCTTTGTTAAGACAATTTTGTAGAGGGTTGGTTTTTATATATTTGTAGCTGATAGGATCAGTGGTAGATGCTTTGTCAGTAAGAGTACCTGTCTTGCAGTGAAAAGTTTTGGCTGATTATTTGATTTTGTTTTATTGGTATAATTTTGAAAGTACAAAATAATCATTATTCAGACCGTTTATATTTCAAAATTTTGCTTTGACATCTTCTGGTTTATTTTGATGAACCTTTCTCTCTCTCTCTCTCTCTCTCTCTCTCTATATATATATATATATATATATATATATATATATATATATATATATATATATATATATATATATATATATATATATATATATAGGAATCCAACTGATAACTTAACAAGTTATTCACATACTTTGATGAAATTTGGTTAATATGTTGCCCTCATCAATACCTTACTACATACCAAA
This sequence comes from Tillus elongatus, assembly GCA_964006375.1. Classification (NCBI taxonomy): domain Eukaryota; kingdom Metazoa; phylum Arthropoda; class Insecta; order Coleoptera; family Cleridae; genus Tillus; species Tillus elongatus. The sequence goes on along the minus strand of OZ023269.1, from coordinate 88,777,892 downwards.
GTTAAACTTTCTAGGTTTATAGAAAATTGAGTTATAATTTGAAGCACCATAACGCACTTGCTGCGTCCCGAATTTTTATATTATTTTTTACAATGCCTATATTTTTGATAAAAACCTGGAGATAAATGTAACTAAATGTATTTCGAAATTTTACATGTATGATGTAAGCAAAGTATTAAAATAAGAAATACATACAATGATCATAAGAATAGGTAACATAAACAATATTCCTGTAAGGGTAACAGCAGTACTGGATAGAAAATTCTCAGCAGCAATCGCATATAGCCATTCTGAATGAAAGTTGTTTTACATGTATAGGTATTTATAATACCAAACACGCAATGGGAAACACGGGGATGATCAGATATCCGGGTACGTCTATTACTACACTAGAACCGTGTGCGGAGTATAGATGAGGATGCCTGCAAACAAGTGATTACTAAGCAACGATCATTACTTTAGGTATTCTAACGTACCGAATACAAAGTATTTGGTACTGTATTACTCCCACATCACTACTTTTAAATGACTTAGTTTATTACACGTTTTTGCAATAACTACTTAACAAAGTTTCACTCACTTTAATCTAAATGAGCCACAAGAGCCATATTGTTAACTATTATTCAAGCATTCAATGAAAACACGTCTTCTTACTTAATAAGAGCTTTTTAAAAAACAATTATAATAATTCCCAAATGTTTACTATAAAAAAAGCCAAATGATGAAAAGTCAGTCATGTAAAGGAGACATGAAAAAAATTGTTTATTTTGTGTATACTGGATCGCTATTTTATATTAGTTACATTAGCCGTGAATTGGTTTCTGGTACATTCGGATATGTTGTTGGAGACCTACTGGATGAAATTGCAGCTTAGATAACTTTTGTATAGTTTTCAACTTCAATTTTCAAGAATTGAAAAATTTACCCCAGAGGATGGCTAACTAGATAGCACAAAGCCATACAAAACTAATACATTTTTATTGTTTGGAAGAGAAGTCTTTTAATTGAGTGTTTAATTCATAACTCTTATATCCATCTCCGCCACTCTGCATTCTATAGACTGCGACACCTGTATCAGTAGTGATTATCTTCCCCAAGATGCACGTAAACTTTTGGTGAACTCACTAATCCTGTCACTGTTCACGGATGGCGATTGTGTGTATGGTCCTTGCCTGACGCGTCTGGATGGGTACCGTATCCAGAAGGTGCAGAATTGGTGTGCGAGATTTGTTCTCCACGTACCCCGTTTTGCTCATGTTACGTCATACATGCGGGCACTGGACTGGCTGAACATGCAAGAAAGAAGACTTGTTCATTATGCCACCTTAGTAATCAAGGTTGTTCAGAAAAGGAAACCTGATTACCTATATGACTGTGTCAGTCGTTGAACTGATGTACATGACAGACTGCTGCGAGGGACGAGTTACTTGACTGTTCCTATACATAGAACTGCAAGTTTTAAAAGATCCTTTTGTTACTTAATATCTTACCTATTCAATTATCTGCATAGAAAGGGTATAGCTTCCCTTTCAATAAGGGCTGTAAAATATGCTTTGGGACAGAGTCTGTTAGCTGGGACACATGAATTTGATATTACCATTTTAATTTTTATTCTGTAGCTGGATATGTTGAAAAACAGTTCGCTGAACATGTCCATTTGTACTGTGAGTGCAATAAATATTATTATTATTATTATATATTCATGATATGAATTTTTGACATACTCCCTCTGCTTATCGTTGATTTCTATATCTTTCACTCCTGCTAATTTATTTAAACTATCATACAAAATGCGTTGAGATATTAAAGTTTTCTCTTGTGGATTACGATATAAATACCCATATACAATTGCCCAATATTTTCACTCCAACTTTAACTCTATGTTACATGGTCATAAAGGGTAAAATCAAACACATTCACGCTCTACAACGCCAATAAGTAGAATGCATTTTATGGTACAAGGAAGTACATTCCAAGTGAGATAATTAGAATGAGACATGGTTAAGATGAAGAAAACACTATATTTATATCGGCGCATGTGACATGCACTGTGATAATTAGCGGTTTCAATTAATAAAACGCAGCCTTAGTAGAGAAATATTTACGTGACAGAAATTCATATAATAAATATAAAATAAAAATAACAATGATTCTGCTCGTGATAGCATTTTACAAATATATAATTTCAAGGTCTACCGAATAATTTCCATGACATTTGAGCAAAATCACTAATTTCTCTGGTATTTCAAATTCCTTGATTATTCCCAGTTTTCCAGGTTGCTGGGTACCCTGATCGTATAAATAAAAACACAATTTTAAATTAATTTCTTTATTGTACAAAACATTTTATATATCAGGTAGGCAGTCTTTTGGCCAACAATTTAATGTTGTCAATAAGCTGCAGTACAGAAATTTTTTAAATAAATGAAGTAAGAGCCATAATTATTGAATCACAAAACTTCGAACCAAGTCTACCATAATATAATTAAAACTGTAAAAACAGTTAATAGAATTTGGGTTCTAAATTAATAATTTAACAATTATTAAGTTAAGCGCAAGAGTTACACATGCTTTTACAAAAAATTCCTAAACTTAATTAAAATTCAGAAAGGAACGCGTAAATACGCAAAAAGGAATGGATAATGGAGTGTAGAAGGAACGAAGACTTCTGCACCCAAATTGGATAACTCATTCATGCTCTTCTAAAAATCATATGATTGATAAAACTACAATAACTAGTTTTTAAAACAAAACAACTATTAATAAAATTTACAGAGTGTCATATCAAAATTTATATTTTGGCAAGTTGTGAAAAACTACAATAAAACATCCAAGTCTTATAAATATATCTATATTTATATAATGTACCAAGTATCACAAATAAATAGTTAAGTTTGGTAATCACTTAAATTATTATCACATGTCAACATTGTATTGAACAATTAATATACATTCACGCAAGCAAACATTCATCATTCTCACTAGTTTTTGGGGGCAGGAATTTGGAACAGGACTAGGTTATAAAGAGCCAGAAGTCCTCATAGGTATAGGGATCAAGACATATTTAACAAATGTTTTCAAAAAGACATTGCTTCAACGTCTGTTTTGTCCAAATATGAAGAAATTATCAGCAAAAACTTCTATGATAAAAAGCATTTATAATTCACTACATGTAAGAAGATACCTATAAGTAAATTCAGTTAAAAAGAATCCAATAAGAACATATGCCAGGTCAATTAAAAAACTTTTACACACTTTTATGTAAAAAAGGAATATAATAAATGTAAAAAGTCATTCTAGTAAAAGAGGGTTGAAATCTATTGAGAGACCACATGCCAGACAAACTAAAACAGTTTTGTGCACTTTTATGGAAAAAGAAATGCAAAAAAGTCGTTCAAATTAGTGAAGGTCTTTGTAAAATATTTAGCATGTTAGAAGTCAACTGATTACATAAAAAAATAATCATTTATGGTTTATAAGCAAATCAGAGATTCATCATGTTTTCATTCAAATGTAGAATAAGCAAAATAAAATAAATCCCCACATTTTTAAATATATACAAAGATTAAAAAGCATAGAATTACTGAAAACCACTTCCAGAATATAATTATTGGTCAGGTACAGCTATAAGCATCACAAGCTTTATATTTTTATAGTTTTTATCTTTTTGAAAACACATTTAGGGATTAAAATAAAAATAAACATTAAACACTCACACAGTTCAACAATAAAAAACTACATTAATTCATGCATAACTACAGTCTATTAAACTATATTCAGGTATAATATTAAAGCCCCATTTTAAAATAAACCTTTACATTCTAAAAATGATATTTAGTTAAAAATAAATAAAAATTTTAAATGAGATTAAAATAATAAAACACAAGTATGAACACATATATTTCTTTAAATTGCCGCATTCAAAAAATGTGTTGTAAACATGTCAATTTTAGTGAACAGTGAATAATCCTCAGATAATTATTATTGTACCTGCTAGAATACTTCTTATCACAACCTTTTTCCTTTTCAATGAGTAATTATGTAAATAGTAAAGAACAATTATAATCAATTTGCTAAACTTTTAAAAATCAAATAGTTACAAGAATTGACTAATTAAAAATGAGAATAAAAGAAATTTTTTACTTCTAAAGTTCTCAAAAATTGCCACCCAACTGTTTTAATAGTATGATAAAATAAAGCTTTTGATAAAATTCTACCAAAGAGGATAAGAGAAAACTTCTACAAATTGATTGTCCTGAGTTCATTCCACCTCTTTTCAAATGATTTATTTGTAATAAGATGAATAGTAAAATAAAAAATTAAAACTCATTTGGTAAACTTTCAAATAAAGGTTGTTACAAGAATTGTCTAATTAAAAATGGGAATAAAAGGAAACATATTAATTATAAATTATGAGCTCAATAGAATTATAACTAAGTTTTAAGTTTTATGATAGAGGATAAGGGGAAAAGTATGAACACAAATATTTCTTTAAATTGCCGCATTCAAAAATGTGTTGTAAACATGTCAATTTTAGTGAGTAGTGAATAATCCTCAGATAATTATTGTACCTGCTAGAATACTTCTTATCACAACCTTGTTTTCCTTTTCAATGAGTAATTATATAAATCGTAAAGAAGAACAATTATAATCAATTTGCTAAACTTTTTAAAATCAAAGAGTTACAAGAACTCTCTAATTAAAAATGAGAATAAAAGAAATATTTTACTTCTAAAGTTTTCAAAATTTTCCACTCAACTGTTTCAATAGTATGATAAAATAATGCTTTTGATAAAATTCTATCAAAGAGGATAAGAGAAAACTTCTACAAATTGATTGTCCCGAGTTCATTCCACCTCTTTTTAAATGATTTATTTGTAATAAGATAAATAGTAAAATAAAAAATTAAAACTCATTTGGTAAACTTTTAAATAAAGGTTGTTACAAGAATTGTCTAATTATAAATGGCAATAAAAGGAAACATATATTACCATTTAACTGTTTCAATAGTATGCTAAAACAATGCTTTTAATGACGTTTTATGAAAGAGGACAAGGGGAAAAGTATGAACACATATATTTCTTTAAATTGCCGCATTCAAAAATGTGTTGTAAACATGTCAATTTTAGTGAATAGTGAATAATCCTCAGATAATTATTATTGTACCTGCTAGAATACTTCTTATCACAACCTTTTTCCTTTTCAATTAGTAATTATATAAATAGTAAAGAAGAACAATTATAATCAATTTGCTAAACTTTTTAATAGTTACAAGAATTGTCTAATTAAAAATGATAATAAAAGAAATATTTTACTTCTAAAGTTCTCAAAAATTACCACCCAACTGTTTCAAAAGTATGATAAAATAATGCTTTTGATAAAATTTTATCAAAGAGGATAAGAGAAAACTTCTACAAATTGATTGTCCCGAGTTCATTCCACCTCTTTTCAAATGATTTATTTGTAATAAGATGAATAGTAAAATAAAAAAATTAAAACTCATTTGGTAAACTTTCAAATAAAGATTGTTACAAGAATTGTCTAATTAAAAATAGCAATAAAAGGAAACATAAATTATCATTTAACTGTTTCAATAGTATGCTAAAACAATGCTTTTAATAAAGTTTTATGATAGAGGATAAGGGGAAAAGTATGAACACATATATTTCTTTAAATTGCCGCATTCAAAAATGTGTTGTAAACATGTCAATTTTAGTGAGTAGTGAATAATCCTCAGATAATTATTGTACCTGCTAGAATACTTCTTATCACAACCTTGTGTTCCTTTTCAATGAGTAATTATATAAATCGTAAAGAACAATTATAATCAATTTTCTAAACTTTTTAAAATCAAATAATTACAAGAATTGTGTAATTAAAAATGAGAATAAAAGAAATATTTTATTTCTAAAGTTCTCAAAAATTGCCACCCAACTGTTTCAATAGTATGATAAAATAATGCTTTTGATAAACTTCTATCAAAGAGGATAAGAGAAAACTTCTACAAATTGATTGTCCTGAATTCATTCCACCTCTTTTTAAATGATTTATTATTAATAAGATAAATAGTAAAATAAAAAATTAAAACTCATTTGGTAAACTTTAAAATAAAGGTTGTTACAAGAATTGTCTAATTAAAAATGGGAATAAAATGAAACATATAAATTATGAGTTCCCTAGAATTATAACTAAGTTTTAACATGATAGGGTTGTAAAAAATTACCATTTAACTGTTTCAATAGTATGCTAAAACAATGCTTTTAATAACGTTTTATGATAGAGGATAAGGGGAAAAGTATGAACACATATATTTCTTTAAATTGCCGCATGACAAAAATGTCAATTTTAGTGAATAGTGAATAATCCTCAGATAATTTTGTACCTGCTAGAATACTTCTTATCACAACCTTTTTCCTTTTCAATGAGTAATTATATAAATAGTAAACAAGAACAATTATAATCAATTTGATAAACTGTTTAAAATCAAATAGTTACAAGAATTGTCTAAAATAAGAATAAAAGAAATATTTTACTTCTAAAGTTCTCAAAAATTGCCACCCAACTGTTTTAATAGTATGATAAAATAAAGCTTTTGATAAAATTCTATCAAAGAGGATAAGAGAAAACTTCTACAAATTGATTGTCCAGAGTTCATTCCACCTCTTTTCAAATGATTTATTTGTAATAAGATGAATAGTAAAATAAAAAATTAAAACTCATTTGGTAAACTTTAAAATGAAGGTTGTTACAAGAATTGTCTAATTAAAAATGGGAATAAAAGGAAACATATTAATTATAAATTATGAGCTCAATAGAATTATAACTAAGTTTTAACATAATAGGGTTCTAAAAAATTACCATTTAACTGTTTCAATAGTATGCCAAAACAATGTTTTTAATAGCGTTTCATGATAGAGGATAAGAGAAAAAGTTCTACAAATTGACTGTCCACAATTTTTTACACATTTTTTTCTTTGCTTACAAAAGGCTACTTGTCCTATTCTCTGGATGTTAATCAAGAACAAAACCTATAAAGAACATGAAACTGGAAGAACAAAACATACCCAATGCACCTTTAATATTATACACTTACAAAGCATTAATTCTGCTTAAAAATCCCATTAACAAGTTGCTCATAGTAAATTATTCCTATACTCAGTCTTTGTCTGCAATATAATAGGTGAAATTAGAAACATTCTCTAGTACACAACCCAAGTATACAAATCAACAAGTCAACAAGAATATTATTTGAGTATAGGTGCTCTTTCTGAATGTGTTTTAACCCACCCTAACATTTGAGCTAGTTTAATTTGAGGTTTCTCCAGGTTTGCCCACCCCGGTAAGTCTATTCCCCATTTGCCTGCAAAAAAAAAAAAAAAAAAACATTAACTTCATTAACATAATCATTTCTACAATTAAAAAAAAATGCAATATCTTTTTTCCCCTAAATATATTTTTAAGGTAGTTAACATGTTAAGCACCGGGTGGTATCAACGTGATGCCTCGCTACCTGGCAGCATCAGAACTGCGAGATATAAATGTGTTGCCGCAGTGATTGTTAATATTTAAGACTGTGTGGCAACACTGTATGAATAGAATTCAATATAAACGTATAAGTGATTTAGAACCGTTGATACGAAAATATTTATTTAAATACTGTATATAAATTAACACTTGGAAATGTATAGATAAGATTTTTATTACACAATATATAGATAAAACGTTTACATAATAAAAACTCAAATAATTATTTATTCAAGAGCGTTACAAAACAATCAATACATTGCCAGAAATTTAAATATTTTTTTTAACATCTGCTACATTCAAAATAGAGCATATTAAAGTTTTTTTTTTGCAACTACTGTACTGATATTTTGATTGGCTACACTTATTTTGGTTGGCTTCTTTTAAAGAGTTGTTATTTAATTTTTTTTAGTCCTTTGCTCAATTTCATATGACATCTTTACAAAGTTATACTAGCACTTCTCCTATGCACACTGTGGCAAGTGGAACGTACAGTGAGCCAAACAAAAATCGGCAGGCTTTCCTGAGGCAATGCATGAGTGTCACATGGTCCAAGTAGATATTGTATGCTTTTTAGACCCCAAAATGAATGGATGTAATGCCTTGTAACTGGGGAATCGATAATTTATTTCCACAAAAGGGCTTTGGTAATGAAGGGTTTGTATTAATCATTTTAGTAAATAATGACAAAGATAATTTTTCATAAGCTACAAAAACTATGTAACTTTTTTAAAACATATTTTTCTTAGAACCTACGATCACAAACAAATAGCTTCAAAGAATTTTGACTCTGAATTTTGTGTTACTTAAATTTTAGTCATTAAGCCTTGCAAATTTCACTTACCTAATAACACTTTCATATCCCATAAAGTTGTGAAAGCCTCTCCTTTAACTGTGGTGGAAACTGGTCGCTAAATCTTTTCCAGTTTTCTTCTCCTACTTGTGTTTTGAATGTGTACAAAATCTAAAATAATAAACAGGGATCAAATACCCATTATATAAAAAGTAGACAATAGTAACACAGATACATAAAGCACAAGATTATCATGCTCCTGGGAATAAAAGAGCCATTTTGATAATAATGATTTATTCTAAAATACTGGAAAAAGTGCTCAAATCCAGACTTGTTGATTTTGTATCAAAGAACTTTAAATTTGACAGAGATGATTAAATTAAACACAGATGGCAGCTGCAGAGGTTATAGAATTTATTATGACTAACCTTGACCAGAAGCAATATGTTCTTGGAATGTTTATAGATTTGAAAAAGGGGTTTGATACAGTTAACCATGGCATATGACTTGATACTATGAAACTCCATAGTATCGGAATACGTGGAATTGCATATAGCCTTGTGTCCAGTTATTTGTTTAACAGAAGACAAGATAACTCTTGTAAATGGCAAAAGGAGTATAACAGAAATAAAAACTGGTGCTCCTCAAGGATCCATACTCAGTCAGTGTTGTATTTATTATATGTACAAAATTTGTCACTAGCTAAACTTGCATCCAAATATGTAACCTTTGCCGATGATAGTGTACTGCTGTATTCTCATTGTTGTCAAGATTGATTAGAAAAGATGGTAAATGGCGACCTGCAGACGCACTATTCTTGGTTGTTAAGCAACAACCAGTTTAAAAAATTGTACACACTGAGCAAGGTTAATGTAGTTCGAAATACGTAATTCTCCAAAATAGTTCCATTACATGCATTCAAAGCTGCCAAAGGTAGCGATGTTATGACCCAGTAGCGGCCCCGTTAAGTCGGTAGCGGCGCTTTAAACTCTATCGGCTCCATTGATTCAGTAGCGTAATTTGAGATTTCACTAATGCATATTTTTGACAGTTGGTGGGACACATTGAGACCTCACAGCTATTTAACAATCACAGTTTTTTTTGTTGTTATATATCCTAGCATCCCTTTTTGGTTACAAAATTAGAATGGCAGTGTTCAAAAGCGGCCGGTATTGTAATTTTTAGAATTTCGATAATTGCAGATCGCCTCCTTGGAAATACTAGGTTGAACATGCTTTATTTCACAATGAGCCAAAACACTTAAATATTCTCAATTAGTACAGAATTAAAATTTTAAGTGGTTATTATATACTTATCATGCTAAACTTTAGCCCCCTCAAATGCATGCATGCATATATGTCAGTGCCCCCTCACCCCCGTCCCACTCCAATTTGTCCGGACAATCATGAGCAGGGATGGATGGGCCGGCTGGGAAGACGGGAGAATTCCTGGAGGGCCGGTGGATTTGGGGCTGGTCTGATCCTGTCCGACTACTACGAACATGCAGTCGTCACATAGCAACTGGCGGCGGAGATTTGGAGAAATATGCTATGCAACTCAGTCTAACACATTAATGTATTGCCAGTGTGTGTTTTTTTAACAGTGTGTAAGTAGGCTAGAAGGCAGTTATTACTTGGGACTCTTTAATATTGTACCTGAATCATGAACAAAAACAAAACTTCGGAACATACAGGTGGTGTGGAAAAGGAAAGGGCGAGAAAAAACTAAAACTCTTACAAGAAGCTAAAAGTTGCCAATCATTAGATAGTATGTTTGCTAAAACTGTGACACACAAAAATTCGTCATTGGCTGAACAGGATCAGAGTACATCGAGGTTAGATCAGTTAGAGTTTGAGCCTGCAATGCGTATACAACAGTCACTGGATCCACTTGAAGTTAGGATGACAAGCTGTGCTCAATTTAATGATATTAATATTAGCGCTAGTCAAAATAAAAACATCGACACCCCAATTCCTGTTAAAAATGTAGAATTCAGTACTGAGTTTGATTTTTTCAAATGAACGACTGATAATGATCTTACTAACTCTTTTAAAAAACACCCACAAGTTATTTTAGTCAAATTGATATACCTTTTAAGATCAAAAAGGCATTTAAATGTGAAAATGATTCCCATAGACAGTAGCTGATGTACAGTTTCGAAAAACCGGCATTATTTTGTTACATTTGTCTAGCTTTTGAGGCAAGAAAATTAGCAGCTTTAATTCGGATAGTTTGTGTGACTGGAAGCACACATATTTAAGAATCAACTAGCGCGAAAAAAAAAGCAAGCCTATTTCATGATTACATAAAATAAAACTGTGGATAAATTACTATTCAATGAGCAGAATAATCAGATAATGAATAATTGACAAAGAGTAGATAGAATTATAAACGTAATAAAATTGATTGGTAAAAGAGGTCTATCATATAGAGCGCATTCAAATGAAGCTGCATATTCGTTAGACAATGAAGATATGGACCATGGAAACTTGCTGGAAATTATACTATTACTTTTGAAATACGATGTCATCTTAAAAACTCATTTGGATAAAATTGTTGAACAAAGTAAAAAAATATATACCTAGGGTGCCAAATATAGAACTGGCAAGTTTTAACATTCCTTTCAAAACCCACAGTTAATTCAATAATTTCAATAATAACTAATATAATTGAAAAAACAATATTTTCAAAAATTAAAGAAGCAAATATGTTTTCGATTGCAATTGATACAACACAAGATGTTTTTGTTACACACTCATGCTCAATTGTTAAGGTAAGTTTCAGTTACATAAAAATGTCATTTACTGGTTTAAGTTTGTTAAAAACGTTTGTTTAATTTGTAAATATTGTTGTGGACATGTGCATACAGGAAGAGTTCAGGAGAGAGTGGTTTCAGTTGTTCCTTGTCATGACACTACTGGGCAAGGATTCCTCGAAATGGTTTTAGGAGTATTTCAAGACAATGCTTAAAATACAAAAAGTGCAAAGCCAATTCTACTTATTTAAATATTGTTTTAGGTGATACTTTAAATATAAACATTAAGGCTGCTTCACTTTTTACCGTCATTAATTGTATTGGCATATTTTTTCAAGTCTTATAAATGAACAGACATTTGGAAGTTTACTTAAAACGATCCTAAAAACCAAAAGTTACAAACGATTGGAGAAACTCGGAGGGCAAAGGTAGCAGCTTCAAAAAAAATTTTTTTTTTGGTGAATTTAATAAACCTGGTACTGTGTTGATATGTCAGTCTTATACATGCTTTAAAGAATTTACAAAATATGAAGACAGTTTGTTAAAATACGAAATTTTAGTAACGGCACAAATATTTTGTATAACTGCTCCTTTATCTAGACATATGCACAGCAAAGGTTTGATCTGCTCAAGTGTAATGGTATGGTTCAAACTGCCGTTGAGGAGCTCAAATCTGCTCAAAGAGATTTTGATAGTATTAATATCGCAACAGAAAATTTTATTTCTTGGGCTAAAGCAGAACTCATTTCTAAAAACATTGATGTAGCTATTGACAGAAGCTTCGAGAAAGGTCACAGAATAGTTAAAAAAAGTTCTTTGATGTAAAAGCCAGGGATGAACAACCACAAACTGAGATTGAAAAATTCAGAATAAACACATTTAATGTTCTGATTGATATACTGTTCTACAGTTAACGACTACCAGATTTTCTAAAAATATGGACTTATGTAGGGATTTGGCTATTTTAGACACTAAACATTTTGAAGAAATTATATCCAACGAATTTCTTACAGTGACAATTGTATGAAAAACTTGCCAGCGAAAATTATTAAATATAATTATTCTGCAACTCCAGAAAATTTGAGAGAACTCCATAACTTCGCCAAAAATTGGAACAGATTTAAATTAACCATTGAAGATACATAGCTGAAGAAATCATGTAATTGCCTGGAATTTGAAGGTTTAGACTTCGTCTTCGTCAATGAAGAAGACATTGATTTAAAGATCAAAGACGATTCCAATAAGATATGCAGAAATTGTACTATATGTTGCTATTCCATTATTTTAAAATTTAGCATGGTTCAGGAAGCATATCTTTCCCTTTTTACTGCATATCTCAAGTAGAATGTGAAAGGTCCTTTTCAATTTTAAAATATATAAAGAGCTGTTTAAGAAATAAGCTGTCTGATAGCAGACTGGAATTATTTATGCTTATGAATATCGAAAGCTCGGTATTAAACATAATTAACAATGAAGAAGCTATAAATAATTCGGCAGAACAGAGCAATTTATTGAGGCGGTCCCTACTCCATTGAATTTTTATGTGGCTTACTTTTACTTTCAGTTATTTTTGGTACGTATGTTACCGGCCTAAGCGTAATAATTTGTTTATCACCTAAGCTTACTTTTAGTGTTTCATGTTTTTTACGCAAATGTTTTACCAAAGAAGTAATTGTTATTTACGTTGATGGTATAGTCTGTTTTTGTCGTTATATTTTTGACTTTGTACTTTTTCAAGAAAGTTTGTCTTGTTACAAGCTGTATAATACCTAGTTTATCCTGTGATGTGCCGATGTACCTGTTTCTTATTTATGAAAAAGTACATTTTGTTTTACGATGTTTTTCATATTTGTTATTATCATTTGAGATTGTATTTTCTTAATTTGTTCTATTAAAGTGTAAACAAATTTATTGATAATTACCTTCATTGGAGTTAAAAATTCTCTATTAGGAAAACATATTGGAAAAAAAATCTGCTGTTATTGCATTGTAATAAAGCAGGGCTGGGCTAGTACTGATACTTTCCCGGGCTGGTTTACCCTACTCCATCCGCCACTGATCAAGAGCATACTGTACAAGAATAGCTTAATTCAAACTCTACAGGCAATGAATCTATCCTTCCGATCTAACAACATTGGTAATAAATTTAAACTATGAATAGGTGGGAAACAAATTTCCTACCATTACTAATGTGGTCTATTATTATCATATGATACTTAGTTTTCAAGTTTTATAAATTAGTGGCCACCAGGATGTTATGATCATTTTGGCACGCTATTCAAGTTTCTTCCTTGACTGGTTTAATTACAGCTGATTTCACTTTGAAGTATCACTTTTAATTATGCTATTAGAAAGTGTTTCATGTAATGATTACAAATGTGTACATTAGTGTTATTGATACTGATTTGTAACATTTACCTTTACAAATACTTCTTTTAGATCATCTTTAGGGGTCATCCAAGAAGCTACTGCGTCACAAAAAAATATAAAGTCAGGTACTACTCCTCCAGGATTTACTTGAATCATCTGACACATTCCCCTGAATGCACTATCTTTTTCCTCGTTGTCTCTGATATTTCTTAGCGATGCACACCTGCAAGAAAGTAAGTTAAGCTGTACTTAAAACAAACAAAAAAAGATGAAAAAAATGCAAGTGTGACTTTTATAAGTTTCATATAACCATTTAATTTTTGCAATAAAACCTCTAACTTTATAGTCTCTTATTAGTGTTTAAACTTAGGCATAAAATTACTTGTTTGCCAATTTCCAGGAGAAAAAATATTTGAGTAATCTGAAAGGTCGCACATTTGATTCCAATTAGAACTATGAGGTGCCGTCTCAGCCAATATACAATTACCTTATGATATATAAAATCTGTAGTTCCGTGGATTGCCCCTTGATAAAGATGGCACTCCCAGGCCAGGACTATACAGACTAGCCTGCAATGGTAGACTGAAGATCAACCCAAGCTTCAGGGGCCACTGCAAAATTCAGGAGATTGTGAAGGAGCCCATGCAAAATTCAGGAGATTGTGAAGGAGCCCATGCTTGAAATGAGGTCAGACTTCGCGAGCCCGCGAACGTGCAGGGAAAACAACTTTACAGTGGAAATCCCCGACCGCGATGCATGGCGGGAGGAGACGCCGGGCATACCACAGGACGCGCTCGTCTGGTTCACGGACGCATCCGGCGGGGAGCGTGGGCCGAGGGCAGGTGTTTACTCAGAAGGACCGAGGGTAAGTCATAATATTTCCCTCGGAGCCCATGCAACGGTGTTTCAGGCCGAGATGTTCGCCATCCTTCACTGTGTGCGGGAGAACAAGAGGAGGGGCTACACCAACAAGCGGATCCTCATAGCCACAGACAGCCCTTAAGGCACTAAGTAGCCCACGGGTAAATTCCTGGCTGGTGAGTGAGTGCCGAGACGAGACGAGCGACCTGGCTGGGCAGAATGAGGTGGCCCTCATCTGGGTGCCGGGTCACTCGGGGGTCAAAGGCAGTGAAGAAGCTGACAGTCTCGCGAAGAGAAGGTCAGTAGAACCATTTATGGGACCAGAACCGGCTCTGGGCGTGTCAAAGAGCACTGCCAGGGGAGCCATTAAGTCCTGGGTCAGAAACCAACACAAGGTGTACTGGGCGGACTGTCCAGGGCTCAGACATGGGAAGTCAATAATTGACGGACCCAGTTCAAAGAGAGCTGTGGAGCTGCTAAATCTTAGCAGAGAGCAGCTCAGAAACACAACAGGTCTCTTGACGGGACACATGGCCGTCAAGAAACACCTGCATAAAATGGGGAGGCTCGAAGGGGACCTTGCATGCAGACTCTGCGGCGAGGGGGAGTAATCAGCCCAGCACATCTTGTGCGAGTGTAAAGCTCTGGACCGCAAAAGACAACTGATCTACGGTCAGCCTAGACCAGAGACAGAGCAATATAAAACTTCACCCTATCAATCGCTGTGCAGACTAGTTCAAGGCACAGTGATTTTGGAATGGGTGGAGTAAGACTAAGGGTATGCACAATCAACCAAAGGTTGGCAGTGCTATCGGGGCGGCGAGGCCGCGGACGAGCCCCAAGAAAAAAAAAGGAGAGAGAGGGGGGGGGGGCACTCGGTCACATACTGGATCAGCGATAAGCTGTTTGACATTTTATGGTTATTTATGTAATGAGACGATTAAAGTAAATAATAATAATGAAATAAATTGAATCATTTTCTAAAAAATTCAAATAATTTTTGCAGTTTAGGTGTTAGTTGACTC
Organism: Tillus elongatus; assembly: GCA_964006375.1. NCBI lineage: Eukaryota > Metazoa > Arthropoda > Insecta > Coleoptera > Cleridae > Tillus > Tillus elongatus. The sequence continues at coordinate 88,762,564 of OZ023269.1, read as the reverse complement.
GTGGCATCACAGGAAGATCTATATATTTTGCCAAGAGAAGCACAAACAATTTAAATTATTATTTTTTTGTTGACAGACGAAAAGTCATATTAAACATCAGTTAAAAAAAGCGGTCTAGAATACGAAAATCAGACAGATATTCCGCTGAAAGTAGATCCAAAATGCAAGTCTAAAACAAAGTGTGGAATATTGTAAAGCCAATATCAATAAAGAAAGGTGACAGTGTAGTATTAGCGAAGTGCTACGGGAATGTTATTGTGATTTAATGAAGTGTTTTCTTCATACCATCGTTATTCGGCTTGCATAAAAGTTTATTTTTATGACAAATGTAAAATGTAGACTTAAGTTAACAGGTTAATAATGACATGATAAAAATGATTGAATAAAGGTATGACAAAATTTCATTTGGTTTATTCACCCAATTTTTATATCTTACCATTCCAATTGTTTGCCTATATATTTGCCGAAGAAAAGAGCATAAAATGTACACGTAGTATAAAATTTATTGCTCATAGCCCAATATGTATACTTGTGAGTGAAGCGGATTATCACACGACGTTTCATTAAACTGAAAGAAGTGCTCTCTTTATCATGCGGCAATCCACAAATATATAAGTAATAATTGTATATTGGCCCAGATGGTGCCTCATATAGAACTGACGAAACGTAATTTAGCTGTACAGAAGGAAGACTAGAAAAGAAGAAATATGGAAAGGCCGATGCTTTTTTGAAAAGTTTCTGTCATGCAAGCACAATTTAAAATTAGAAATTATTAAGTTTATATTCGTTACCAATACCTAGAGTAAGAAGTATACTGTGCATTCAAAAAGTAAAGAATAAGTTCATTTTCTTTGTCATTATTAATTTTTAAGAGAAATGCTGAAAGGTGTCAACTTAGATTTTTAAAATGTCACTTTCTTCACTAAAAATCATACCACCCACCTCAACCCCATTTGAATGGTAACTACACTCACAACATTTTTAAATGGGAAGTGGAGTCATGTGATATCTTTTTTAAATGAAAATGAATTCCCTTATTCAATTTTGCTCAATGGTGCTCGAAAATATTAATGCGGATTTAAAAAATAGTAAATCATATGTTCGAAATGAGCTCCATTTTGATCCTGACTATGTCCAAGTCGCTCAAAAAATTCTCGTAGACACTATTAATGATTTCTGTAGGTATACCACCTATTTCTTGGCATTTTTTTCCTTTAGATGGACTAAATTCCTTGCACTGTTCTTGTAATCTTCGGAATTTAGATAGAAAAAAGTCCATAGGGGTTGGTATCAGGAGACTTTGGTGGCCACTCTATAGAATCTCTTCTTCCAATCCACCTGTTCCGAAACACCCAGTCTAAGCAAGTCCGGAGGGGGGCTGCATAGTGTGGAGGCACCTCATCCTGCTGGAAAGAGGTGGTTAGCTGGAAGATCAGGTTGTCCTTGGTTTGAGTATATTTATTTATATGACTGCCATGCCAGGCACGTAATTAAGCCTACCTGAAGAAAATTCAAATATTGTTCGCCAGTTAGCATCTGATCAGAAAAATATAGAACTATGATCATTCATTATCCCACAGCAGACATTTGTTTTTATAGAATGCTGACCTGTGTACCTTCATCATCCACTTGAGATTTTCTGTAGTCCAGTATCAGGAGTTTTGTCTATTGACTGTACCGTTGCTGTCAAAAGTTGCTTTATCAAAAAACAAAACTTGTTTTTTTCAACATATGGAATTGTAATATAAATCTGCTGTATTTGTTCACAGAACTCAAAGTCATCCTCGAATCATTCTTGTACCAGACAAACTTTGTCAGATATGTTTGTTTATGCCCAATTTGATAACCCTTCATTTTTATGTAATATGTTGATTCAATCTCCAATGTGAAGAGAGTGGATTTATCTTGCAAATTTTTAACTAAAAGCCTTCAGTTTGTGGAGGCTTTCCAGGTTTAGGTAAATCTTGGACATGTACGAATTGGCTATTTTTTTTAAAGTTTGCTTACCATGCCATGAGAAATTGGTGGGCAATCAGAGTGTCATTAAATAACTGAACTCTTGCTGTGTACGAGTTCGGTCAATAAAGCAATCATATTTTCAGTCAACTTCATCTTTTTCTAAAACACTTCCAATAATTCTTTTAAAAACGATTCAAACACCCTTAAGCTTTCACGAAAGGCAAATTATTAAAAGTACTGCAAAAGGCTTGAACTTTGCAAAACAAAAATATTTTTATTAACACACATGTAGATAGCACTGCTATGGAAAGAAACTTTTCGATCCCCAGATCATTAAAATAAGTTATAAAGATAAAAAGCTTTACAACTTTTTTAATACAAATACTGAACACTAGTTTCTTTAAAACATTTTGGATATTAAAATAGATACTATTGAACTGTGGTAGTTAGCTTACTGGACAACTATATAGGTTTAGCCGGATTTTTTTTTAAATTACAAATAGGACAGCCTGTACTCTATTTTACAGTCAGAAAGATCACATATTCTTTTGGCAATTTTTAAATACAATAATATAATCAAAACTGAAACTGTATACAGATAATAGAAAAATACTGTATTTATGATGGAGGCTAATTCCACCTAGGAGCCACAGATTGCTCACCCAAACTGTGCTAGAGTAGATTACTTATGGTTTTAGAAGATGGGGCACCTCCCCATAATACAACCATGGTACAAAATTAATTAAACCAGATATTTTCTAAAATGTGGTTGGGTACTAATGGAGTTATCTGGCGGCCAGCTCGTTGTCCTGACTTAACCCCAACATATTTTTTCGTTGGGGTTACTAGAAAACGGTTATGAAAATGTCATAGAAGATTTGGCCGATCTCTACAATAAAATATATGAGGGTGTGATAGCTATTAGTCGAGATATTTTATTAAGAGCTTGCAATAATGAGCTATTGAACAGAATGGCATTCTATAAAAATGCAAGGCAAAGACCACCTTTCTGGTACTGTAGTGTTTTAATCAAAACAATCTGAATTATTCTCTTCAAGACAGCAGCTGAAGGTACAAGATGTTGATGTTGATGATTTTATTTTAACCCATTAGGTACTTAGTTTCACAAAGGAGACAAGTGTTGCCTATATAATCAATATTGTTGTTAAAAATAGTAAACGATAAATAAATGTCTGAATGACAAGTTTTGGATACATAGAGAATGAAAACTAACTCTTGGTAATACACCAGGAATCTATCAAAAAGAGTAACTCAAGCTTTGAAATGATCTAGTAGGCCATTACAGTCCGGTGCCACCTTAAGGTCTATTATGGATCTAGTAGTAGGTTCTATATTCTAACAATTTAGAATTGAAAATAATTGTGATTCATTAGGTAAGTATGTGAGACTAGACTAGTTTGTAGTAGTCATGTAGCATTACACTGAGCATTATGATTTACATTTGGTTATTGTAAATTGTTTGAATCCTGAAGTAATTGCTCACACAAAATTGATCAGCTACTTAAACTAATTAAATGTAATTCCTTAGTTTGAGATGAATACAAATATAGCTCTCAGATGTACTTACAAAAGCTCTGACGGAAGACTAAAATGAAATCTACCTAACTAGAAAAGAAGACATCTAGAGATAAATTTTATTCCTTGAAAAGTTAAAGACTTAGTCCAATGCTTCTCCAATAATGTGATACTCCGTAATAATGGGCAAAGGAAATGGCCTATATAAGGTCTTCACCTGAAGAAAACAGTCGCAAGTCTTTCTTCAGCCCAGGAAAGAGCTGATAGTCCAATGGAGCTATGTCAAGACCTCATGAGGAGAGTCGTAACTCAACAAACCCACAGCTGCTCATTTCTTCCTGAATTTTGGGAGAAGAACTTTGCAATTGTCTTGCAGCAATAGAGTTATTTGTGATAAATAGGGGGGTATATTTTGGCATATAGCAACTTTAACATTTTTAATTGCTTCTTCTCTAGACATCTGCGGTAATGCTTTTTTTTTGGGTGATTGAGATCCTTTGTGCAATCATTGTATTGACCCTTGTCTTGTTGTGAGATTTCAGTGGAACACCCATGTGTCATCGGCTGTTACAATTTTGGAAAGAAGGTCTTGGTCATGAGCTAGAGCTGGCAAGTTTTCTTCAGCAAATTTGTTGCCTGCACAGTTGTTCAAAATTCAGGACTCTTAGTGTTCAACACGCTCACATTTTATTTATCCCTGAATCCTTGATGCAAAGTTGTCGACACGGATGCTTTGCAAATTCCTATTTCATGGGTTATAATGAAAACTTTTGACTTGTCAATTCTGTAACACCATTTCTTCTTATTGTTTTGATGTCATGACAACGTGTTTGTTTTATGACTATGTAGATTTCCTTTCAATGTACCTTTATACAAGAAACTCGTTCCCTTTTCTATAGCCAGGTGCCAAAGCATCACTTTTAGATGCGAATGTTTTTGATAAAAACATCTTGTAATCAAGCCTAGTTTTGTCACAGTTACACAACTTACCTGGGGTACAGTCATTTTCATCTGTTAGCCCCTTGACGACTGTTTTGAAGTTGTCAATTGCTGATAATTAGCTGACAATTTTTCATGAAATCTTTAATTGCTGAATGGAGTGTCTTTTCTTCCAGTGTAAGGCCCAACCGTTGCTTGCAGTGAATGATCAAGAGCCTCGTAAACTGGAAGTTCTTCATTATCGTTACGTGCCTTTTTCTGGGGTGATCAGAACAGATATTGGGATCCCACGTTCTCTCTGTTGACTTGACCACAAATACAGTGTGTCTTCGATTTTCTGACGACTTCATCCTTTTGTGTGTTGTAGCTGGTGACACCAAAACACTGTTTTTCAATTTTTAGTCGCTTCCAATCTGGCACTGTACTTATTCCTACTCCATAAGCGGCCGCTGCATCTTTCAATTATTCACCTCTAGCAAGGTGCTTGATAGCATCTAATTTATCACTAACCATGGTCACATTTTTCCCTGTCTCAATTCTTGGTGGCTCTATCTTACCTACCTCAAACTGTATAATTGCTACATTGAGTGACAGAATTTAACTGAATATACACGTACACTCAAATAAATTGATCATTATCCCGCCAGTGTAGTACACAGAATTCCAGGAACAATATTTTACAAAGAAGCGATAAAGCCTGGCAGTTTTATGTGTATATTATGTATGTACATTAGATTATATTAGATTTAACACGGTGGGCTATTCCAGTCGCTCCACTGTGACCTTAGATCTGTTGGTCTAAATGTTTAAATTTCATCCATCAAATCCAGCTCCCTGCATGAGTCAATCTTTCTGGGGGTGAAAATTGGTTTGGCAGGGTCCTTTGGAAGCTTTTTCTTTGACCCGTTATTGAGGTGAAGTGCCACCTGAGCAAAATTGCTTGCCAGTTTGATAGCTCACAAAGGGATGACCTCTCTGAGTTCGTCTGGATCTGACATCCGTCAGTGCCCAAGTGAAGCGGTATATGAAATCCTGCTCCTGAGCGGCACACAAGCAAGGTCGGTTATCTGATTTTAAAGCTCATAGTGGAGGCTTTAACCTCTCAGCTTCCCTTCAGGTTCATCTAGACCCAACACCCGCTGGTGCTCGACTCCAGAAGATATCCCACTGAGTCCCACTCCTCTGCATCACACAAGCGAGGTTGTTTACATGTTTCGAAGCCTCAATCTCCAGGTGCATCTCACCCCTAGAGATTTCAGCTCCCTCCAGATTAGTTTGTACCCGTCACCCGCCAGCATTTGACCCAAGGCAGTACACTTGGAGCCTCGCTCCGGAGTAACATAGAAGCAAGGTCGTTTCAAAACACACAGTGGAGCAGTAAAGATCTCACCAACCCTCCGAGTTTGTCTCGACCCGACACGTAGCAGTATTTAACTCTAGTTAATCGTCTCTTACCATAGGCGAGAGTTATCTTGGACCCATTCTTTTATTTTGTCTCCGGGGTCAGAGGATAGTATGTAGATATATATTAAGATTTTTTATAATGCAACATATCTGAAGTCCGCACATTGTTTATAACAATTTTGGATAACACGCTAGACTTGAAAAATTGTGCTTCAGATAAACCGGCATATTTGAAAATTGTTCAGATAATGTGGATTTCAAATGATCTGTACTGTACTGAAAAATGGATTAATAGATCAAAGGTAATTAATGGCGAGACTAGCAATGTACCATGAAAGGGGTAACTCAGGCTTTTTTTAATGGTCTAGGTATATAATATTCTGAATGAAAACGTGGCCAAAAAATATTTAAAAAAAATAATAATACAAAATTTAAAAACAGAATTTCAAGTCAAAAGTCTGTGAAGGCACATTTAGGAGTTCATAGAATAGAAAAGCTTTATTAGCCACAAGATCACACACAAAAATGAAATTGAAGAGTCAAGACAACAAATTATACATCAAGCACGTGTAAACGTAAAACTACAAAATGCATACAAAAATCAACAAAAATACATTCACATCTAAAACACACAATGTCTGCTTATCACTAAAATAATGGATCACCTGGCCGTTGAGAATCTCAACTGCTGCACTACATTAAAATATTCATCTGTTCTCTATTTATAGAATTTATTGATAGGTTGATTTCTCAAGCACCTTGGGAGTGCATTGAAAAAGTCGACTCTAACCGTTTTAGTTTTACTTAGTAGATGCCTTGGTTGGATTAAGTTATGTGATTAAGTTATCTCTATGCACTTCAGCATGTGTGTAAAACCTTTTACTTTTCTCTCTTACCAATAACAATTGTCTGTAAACCCCCCAGTGAGTATAGTGACATTATGTTAAGTTCCTGAAAGATGGGTCTACAGTGGGCACAGCAACCGGCCTCGACAACACCTGCTGCTTTCTGCAGCACAAAGAGTCTATCAAGTGCATGCTCACTGCATGTTCCCATGCAAGCAAGCAGTAATTCAGATGTGAGTAAAACAACCCATAACAGTTGATCAAAACTGCTTCAAGTTAAGCCATTTCAGAAATCTTACGCACTGCATACACTGATGCGGCTAGCCTACCAGCTACTGAGTCTATTTGGCTCTTCCATACAAGAGCAGGGTCGATGTTGAGCCCAAGAAATTTCCTAGCAGACTTCGACTCATTAGAGGTTACTCTGGCATGTAAATGGATGAAAGCTATCTTATCCTCGTTGGGGAACAATTCATTATCACTGAACCAAGCTCCTGCCTCATGAAGAATATTGTCCCCAGTTTCACAGACATCGCCACCAGCATCACAAAAGATAATAAAAGTTGAGTCCTCCGCAAAGAGGGTTGTTGCTATTATGCCCTGTTGGATGCCATCAGGAGTGTTAGGAGGAATATCGTTTTAATATATGAGAAAAAGAAGTGGCCAAAGTATAGAACCCTGAGGCACTCCTCTAGGAATGTAGCCCTCCTCACTGTATTCACCACCATGACAAACTCTCTGTGTTGGGTTATTAAGGTAGGACTGCAGCAACTCAAGACAGACCCCCCTAATACCATAATGACTTAACTTTGTCAAACATATTAGGTGCGAGACACAATCAAATGCCTTTGTTCAGTCGGCAAAAACTGCACAGCATTGTTTTCTCTGTTCAAGAGCATGATTTATCAGCTCTGGAAGATACAATATACAGTGTGAAACACAATTATGAAATAAAATTCATTATTCAGCAAAAAATAGTTTTTGTGGAAAATGCTGAGACAAGTGAAGTTTAATTTGTCAAACATCTTATAATCATAGTTAAAAAAAATTAAACTCCCAGCATTTTATCCCCACCACTTTATCCCATATGTATGGTCTAATATTACAGTTTTCAATACAGGGTGGAAACTTAATACCGGAATATTAAAATTAAACAGTTTACCATGAAATTCAAATTTCGAAAATAAACTTAATAAAAACGTCCCTTTCTTAAAATAAATGTTCAAAATGTTCTCCATTCACTTGCACACAACGAAATAATCTGCTCTGGAATTCTTCACTGACTCTTATCTTAAATTTCTTATCTTGTCTTTTATCTAAAACATACTTGGTACCATTAATCGTTTCTTATTTAACTACCAATTTTTGCAGTATGAAAGGTGAAATTTAACAGTTGTTTAATTTTGTGGTGTGTTGTGTTGAATGCATGGTCTCCTAATAAGTTAGTCATAATTTTGTTCCGATAATTTCAATTAATTTTTGGTCTAATAATGCGATACTTAACTGAAACAGAAATATGAACGATGATTGGGTATGGTGATGTGTGGAACACAGACACAAGTTGTTAACCTATTTAATGAAAAACATCCAAATTTGCCCCCACCAACCCATGGAACTGTGTCTAAGGTACACTCACAGTTTCGTGATTATGAACGTGTTAAACCACTGCCTAGGAAACCCAAGTTTGTTGAAGATGTAAAACTCAATATTTTATTGGTTTTTCAAGAAGAACCAACCACTTCTACCCTAAGTGAGATATAAGACACAAAGCATGTGCCGCCACCTCGTTGCGGAACCAAGTATTATGTTGTCACGGCAGCTCCAAATAACACAAAGTGTTAAATATTAAAGACCGTATACAGCCAACTAACAATTTAATAAATTGTCAGCACTGGCCTATTTCTACCCTAATATAGGGGCAAAGTATGTAAGGCTAGATGCATTTTCACCAAAATTAGAACCATAGACCGGTTTCGCTCTAATTAGAGCTCGTCAGTACGGCATACTAATTGCAGTGAAAATACACCTATAAAGTAATACGAATATGGTAGCCAGCCTTCCAACACTAAGTGAGATATAAGACACGAAGCACGTGCCGCCTCCTCGTTGCGGAACCAAGTAGTATGTTGTCACGGCAGCTCCAAATAATACAAAGTGTTAAATATTAGAGACTGTTTTATTAAATTGTTAGTTGGTTGTATACAGTCTCTAATATTTAACACTGTGTTATTTGGAGCTGCTGTGACAACATACTACTTGGTTCTGAAAACGAGGTGGCGGCACCTGCTTCGTGTCTTACACTTAGTGTTGGAAGGCTGGCTACCATAGCCGTATTACTTATACGTGTATTTTCGCTGCAATTAGTATGCCTTACTGACGAGCTCTAATTAGAGCGAAACCAGTCTACGGTTCTAATTGTGGTGAAAATGCACCTAGCCGTACATACTTTGTCCCTATATTAGGGTAAAAATGGGTCAGGGCTGACAATTTATTAAATTGTTAGTTGGTTGTATACAGTCTCTAATATTTAACACTTTGTGTTATTTGGAGCTGCCGTGACAACATACTACTTGGTTCCGCAACGAGGTGGCAGCATGTGCTTCGTGTCTTATATCTCACTTATTATTGGAAGGCTGGCTACCATAGCTGTGTTACCTTATAGGTGTATTTTCGCTGCAATAGTATGCCATACTGATGAGCTCTCATGAGAGCGAAACCGGTCTACGGTTCTAATTGTGATGAAAATACATCTAACTTCTACCCGTCAAGTTGCACGTGAAAATGATGTAGTCAATCCACAGTTTCAAGGTGTCTCAAAAACGAAAAAATTCATCCCTATAAACTACAACACGTTCAAGAGTTGATTGACAGTGATTCTGATAGAAGACTGCAATTTTGTGAACAACTGCTGGACATGTTACATAGAAATGTTATTTCTTCTGCTGACATTCTGTTTTCCGATGAAGCAACACTTCTTTTGAATGGTGATGTAAACAGGCAAAATTGCAGATACTGGGCTGCCGAAAACCCCCACTGGATGCGACAAACACACACTCAGCGTCCTCAGAAGTTGAACGTTTAGGCTGGTATCATTGGTGATCACGTAGTTGGACCTGTTTTTATAGAAAATCTAAACGGTCCAAGATATTTAGAAATGCTAAGAGCACAGGTTGCCCCAATGTTAGCAGAATTGTATCCAAATGTAATGGAACCTAATACTCCCCATGAAAGCATATGGTTTCAACAAGACAGTGCACCGCCCCACTTTGCTCTTCAAGTACAGAAGTATGTACACAAAGTTTTTCCACAAAGATGGATTGGACGAAGAGGTTTCGTAGAATGGCCCGCTAGATCACCAGATCTTACACCTCTTGACTTCTTTTTGTGGGGACACCTTAAAAACAGAGTGTATAAAACGCAACCTGCTGATTTAGATGATTTGAAAATTAAATAACAACAGAAATTAGGAACGTAACGCCTGACGTGTTGAACAGAGTTAGGAAAGAATTCCAGAGTAGATTATTTAGTTGTGTGCAAGTGAATGGAGAACATTTCGAACATTTATTATAAGAGACGTTTTTATTAAGTTTATTTTCGAAATTTGAATTTCAGGGTAAACTGTTTAGTTTTAATATTCCGGTATTAAATTTGCACCCTGTATTGAAAACTGTAATATTAGACCATACATATGGGGTATCTCCGCATTCAGAAAAATGTGATCCATCAAATTGGGATGAAACTATGTGGGGTTGTTATTTTTTTAAAATACGGAGAAAGTGGTGGGGGTAAAATGGTGGGAGTTTAATTTTTTTATCTATGATTATAAGATAATGTTTGATGAATTAAACTTCACGTGTCTCAGCATTTTCCACAAAAACTATTTTTTGCTGAATAATGAATTTTATTCCATAAGTGTGTTTCACACTGTAGCATCCATGGTGCTGCTGTGAAAACCATACTCATGTTCATAGACTAGATGGTTATCCTCAAAGTAACTATAAAGTTGTTGGAAAATAAGTAATTCAAAGCTTTTTGAGAGAATCCGCAAAACTGAAACCTGCCTAAAATTGCCAGGATCACTATAGTCCCGCTTCTCTAGTTGTGTTAATCTGTAATTTTACTTTAATTCGATCACTTTGTTGACAAGTTTAAGAGTTGCAAGTACAGTCAATATGATACTTGTTGAGACAGTATTCCAAGAAGACCCCAGCGCCACTTTCTTAGAATTAACTGCATTTGAGACCTGAGGTTGTACTAAAGACACTGGCAGCGTGGCGTTCACCATAGCAGCTTGCATACTGTGTTTTGCAGTTACAAAGGCGTGTGCAGTTTCAGTGTTATGTTTTATTAAAATAAATCAATGGAGGTAAGAAAATTTAAAAAAAAAAAAAAAAAGGAATTTAATTGCCAGTGGAAGAGTATCGTGTTTAACATGCATAATTATTTTTTATTTACTTCATATATATTTTAATATTCTGAAAATGAAGAGGAAATTTTAAAGAAACGCCCCTGCCGCGGTAAACTGTTACAGTAGCTTTGAGAACAGAACTTTATTGGCTTATCCTTTTCTTGGAACTCTATCTCAACAGATATCGCATGGAGTGTAATTGCGTTACGTTTACCTTTCCATGAGAACTGTAATTGTTTTAAGCTAAGACAATCGTTTACCCTAATGAACAGAAACATCAAAGAGGGCAGTAATCTGAAGTAATTAAATATAATATAATTAAATATAGGTGATGTAATCCCCTGAAGTTGCCAACTTTGCTGGTAAAATATCATTAGAGCCTAAATATATTTGTGATGAAATAGATGTTTCCTCAAGATGCACTTATGTATTTTAACATAATTATGTAAAGATTTTTTCTGATGACTGCAGCTATATAATATGACAATATACACACACATATAAAGATTAAATATGACTATAGGACCTATAATTAATTACTGTTCTCAATAATTTCAACTCAATCATATTTCATAGGGTTTGCTGAATTAAGTTCAGTAATTTTCCTACTCCATAATATTTACATACTTGTATATGCTTATATAAATTGTTAATGTTACTTGTATTTTGAATATTTATGATGTATAAAATTTATTTTATGAAAGGCTTTACTTCAAAGATAACATTAAGTGACTTTAATAAAGTTAAAAGTTTAAATACAATTTTTTTAAATTAAGACTACTTTCACACTTGCATCAATATATGCCTATATTTTTATTTGCACTAGTTTCGCTGACTTCTTTACAGAAGATATGCTGCATGCAACTTTTAACAAGACAACATTATATGTTTAGGACTAATTCAGTCTATGTTTTGAATATGACATAAAACGACAATAGAACAATGTGTATTATAAAACACTGTACTGTTTACATGCTTGGGTACTATAAAGAAGTTAGCAAAAAATGCCTAGTTTTTTCTCCGAGGAAGTGTAATGTGGGTGTTCAATTATTATAGTTTACCTTCCTCATGCTTAAATAAATAATAAAATAAAGCAATTTAGAATGAATAAATATAAATATAATAAAATTTAAAAAATAAGAAAAAAAGTTTACAGACCACTGTCGAACAAACTGATGTAACATGGGAGCGACATCATGGGGGCAGACATAACCTAGTCGACCAATTGTAATGGCTACACCGAGAACAAAAACAAACAAAAAAAACAACTCAATTACAAATAAATGATTACAAGTCATATAAATAATATGTAATATAACGATAATAATAAACATAGAGGATATTTTTATAAAAACACAAAAATCATTTTAATTTTCCACTAGAAAGAATTTTATTACTATGGAACATATGATTAGGTATACTTGCAATTTTACATTGACTGAATCAAAGCAGAATAGGTCAAGAAAATAATAAGTTCTTTACACAGTGTAACTTAATAATTTTTTTAATTACTGAATAAAAATTGACATCTAAAAGAAATTAAAATAACCAATAATCATATACAACTAAATTCTGACAAGCAGAAAATTATATGACAATTATTCAAATAAAAATAATCCTCTATATAAAAACTGTTAAATAATATACAATATGTAAAAAAATCAGTGCTTGATAAAACAGAACTTCAATGGAATATAAAATAAAAATCAAAAGTTAATAAATATCTATTTTACAATAATAACCTTATACACACATAGCTCTTTAATCACTTATAACAATTGCAAGCTGCACATTTTTATAAAATTTATTAACTTTTGATGTTAATAAATTATAAAATAAAAAATCTTAACCATTGGTCGAGAAAACAGTGGATCCTCCCTTTTCCATCTACAGCTAACAGAAAAAAATGCTTATGCCTTAAAACAGAATTCAAGCTCTATTAAATAAAAAATAACAGAAATTAAATAGGTTATAAATGAATGCAGGTCTCTTTTCTTCAAGGTCAGAAAATGGCAGGTGTATATAAAAACGCCCATCTGTCATCTAAAAACAAAAGATACAAGGACATGTACACATATCTCAGAATAAGGAAATTTCTATAATAATGAACAAAACTATCAGATCACCTGAAGTTTCGAAATTGTTATCATTCTCCTCTCTTATTCAAAACCCCAATGGTTAATCCTGTACATTGTACATCAATTGAAATTAATACTTTTTACTGATGTAAGACACATATTTTAGTTAGCCCTTACACACCTTGTACTTATTAATAATTAGTAAAAGCTTTCAACTTACTAAATAAAAAAATATTTACGTGAGAATCACCTGCAGTAATACAATTCTAATACAGTACAACCTAGATAAGCTGAACTAATTGGCAAAGAATTGTTCGGAGTATCAAAGAGGAGTTCTCTTGTTGTATTAGACTATTATACACAGATATTTAATATATGGGTATAAACTTTATTTCCTAAACAAAACAAGAACATAAAAAAGTCTAACGTAACTAAAAATTAAAATATGTAATTATATACATATGTATGCCAATAAAGCGAACTATTTGTATATGTAGGGGAAATCCGGGAGACTTGACCAGGTGGGAGACATGCACCACAACGCATAAATCCATTTAAATTTCGCGCTCTTGGGTTCGCTGTCAGACCGGTTTGTCTGTGAGTGATGTAAACATGTTTTTGGTCGCCGCAAGCGAAAAACTTTTTTTTTGTTTTTTTACATCACATCGACAAATACTAAGGTACACAATGTTTTATATACTACTTGGATGGTTGAATTCATGTTACTCTAAGAATGTAGTGTGTTTCTTCTTCTGATTTATCGAAATCTCTACTGCACGCCGTGATGTGAGAGTAGGGAGACTTGATCGGCAATGCTCGAGGGAGACTTGATCAGTGGTTCAACTGTCCCTTGTGTATATTATTTAATGGTATAACATGTATCTAGGTATTGTTTGTTTTTATTTGCAGGTATTAACATCATGCCGTTCCGATATAAAACTAAGGTTGGTTCTACCTGCAAAAAAGTCACCAGGCAGAAATTACAAAACGCTATTGAAGAAGTGAAATCGGGTGTCTCTATTTGAAAGACAGCTATTAAATATGGCATCGACAGGATCACATTACGTCGGTACACCAATAATGAACAAAAACTGCGGAAGCTTGACAACAAGCGTAGTTCATATAAAGCTTCTCAAATTTTTACAACTGCCGAAGAGAAAGTTTTGGTAGAATATTTACTAAATTGCAGTAAAATGAACTACGGTCTGTTTCACGTACAAGCGATGAAATTACCATTTGAATATGCTTCATCAAACTCTAAACACATTCCAAATAATTGGTCAAGGGATAGTTCAGCTGGAAAAGACTGGTTCCGTGGATTCCTTCTTAGGAATCCAGAGATAAGTTTACGGACTCCTGAAGCAACCAGTTTAACCAGTTTCAACAAAAGGAATGTGGGCGATTTTTTTTCAAAATTTGAAGTCAGAGAAAGATATGTTTGAACCGCAAAATATTTATAATTGCGACGAAACAGGATGCACTACCGTCCAAGACTGTCCAAAGGTATTAGCAAGCAAAAAGTCGAAACAAGTAGGACAGGTTACTTCTGCAGAGAGAGGAATTCTGGTTCCCGTCTGTTTTGCGGTCAATGCAATTAGTAATGTCATGCCACCCTTTTTTATATTCCTGCGGGTGAAATTGCGGCCAGATTTTGTGGTTGCTGGGCCTGAAGGGTCAGACGGGGACGCATATCCTACTGAGATGACTACAAAGAGTTTCTTGAAGTTTATGGAACATCTCAAAAAGTATTCTCATGCATCGAAACAATTACGATGTTGCAACCGTTAGATGTAGCTGTTTACTCTTCGTTTAAATCAAGATACAACAGTGTGATGAACAATTGGATGCTGTCAAATCCTGGTAAAACCGTAACAATTTATAATATCCCTAGGTTTATAAAAACGATGATGTCACAAGCTTTCAGTCAGGCAAATATTCTTAGTGGATTCAAGAGTTCTGGCATACATCCATTCAACCATGATATATTTGGGGAAGAAGACTTCATGTGCTCTGCGCCACTGACAGAAATTTGTCAAATAATGAATTACTTCCTGTAATTCCTTCTTCGTCTCGTCAAGTTCAACTTGCTTCTCTGCTGATATGGATGAAACGTCATATAGTTTATCTGGCAATTGTGAATCACCTTCAAGCATAATGCAAACTGAAGCAAATGTTGATCAAATCTCGGTCACTCCTCAAGAACAAAACAATGTTGTAGCTGATTTTGTTCCACCAGTTAATCCAGAAGTTGCGGTCATTGCTGAATCAATAAGTGACCAGGAAAAGGCTCACTTTCAGCCTATATTGTCCACTCGTCAAGATCAAGAAATTTCAGAAGCAAGAGAAGTTCTGCCTTTATACAATCAAAATGATGCTGGTGGTACATCAGGCTCATCCACAATTCCGAAAATCTTTCTGGTAACCCCGGAAACCATAAGACCATACCCAAAAGCTGCACCCAGGAAGACTACACGTCGTGGCCGTCCACTAGGGAAAACTAAAATTCTCACAAAAACTCCAAAAAAAGATGCAACAGATGATTTAACACCTAAAAAGAACCAGAAAAGGGAAGGAAAGCCTAGTATAAGCAAACCAAAAAAGAAAATTCTTCAAAGTAGTGAAAGCGAAGCAGAGAATGATGAACCTATCAAAGATATTGCAGTTAAAACGAAACCAATAAAGGAGAGACCAAATAAGAGAAATGTAGGAAGTAAGACAAAGTGCAAACAAAAAGAGAAAAATATCCAAGACGAAAAATTGTGGTCAAACCATCGAAAATCAGAAGACAAAAACGTTATTCCATATGCTGATGACTCTGATGATGATTATATAGAATGTCTGGATATAGATAATCGTTGGTATTGTTTCATATGCCAAAGAGAAGAAGTTCTAAGCATGAGACTGTGTATTTCTTGGAAGAGATATGTTCATGAGATATGTGTTGGATTGACGAATCAAGACAATGAACATTACATATGCCATGAATGTGCAGATTAATGATTAAATTGACTGCTTTTATATGTGCCATTAGACTACTAATGTCTGATTATTGATCTCTTTAATTAAGGTGCTTAGTTAAGGTAGACAAATTTTGAAATATATCTATTGTTTGTTAATACTTTTCATTTAGAAAGTTCACTAAAAACTGTTTTATAATACCTAAATAAGTAGTAATTGGTAAGAAATAGGTATTGTTAACGTTTGATATTACTTCCATTAAACAAATTTGATTATTACGTGTCCTTCACTATTTATCCTATACAAATAGACATGGTCAAGTCTCCCTACGAATATGGACATCTTTCGCTTGTGTTGGGGAGATTTGAACCAGAAATCGATATGATTGAAATTATTTGATTAGCAGAAAAGTTTCTATTACAAAATGGGACCCGTTTACAAATTCTTTGTATACATTTTTAAGCTATCAAGATACAGGTTTTGGTTAAAATGTTATGCGGTTTAAAGTAAAACGGGGTTCAACTCCCCCGGACTTCCCCCTACAGGATATGCCAAAGTAAATGCTTTCTTATGAAAACTCATGTTTCTGTCACAGATAGAAAAAATTGACACATGTCTCCCGAGCTCAAATTTTATGGGAAACTCACTGTCACAAACAAAATGTTGCAATCTCATATCGTTTCGCCTTGATCTTAATCGATTTCTTTGCTGTCATGTAACATTTTTTTGTTTTTGAAGTTAATTGACTTCTGAAAAAACTTTCTCACCGCAGTTTTTGATGTAGAATAAGCTGGTGTGGTTTGTTTTAATACAGGGTGATTGAAACATTTGCAACAGCAAATTATTTTTTTGCTTATGGGACACCCGGTATTATTTTTACATTTTTTTGTAGTTCTTGAAATCCCCTTTTCAAAAATATTTAACACTATATACAGTAGAGTCAGGATTTTATGAGTAGCAGATTTAACAGACTTCTCATTTAAGGAAAAAATTTTGGTGATTTGAATGGACTTGTTTAAGGACCAATGCTAAAATGTTTCCGATATAAGAAGACAGCTTTTCAGGCAATTGCAATTTTAGAAAGGTAATTATTGCGCTGATCTCTTTACATTTTTATTGTGATACACAGATGTGCGAAAGTAAACAAAGTGCTTGGTGTTTCTGTTAATTTCGTTGCCTCTACCTAACAATATGACCATTCAGACATACTAGGACTAGATGCACATGTTTCTTGATTGAGAAATTACACTAATGGGTAATAAATTTTACTGTACACAGCACAACAGAAAATATTTATGGTTTCTTCCACTCAGACAATGATAGTCCCTCTTACCACTTGAAACCAACGTTCGTTAGTTCGTTACAACTGTACATTTGTGGGGCTTTTTGTTTTTCTGTTTAGACCTTGAAATGTGCCCCCTATTCGGATCAGTTTTTGATCACCGTACTTTTGAGGCAGGTGAATAGTCTTGTTTACACAATGCCCGCGTCCGGTATTAAAAGAAAACGCCTTACCATTGAAGAGAAAAAGTTGATATTAAAACAAGTGAAAACGGGAATGAAAAAAGTGATGTTTGTAGTCAGTACGCTATTGCATTGTCTATATTCTCAACAATTTTAAAGTGTGAGAATGCTATTGTCCAGGCTAGTGGTTCCAACACTAGTGACAACAAGAAAAAAACTGTAAAAACAAGTGACATGGAGAACTTGGACAAAGCATTGTTTGATTGGTTCAAATATTAGAGGCATGCAAACATTGCTATAAATGGTCTATTTCTCCAGGAGAAAGCTGTTTCTCTTGGTAGGGAAAAGGGATATGGGGAGAATTTCCAGTATTCTACAAGTTAGATTTCTCGTTTTAAACAATGACATTCAATTAATTCCTGAAAAGCTTCTGGGGAAGCGAAATTTGTAAATAAGGAAGTCATATCTAATTGGCTTCAATGCAGACTAGACAGGACTTTTTTTCCAAAATGTTGCCGGACAAAATTCTAAAATTCAAAAACGAAAAATGTGTTGGTGGGGAGTTATCCAAAGAGCGACTGACTGTTCTAGTTTGTGTAAATTATGATGGTTCTGAGTTTTGAAGACTATTGGTTACTGGCAAAGTACAAAAACAGAGATGTTTTAAAACTGTAGAGTTTGTTGGTGAAATATGTTGCTAACAAAAAGCATGGGTGACTGGCTATACTTTTAAAACTGAAGTAGAAGAACGGGAGAGAGAATTGGAAAGAAAAAATAGAAAAATTTCGCCTGTGGTGGATAATGTGTGACACATCCACAATTGACGAGTTTGAAGAACACCAAACTAATTTTTCTGCCACCTAATACCACATCTGTACTGCAGCCTTTAGTTCAGAGAATTATCAACTCTCTGAAAGGTAATTACAGGAGACAACTCTTCACAAAAATAATTCACAACATGGACAAGAATCAGTGTCAACTTTCCTCGAAGCTATTCGTCCAACAGAGTCCAAGATAATTGAAGCTGCAAATTTGAAAACTACCAAAGAAGTGATAGAATATTCCGATTCGGACAAAGAATTTAAAAGCCCAGAATGCACCAATGTTTCACTGCAACATGCCATAGGTTCCGCTGAGAAGCTAAGAATATTTTTAGAGTGGGCCTAAAACTCAGATAATGAGCTAAGTTTATTAACTTCCATAGAAAACTTTTTGGAAAACAAGGAAAAATAAAAAGCTACTGTATAAATGAAAATCACAGACGACTTTTTATGATGTGTATAAAGTTAGATTAAGTACTAATATACAGTGTAGTATATATAGTGATGTGTTTTTTTTTTAATGCAAATAAAATTGTTCATTCAAACTAGGCAGTTACAGTTGACTTTCAATATTCAGGGTACCCAGCAGAAATAATAAATCAAATTCCCTGACATTTCCAAGCCCTAGTGATTTTTTCATAATACTCGTAATGAACAACACACATCTCTGAATACGTTTTTATTAAAAAATAACAATAAAAATTCTGAATTTTTTAATCATTTTCAAAAGCATAAATATGGTTAATTCTCTTAACTAATACAGAAACGTGTTAAATTTCTACCTGTCAAATTACTGAACTACTTAAGAAAATCATGATATGAATTATTGAAAGTTCATAATTTCTTTACACTATCATGCACAATGCGATGCAATGATAAACTTTTCTCTTCTGGATTAAAATGCAAATACCCATATACAAATGCCAAATATTTACACTGCACCTTCAACTCTATGTTACATGATTATAAAGGTAAAAATATAATAAACACATTTACGCAGCTTTATGCCGCTAATAACTAGAACGCAGTTTGCATTTTATGCATTCAAGGAAGAACATTCCAAGTGAGATAAACGAATGAAACATGTTCGAGATAGATAAAGAGGACACTATATTATGTTGCCGTATGACATGTCGCGCGTTCATTGGCGGTTTCAGTTAGTGCACCAACAGCAGCCCCAGGAGAAAATATTTATGTAAAAAAATTCATATAATATAAATATATGAAATCAAAATAAACACAATCTGCTAGTGACACAATTTTACAAATATATAATTTGTAGGTCTACTGAACGATTTCCATGACATTTGAGCAAAATCACGAATTTCCCTGACATTTTAAGGGTCATTTCAACTTCCCTGGTTTTTCCAGGTTTTCCCAGTTTTCCAGATCGCTGGGTACCCTGATATTGGTGGAAAGGGTTACAGGGAGTAGTCCGGTTTATACACTTACATATAGGTATGTACATACCTACATTTATGTGTAGTTACTTCTTAGTTCTGATACGAGATTAGGTTATTACGAGATATTATGGCTGGTCCTTTGACGCCTCCTTAAATCCAGATTCTACTGTATCTAAATTTAGCAACTTACGATAAATGGCTTTAAAATAAATTAATGGAAAAAAAATAGACACTATGGTATACAGGGTTCCCATTAAAAACAGTATATCCATTTCCCTGACATTGCAAAATGTATTTCCCTGACTTTGATCTTCTACAACCTACCCACAAAATCTGTAGCACACTACTA
Organism: Tillus elongatus; assembly: GCA_964006375.1. Taxonomy (NCBI): domain Eukaryota; kingdom Metazoa; phylum Arthropoda; class Insecta; order Coleoptera; family Cleridae; genus Tillus; species Tillus elongatus. Next base: position 88,742,400 of record OZ023269.1, on the reverse strand, counting down.
TCGAATACAGTAGGTCTTCCCCTCATAGCAGAAAACACACTTCCCTATAATTACATTTATGAAACTTACACATTTTTCCTTACAAATAAACGAAAATGGTACTTTCTACAAATATGCACCTATCATTGTGTTTCAATTATTTATCATAAAACAGAAACAAATCATTTCTCCCTGACACGGACAAAAATTCCCTGACTCTCAGTCAATTTTCCCCTGATTTCCATGACAACATTTTTGCTTCTACAAATTCCCCGTTTTCCAGATAAGTGGAATCGTGCCATATGACAATTGTTTTATTGTGGATTTGGCAATAATTTACTAACTTGCGTGAATTAGAGTATATATTTCTAAACTTAATACTTTATTGTATCAATTATTAACCCTCACTAGACCCGCAAAAATGAAGTGAATATAACTAAATATAGGTATTTATACATCATGAAAACAACATTAAACATCTAGAAAACATCAACATTTACAACAATTAACAAAATTAGAAAAACATGTTACCCTTTATAACGTATGTTCAAATTGCGGACCATTGTCATTTACTCACAAGCGGCAATGTTTCGTGACAGCATTTACAAAGTTTCTTAACTCAATATTGATTATTTTGGCAAATGCATTATGTAGTGCTTTCTCTAGCATTACTTTTGAATTAATAAATTGTCTATATACCAAATCCTTAATTCTTCCCCAAAGATAATAATCAAGTGGTGTCAAGTCTGGCAACCAGGCTGTCCAAGCAAACCAAGGGCCAATCTTGGTTTGCTATCCATTCTTGACCAAACAGCTCATTTAAGTACTGACTTATAGTTCTTGAATTATTGGGTAGCGCACAATCTTGTTGAAAAAATACAGGCACCTGTCACTGGACTAATGGTAAAAAAAAACATCTAAAACGGGTTCAACATGCATTTGAACGATATGTAAATTCAGCATGCCATAATAAATATGGGGACCAATAATTCTTCCATGAAAAATGCCTGCTAATTAATTTAAACCGAAACGGCCTTGATTTCTTACAGTTACTGTTCCATGAGGATTAGGACACAGGGGCATGAGGATTAGCGCAGGTGCATGTATAACTATTATACCTATTAAATATCCCTGCGCTCCTGATAGTGGCATCATCCGTCAAAATACAGTCCAAGCCAAAGTTTTCACCTTCACACTTCTCCAAATCCCACTGTCAGAATTGCAGTCTTCTATCATGATCTACAGAAAGTAGATGGTGTATTTTCCTAGTTCGGTAAGCTCTAAACTTTTTTTTTTTATTCGTCTGGAAATGGTCCTTTGGATACCAGTCTCAGTATGCAAATTTTGAGTAGACAATTTGGGGTTATTTTCAATTGAGCCCAAAATTGTAATATCTATTAATTCCTGGGGATCAATGTTATTGTTGTTATTCTGTCACAGTTTAGAAAATGCACCCAAAATTGTTAGGTTTCTTTTCAGTCTTTAAAACATTATACCAGATGGCTGTGCTCGTTCTGGATATCGATGTCCATAAGTTGACTGGCAGCGTCCAGATTCTCATTTATTCCAGCGGAAAAACGATGTGAGATAGTAAAATTTTGTTTGCACTAGTAAGTTGCTCATAATATTTGCGCCTGGGAGACGGTGTCAATTTTTTTCATCTCCGACAGAAACATTCCATAAGAAAGCGGCTACTTTGACCCACCCTGTACACACTTGAAAACACAGATGTGGTTATGAACCTACAGTAAACATTTGCGTTAAAATGAAAATAAATTCAACGTACATAAAAACAAAATGAAAATGGCTTAGGTTCGGTACGTAAAAAAATTGGTAATTTTTGTTTTATATTTGCTGCTTCTAAAATTTCGGAAACCTTTGACCGTCTCCTTATGGGATAGTCTGTGTACCACCTCTTCAAATTCTTCTTCAGATTCATCTGGGGAGGACTCGACCAGAGTGTTTTCTAGGATGCCATTGCCATATTTAAAGTTTCCCAAGATTCTTCTTGATCAGTTGCCCATTTTATAATTTCCTGATCAGTAATATTGAGAGCAATTGTCTCGTCGATTTTGCAACTTCTTGCATGGTTTCATCAAGCTTTCTAATTTATATTGCCGAGCTAATATCGACAAGGGGATTTTATCTGCTTCTTTCCAGCTATCAGTCTCTACATTAGTCTCTATAGTTAAAAGTGATTTCAAAGCTTTTTCACAGGTTCTACATTTTGCCAAGCACTGGCTGGGCTAATTATAACATCTCTTTTTTTCTCCAGTTGTACAGAAATATCTGAAGTTTCAGATGCTATGACAATTTTTGTTAATAACTTTTTTCTGTAATCTAGTTTGATTGCCTGGATCACATTCTGGTCCATAACCTAGAGGGTGTCAGAAATATAGCAAAAATTTGTTTATCCTCCGTGCACAAAATGTACAGGCGCCCTGGCCCATTATCTAGCAAAAGGATTGCCTTGGCGGGTAAATTTAGTTCCTTCATTTTACGTCTAATGGCTGATATAAACTCTGTATAAAACCAGTCTTGGAAAATACCTCTTGTCACTGAAGCTCTCTTATGATCTTTGTAGGTTACTGGAACATGCCAGTTCTCAAAGGCACACAGCTTTTAGTGAATTTTCGTAGAAAAAATTCACTGATGGATAGATCCCAACTTTTGAATTTTGAAACAATTTTTGCAAATGAGCGCGAACTAGGACCCCTAGAACCCATATCCGGTGTCAGTTTCAATTTATATATATGTATGTATATATATACATATATATATATATATATATATATATATATATATATATATATATATATATATATATATATATATATATATATATATATATATATATATATGTATGTATGTATGTATGTATGTATGTATCACACCGATAACTCAAAAAATAATGGGCCGATTTTGATAAAATTTGGCATGTACCTTTCTCTTGTAAGTGGCTTGGATAAGTTCGTTAGTCAGGAAAATCGGACGAGGTTTTCCGGGAAAATTTTGAGTTTTCATTCAAAAAAAAAAAAAAAATTATTTCAAAAAATAAAAATGCTATGATAACCAAATTTGGCGGGTAGGTTTACGATATAAAAGGTAAACTATACACAAAAATTCAGATTTCTATGTTACAAGAAAAAAAAGTTATAATAAAATATTTGGTGCCAGATCATTTCTATGAAAATTCACTACCATAACGCACTTGCTACGTCTTTTTTTTACTTCCCGAGCACTAGCAATTTTAGCTTGTGAGATCCGGAAGCAATTGTGCACAGTATAAATGTTATATGCTCTTTGGACATTTTTCTCCCTGGCGCAAATTCTAATCGATGAGCAAGTGTTTTTTGTGGTACCATTTAAAACAAAAAGACCACTCTCATCTGCGTTGTAGAATTTGTCCAATAATAATTGTAACTCAATTTTAGTCGACGAAAATTTTTGAAAGGCTCTACAGCATTCATATCACTAGACAACTTTTCACCTGTTACAGACAGCTGTCAAATTCCATATCTGTTTGAAGTTATCAAGCCACCCTGAACTTGCTTTAAAAGCATCATTATGGGTTTGGGAATAAAATGGTTTAGCCTTCTTACATAATATTTCACCTGATATTGGGGTACCTGCAAATTAATATCACACGATTTTTAAAAATTATAAAGCTATATGGAAAATACGTATGTCAACCTTTAGATTTTTCTTGGAGAAACCATGTATAAACTGCTTTATTTACTTCAGGAAAAGCACTCATCTTTAGGGGCTTGTGTTTATGATTACTTGCATCAGATGCCGTAAAATTACTGATTATCTTGTCCTTATTTTTTGTCATATCACAAATTGTAGCTCTTCCCACATTATATTTTATTGAGAAAGCTATAACCGCAGAGCCAGACTGTAAACTTTGAATAATATCAACTTTATCCTTTATTGATAATGTAATATGTTCACGTTTTGGAGCCATTTCATATGTAATTGTTGAACTTATTGTTGGTAAGATAAGACTAACAGCAAGATTTTGCTTGCTTGTACACGTCCAGCAGTCGTCACGTTGTTCAGACTAACAAGGTTTGTTCAGATTATCAAAGTTGTACTGTATGTATATTTGTTGATAATCTTTTTCATGAATTTAGGTCATGATCAAATTACTGTAACACTTTGTTCAAATCAAACATTAATTTTTTCGTTTGTGAAGTTCACGACTTAATTTATTTATTTTACTAAGATATGATGATCAACAGATCGAAGTTAGATTTCATTTTTTTTTACCTATTAATAATGATAAGCCAGTATAAAAGCCAAAACATTAAATAAACCTTATGTTGCAGTTAAATCGCTATAAGAGGATAACTAATGGTTGTTTTTAATTCTATAGCATTTAGGGTCAGGTTTTATGTTTAATGAGAGCATATTTCAGGGCCAGAAATGTTTAAATAATTTTTCATTTTATCTTCCAAATTTTTTAATCCTTTTTTTCAAATTTTGATTGCATTTACCTAATTAATTAAAAAAATTTATACCTCCGATTTCTAATAATTTAAACATTTTCCTTGCTTTGGCTTACTTAGCACCTAAAAATGTAAGTCAGATGGCATGTAAATTTTATACTGACACATTTCTACCAGCAAAAGCACAACAGATAATATCCATTTTAATTGATGCACAGTGTAATAAAACACACGTGTTTTTTTTTAAAACAATTTGTTACCTCGTAACAAACAGATTTTACATTGGAAACACAATAACAGTAGAGACTGTCGCATGATCGATGTATAATATGGTGTTTTGGCTTGTAGTGATGTGTTTTATAATAACTGTTATTATAGTTACTTTTTGCATTCTACACAGATATTTATATTCAGCTTAAAGGATTCACTGTAAGTTCCAATTTTATCAACACTGTTATTTTGCATGCATTGTACAGTTCTAATTCTTATGCGTATAAATACATTAATATAACTATTATTAATCAAAGCAGTTACATTGGTCTGTACATCAAAATAAAAATTTTAATCTACAGAAAGCAAGCTGAGTGATTCCTTGAATTAAATTTATGCAGCACAAATGTCAAACAATAAATACAAATAACTACATGAAACAGTTACAGAAATAATTTCTTATCAGGTATTATAAGATTTTGGTAGGGACATATTTCAAAAGCTAAAACACAAAACTTACCAGTATTTTCTAACAACGTTTTAGGTGTGTCTCCTCTGTTGATAATTTCAATGAGTTGATTCAAAACTAAAGGTATATAAGGCCTAGTATCTGCTCCTGAAAAACAAGTAAGTTGAAAATAACTTTTATATAATGCCATATAATGGTAACTTTAATCAAACAGTGACTTTCTGAACGTTTGTTACTAGGTTTTGCTGGCTTAAAGACTGGTATCCATTTGTTGCGTATGTAGGCTTCGATATACTGTTGTGTTTGATCAGTTGATATTGGTAAACGTAGCCTTATTAGTAATTAAAATATGATAAAAATGCAACAGATCTGATTCACCATTTGCCAGTTTTTAGTCAATACAAAAGATACACAGCCAATGTTGCTTCACTATGGAATACACACCATTAAGCTCATTGCAGGTTCTGTAAGTTCATCCTTATCCCCCCATGATACATTAAACACTCGATAGTGTGAATTTAGGATAAAGGAAACCCTCCATAGTATGCACACCTCATTTTTTAAGTATAGGTGACCGTACATCGTGAACAAACTACACCCCCCTTTTATGGAAACGAATGTAATTGGCTGCTAAATAAATGGGTGTATCTAATGTGCCACTTGCTATTATAAAACGTCAGTAATACTATACAGAACAAAATATCCAAATTACTTGGGCTTCTGACATGTTACTTCAGGTAAGTCTCATCTTGTGGTTGAGGAGTCGCGGGCCAAAGGACTCCAGGGGGCAAGCTGAGGAAGTGGAAACAACAACATAAGCTTTCCCCAAGACCTTCATGAGCGGTGAAGAGCCGAATTCTTCACGAGGTGACCCTGCTGATAACTAAACATGACTGATCTAGACAAGGAAGTCGAAATAAACTCCCCCAAAAATACGGTGCCACGTGACCTGTGCCTAGGGATGGATGGCACCAAAATGATGATGTCGTGAACGGAACTTCTGGAGTAGTACTGAGCAACTCTCCTGAGTAACCCGCCTTGCACCACACAGGGGGTTGATGGTGTGGACCTTTGACTATATATCAGGGAATAGACTCGGCACATAGCCGAATTGTTTGAAGCCAACATTCAAGGGACTCTATGTTTACATCGGTCCTTTGCTCTGATTGGGTGGTGGCTCAAGCGTTGCCGCTATGTGATAATTCATCCTTAAATCGCCAAATATGATGACAAGTTGAGAATGATAAATTTATTACTTTTCTGTTACTTAAGACATTACACTTACATTAGGGCTTATTTATGAATGTAAATATTTACTAACGTAATATTCCTTGGTTTCTCCCTTCTTTATGTAAATGTAACCAGAAAACTCAATTCAAAATCTTTATTTTGCTGCATGTTAAGTATCTAAATTTGTATTAATCCACAGTTGTGGCTTGTATTTGTCTGTGAATAGTATGCAAGTATACTGAGAATTTATTTTTATGTGTTGCCTTGATTTGCAATAAAGGTTTTGAGTTTTGTTTTTGCAAAATGATGAAGAAGTGTATTGCTTGTAGAAGATTACCGGGGGATGTGGCAACAGTGTCTCTGCATGCGTAAGCACATTGCTGTTTGCGATTTTCAGTGGCGGCACGTCAGTTTGGCACTATTTTTAGGTTTATATTATTATTTATGTTCACAGCATTTTGATAAAGACTTTTATTATTTACCCAAGTGGAAGAAGGGTATTAAAAACGCAGCGTCTCCATCAGTTTTAAGTTCTCCAGTGCCTTCTACTTCTGGCATGAAAACTCTTGCTCATGCGAAAAGAAGGTGAAGAATTCTTCTTAGCTTCCTATGTTGTAAACCTTTATTATTGTTAAAATTAATAAATTACTCAATAAAAATTGCAGTCACAGTTTTGAAGAAAATAGAGATAAATCATCGTTATCATCAACTCTCACTACCTTGGAACTATCATGTTCAACAGGTGCGGCACTCGGCTGCCCTCCTGAATTAACACCAAAAGCTAACATTACTCCAGGTCAAAAGTAAGTTAATATGCCTGGACTTGGGAATTGGGAGAAAATACTAGAAAAAATTTACATACATACATACATACATACATACATACATACATACATACATACATACATACATACATACATACATATATATATATATATATATATATATATATATATATATATATATATATAAACATATAAAAATTGAAACTGACCTCGGATATGGGTTCTGGGGGTCCTAGTTCGCGCTCATTTGAAAAAAAATTTCAAAATTAAAAAGTCGAGATCTCCCCATTAGTGAATTTTTTCTACGAAAATTCACTAAAAATCTAAGAATTATGATGCCACCGATCATTTATTTATGAGCTACGCAGCAACATTCAAGAAATGTTCGTTCAAACAAGCTGAATTAAAAATAGAGCTGGCAAAATTATTTTTGCATGCAGAACTGAAAGAGCTACAAAATGCTGATGAATCACGACCGTCTTCAGCAGGAAATTTTTCATCTGCATCTTCATTGTTTACTACTAAAAATTATATAGATCCCGATGAACCAAGCTCAGAAACAAACATAACACTGCAAACAATAGATGTAAGTTCACCGTATTCAGTGATCAGTTCTACGGAGTTCAACCCTGAGCATGAAGACAAAGAATCTTCAAGTGTTATCTTGACAACATCACAGTAGTGATGGGTCGTTATTTAACTGTCAGCTATTTTTAAACGGTTACCGAGCTGTAACGGTAACCACCAGTTATGGATTTGTAAAAATAGCAGCTTAAAAAATAACGCTTTTTACACTAAACTAGATTTCGGAGTCGTGTCTGTTTCAGTTCTACAGCAACTAGTTCGGCTTCGATGAATAAACATCGGTTTTCATCGGCAACTTTTTATTTAACTATTTAACGAGATGAATAGCCTTGAGATTGGGAATGCTAAACACGTTATTTATACTGTGTGCTCGCTCTCGCTAACAGCTTTAGGAACGTAGGATTTTCGGTACAATAAAACGGTTTAATTTTAATTTTAACTTTAACCGGTTGTTGATGGGGATACGGCCTACGGACACTACTACACAGAGTTATTCTGTTAAACTGAGAAGCTGTTATTTTTGAAACAGTTGAGTTTCCCACTAGTATGTAAAGCCAAATATTTAATAATAAAAAATATTGGGTGAAAAGATGAATTTCTGTAAAAACGTGTTATTACTTTCACTATAGACAACGCAAAATAGGGTTATTTCACGTGAAATTAAAGTACTTATTTATTTAAATTTATATACATTACCTAAGAAAACAGTTAACACGTCATTTTCGTTTGTCTGATAATAGTTATCAAATTGATTAAAAAAATATAATGAATATATATATATATATATATATATATATATATATATATATATATATATATATATATATATATATATATATATATATATATATATACACATACAGGGTGATTCTTTGGCGAAAAATAAGGGGTGTCTTTTTATTAAGTTTTTCTTGAAACCCCTTCTCCTCCAAGTTACAGCCCTTTGAAATTTTTGAAACTAATTTTAAAACAACGAATATTAAAATAAGTAAATAAACAATTAATACTATATATCTTCCAATTTTTTTTTTAAACTCAAACTCAATTTTTTATACTGTTTCTTTACCGAAATTTTATTAGCTGCGTTATGTTATGGAGTTCTTAGAATCACTCCCTGTGTAGCAATAAAAGTTCTAACGTCCCAAGGCGTGATAAATAATGATATTTATTGATTCTTGCTGTGGCATTGACATTTACGTAAAGACCCTGATAAAATAAATTTGTGAGAAATGACTAGTTTATAATTCCTAATACATCTAAGTAAATTCTTATAGAAGACTCCTTTCTGATTTCTAAAAGTTTCACTTCAGAGTGGCAAAAGATTTAAGACACGCTTATTATAATTTCTTAACCCTTTGTTTCCTTTTCATATCGACAAAATTTGAGATTTATACACTACGTGAAATAACGGAGTAAAAATACAATGCATTTATACTAGTGTGCTCGCTCTCGCTCACAGCTTTGGGAATGTAGGATACTATCGATCGACTATCCAGTTTAAAATAACTGTTTTTCCCATCACTACATCACAGTCAGTTCACCCGGAACATCAAAGTGATTCCTATGTGGTGAAAGACACCAGATTTTATTACTTGCAAGGAGAGGATCTGCAAAACCGAGTAGTCAATATGGAAAGACCACAGGAGCTGTCAATGGAACCACAGAACGTGACGAATAATCCAGTATTACTGGTAGCAGATTATGAATAGTATTCCATGAGTTAAATGGCATCTGTTGGATACAAGAAAGTAATCATTAAGAAAAAAGAAAAAAAAATCGAATATGTTTTTCATTTAACTTACGTTTTTGGCATAAACCGTTTGTTCAACAAGTGTCACAAGCACACCTCGTTTTTGGCTGCACGAAAAAAGTCACTAATTTAGCTTATGTCAGTTTAAAATTGTAGTTTTGTGTGTATGTATTGTTGATGTATTCTGACAATTCTGCAATTCTGAATGACAGTTGACACACAGCAGAGTGAACAACTCTCATCATCCGTGCTGCCATTTTTTTAAAGTATTTTGGATGAATGTAAACTGTAACGGTCGCCAATATTATTTTAAGTTTTCTCATTACCAATAAATATTATCAGATTACCACTGAGTAGTTGACATCCAGAGTCCGAAAATTAGACAGGTTATGTGCCCAGTTTGATCAGTTTGGTAATTATAGTTCATGGAATAATTGTGAATTGAAACACGTGGTTCTGGGAAGTGTGGTTGGAAGTAAGTGAAAGGAAACTTTGTAGTGGAACAGCGGAACGGTAGTAGTGACGCTAGGAAACCACAAAGGAAATGGAGGCGGAAAAAGTGTTGCAGATTTCAAATTTCAAACTGTTTAATGGTACTGGTTTCGTCAATTGGGCATTTCGTTTGAGAATAATGCTGTAACAGAAAGGTGTTAATGAAGCACTGGAAGAAGTGACCGAAACCGAACGAGCAAAGGAAGAATTCATAAAGACTTAAGAGCTTTAAATATTATTGTGCAGTGGCTTTCAGATAGCGTACTGGAGACAATAGTCGACAAGAAGACAGCCAGAGACATGTTCGTAACCCTGGAAAACACATACACAAGGAAAGGTTTGTCAGCTCAAGTAGATCTGCAGAGGAAATTGAGAAACATGAGGTTCAACACAGGAGAACAAAAGTTGTCAGACTTCATAGAACAATTTGAAAAGACGGTGAATCAACTTCGGAGCAGCGGAGGAACAATCGATAAGAATGAAGTAATATCGCAGTTGTTGGCCGCAATACCGGAAAGATACAATGCAATTACCACAAGTATAGATGTCATCTATAGTCAGAAACCTAGTGAAATTGACGTTCAGTTTGTAAAGAACAAGTTACTCCAGGAAGAATAGCGACAGGAAAATGCAAGTGGTGAAGACACTAAGGAACCATCTTCAGTGGCTTTCACATCCAGCAGCAGAAATTTTAAGAGTCGTGGAAATGGAAGAAGTAATTACAGAGGAAGGTCGCAGAGAGGTGAAGTAAGTGATCAAGAATTCAAATTCAATTGCTACAAATGTGGGAAGCAAGGACACATGCGTAGTCAATGTCCTGAAAACAGAAAACAAAGTCAGTGGAATGCAAACTTCGTGGAAGAAGATCAAGAAGTTGCTTTGATATTACAAGAGAATGAAATTAGCCACGTAAAATGTGTGAAGCAGAATGTCAATGCAGAAGAGAAAACATGTTTGACGGGAATGTCATCCGCGTTAAACGTCAATGTCAATGGCAGTGACAGGAATGACATTTGTTTCATTGTTGATTCTGTGGCAACAAATCACATCATAAACAAAGTAACAGGAAAGTATCTATTTGAAGGAAAACCAGTTGATTACTCGATAAATGTAGGCAAGAAGGTACACAGCATCAAAGCTAAAAAATGTGGTACGTTATATTTGGAAAATAACGGTAGGAAAATCAAGATGGAAAATGTTTTACAATGTGATGATCTGGAATATAATTTATTATCTGTGGAAAGATACAGAGGGAAGGATTGAAGGTGTTATTTGACGGCAAGAAGGTCAAAATCATCAATCACAATTCAAAAGTCTTGATAGAAAGTAATTTGAATGGAAATTTATAATAAAATTCAAGGTAAGAGAATTTGATGCCAATATAGCAGTTGATATTTTGCACAAGCACATGGAACATTCATCAGTGTACCCTCCAAAAGGCACTTGTGTAGTTTGCATTAAAGGGAAACAAAGTCGTGCATCATTCAAAAGCATACCTGAAGAAAATAAGCCTAAAAGATTACTAGAAGTAGTTTCATCTGATGTAGCAGGCCCCTTCACACCCTCAACACATGATGGAACGAGATATTATGTTACTTTCGTTGATCATTTTTCCCATTTCACGTATGTTTATTTGATGAAAAACAGAAGTGAAGTACTGGAAAAGTTCAAGGAATATGAGGCTCTAGTAACAGCAAAGTTCATGTTGAAAATTGCAAAATTACGCTGTGACAATGGTGGAGAATATGCTTCAAGAGAATTCAAACAATTTTGTACAAGAAAAGGAATAGGAATTCAGTACACTATACCTAGAAATCCGGAACAAAATGGAGTAAGTGAAAGATATAACCGAACAATATTAAATATGACTCGTTGTTTGTTAATCGAGTCTGGTATCTCAAAAGAATTTTGGGAAAAAGCTGTAAGGACAGCAACATATATTTTGAACCGATTAACAACAATGGCAGTGAAAGAAAATAAATTACCAGCAGAATTATGGTATCAAAGGAAATTCAATATTATAACATGAGAACATTTGGAAGTGTTGGTTATGTTCACATTCCAAAGAAAGACAGAGGAAAGTTAGATGAAAGAAGCAAGGAAATGATGATGGTTGGTTATGCTCCAAATGGGTATCGTATGTGGAATCCAGAAAGCAAGAAAATTATCTGTGCAGAGTATAATTTTCAATGAGAATAAGAAAACAGAAATTTTACCCGATGAAAAGGAAATACTATCTATTACAGTAGAAAGTGGTGATTAAGAATCTTTCAAAGAAGCCGAAAGTAATGAGCAAATTGTTGAAAATCAAGTGGAAAACAAGAAAAGTACAAGGCAGAAGAAAACTCCAGCAAGGTATCAAGATTTTGATATGTCTTTTATGTGTGCTCTAGCTACTGGGTGTATACCATTTGAAGTTCCTAGAAATTTTGAAGAAGCTGTGAAAGATAAAGAGTGGAAAGATGCAATTGGAGTGGAGTTGTCAAATCTGAGGAAAAATGAAACTTGGGAAATCGTCAGAGAACCGTTGGATGAAACCATTATAGATTCGAGGTGGGTGTTTACTCGGAAGGAAGTCCAAGGACAAATGTGCAAGAGGGCAAGATTAGTGGCTCGATTATTTCAGCAAGAAGAAATGTACACACCTGTTGCAAGAATGATTACTTTCAGAGTGTTAGTGTCCATAGCTGTAGATAACGATTATAAAATTCATCAACTCGATGTAAAGTCAGCATTTTTGAATGGAGAACTAAAAAATCCTGTATTTATGTATTTATTTACCTGAAGGTTTGATTGGATATCAAAAAGGGTATGTATGCAAGCTCAGAAAAGCTTTATATGGATTGAAACAAAGTCCAAGATATTGGTATGAACGTTTAGATAAATTTCTGTGCAGTATTAGTTTTCGTAGATCAGAAGTAGATCCTTGTTTATCTGTTAAAGCTGATATATTTTTGCTAATTTGGGTAGACGATATAATTTTAGTATCAGGTAATGATTATGAAGTAGGTGAGATCAAGAAAAACTTGAGTATAGAATTTGAAATGAAAAATTGAAATTCTTAGGTATAGAAATTGAAAGGAAACGTAATGTATTGTATATTCACAGAAAGATTTAATTCAAAAGGTTTTAAGTCATTTTGATATGGAAAATTGTAAAGAATCTTTAATTCCGATGCAGCTTAAACTTAATCTGAATAAAAGTGATAATGATGGTCCAAATGTACCTTATAAGGAATTAATAGGAAGTTTAATGTATATAATGTTAGGAACTCGACCAGATTTATGTTACTGTATAACTTACTTTAGTCAATTTCAGAATTGTTATGATATTGATCATTGGAAATATTTAAAAAATGTACTACGGTATGTAAAAGGAACGAGAAATGTCGGATTAATGTATACAAAGTCTACAAACAAAATATCTGAATCTAATGTAAATGCTTATGTAGATTCTGATTACGCTAATGATGTCAATGATAGGAAAAGTATCAGTGGATTTTTGCTGAAGTTGAATGAGAAAACTATTTTCTGGAAATCAAAGAAACAGTCTGTTGTAGTTTTATCTAGTTTAGAAGCAGAATATGTTGCATTATCATATGTGTAACAGAATGTTTATTTTTAAGGCAGCTGTTAGAAAGTATTGTTCAATATGAAATTAAGGCTATTATTATATTTGAAGATAATCAGTCATGTATATATATATATATATATATATATATATATATATATATATATATATATATATATATATATATATATATATATATATATATATATATGTCGTCAACTCTTGAAACTAAAAGGTCAAAACATATCGATGTCAAACATCATTTTGTAAAAGCTGTTGTGAATAGTGGAAAAGTGAAATTAGTGTCTATCCAGAGTGGTGAACAGCAAGCTGATTTAATGATGAAAGCACTTTCAGTGGTGGAGTTCAATTATTTTAAAGAAAAAATTGGTTTATGTGTTGTGCCGCACTCATCGTTGTTTATTCATAAATGTTTAATTTGTGTTGATGAAATATGTATTGTTTTGAGGTTAAGTTGTAAGTTGTAATATGTAATATTTTCATGTTTGAAGTATTGCAGAATTGAAGGTGGGTGTTGATGTTTTCTGACAATTCTGCAATTCTGAATGACAGTTGACACACAGCAGAGTGAACAGCTCTCGTTATCCGTGCTCTCATTTTTTTAAAGTCTTTTGTATGAATATAAACTGTAACGGTCGCCAATATTATCTTAAGTTTTCTCATTACCAATAAATATAATTAGATTACCACTGAGTAGTTAGTGAAAACCCAAATACAGAGTCCGGATATTAGACATGTATAATTTATTACTTATTAGAAAATAACATATCATTATTCTGATTTTTTTTATTATTATTATTATTTTTTTAAGGCCTTAGAGTGTCCTTACATATTTCCTTTACTTTTTGAAAATTGCTCCAAAACAGAAGCCGAAACATCGAGTTTTAATAAATTCTGGACACGGTTCAACCTGAGAACCAAGTATATCTCATATATATATATATATATATATATATATATATATATATATATATATATATATATATATATATATATATATATATATATAATATATATATATATATATATATATATATATATATATATATATATATATATATATATATATATATATATATATATGATTCCAGTCTTAAATTATTGGAATTTCAGTCACTCGCCAGTCGATGGTTACAGGCTCAGCAGAGGTTTGCACACAGGCTATTTAATAATATGATCGACTGCAATGAGTTACTACAGCCCTTCAATTGGCGAATTCCATACCACCCAAGCAGAACTAATTTTTTGCTTGATATCAGTCAGAATTCTACGGAGTATGGTAGAAATAATCCTATAGATGTATACCATAAGCTGTTAATACATTGCCTCTGTACTTAGACATATATAACAGTTCATACAAAAGCTGCCTAGCGAACTCAGGTGATGGAGGGGGAAATGACTTCTTGAATATGTACAGAATACTGTTATCCTTCTTTGCCGCTGCAGTCGCCTGGATGGTACATGCCGGCTCCCACGTCGCGACAACACTTAGGTCATTATGCGACTCAACCGGGGCGACGACATCCGGTTCCAGATGGTTTGTTTAGACCACATGCAATACCTTACACTTAGCAGCATTCAGAGGGATTTGCCAAACTTCTGTCCAGGTCATGACCACATCCAGGTCCCCCTGAAGCACATCACCCGATGTAGTCGGACACCCAAATAGCTTACAATCAAAAACAGGATGAATTCTGGGACTGAACCCCGAGACACTCCACCAGCAACAGGAATCCACACATACACCCCCCCCCCCCCCCCACACACACACACACACACAGAATCACTGACCAGTTAGAAATGCCCGCACCCACCCAAGCAGCATTAGGCAGCAATAGAAATGTCATTCAAATAATAGTAGATTTATGGACGGGAAACTGTTGGCTCAAGAGGCACATTGAATCAAATGAATGTGGCACAAGTACTGTGCATATACCATCAAGAGGAAGACAAAATCTCACATCATGTACCACTCCAAGGCGAAGGCCTACAGGGTTGAAGATTCCAATCATCTGGAAAAAAAAAAGGAAGAAAACCAAAGGCTGAAAGCTCCTTGAAAGAGCTCCTGTCCATACTATGGGATCTGGGAAAGGATACAAAGTTAGACACGGTGTTCTAGAAAATCACATGGAAACATCACAATAAATCTCAAAGGTCATGATTAACAAAGGGCGAATGTCCAGCTCCCCCTAAATCTAAATCTGGTAGGAATTTCTTTATAAAATTCTATGCCCCAGCAATCCACACATTGCTCTCTTCCTTAATCTGTGATATGGAGTTTTCAGATTGTTTTTATGATTCTGGATCCTCTAATTTAATATTGATGCTGATTGGTGATATGATAAAAAAAATGACAGTGTGTTAGATAATATACAATATAACATGATTCAGCGATATGTAACCTACGAATACACAGCTTAAAGGGCTAAAATCAAATTACCTCCAAACAAACTACCAAATAAAATTATACAAAATTACATTACCAATAGGAAACAGTAACGATTACAAAATCTTTTAGCACATAAGTCACAATAATAAAAATCTTTCGTAAAATAATAATCATAATTAAAAGAAAACAGATCTGTAGGTTATTCTGTTGCCTTAAATTTGAAAAACTTACCTAATTTAATGCTAATTTCTCCAATTGCCCAGGTAGCATTGTTACACACAGAAATGTATTCAGGATTCAGATTTTGACCAAGTATAGGTAAAAAGTCTTGTATATGTGGTCTAACATGTTGAAAACAAGCTTTTGTGAGATCACCTAACAAAGCAAAAGATGATTGTCTAACATCAGGCATAGAATCTTGCATACATAAGTGCAATAATTCCATAATATTACTGTTTTGAACTAATTTTTCTATGTGACCATTTAACCCTTCTGCCAATCCTGACAGTAAATCTAATGCTACTATCATAAAATCTTTATCTGGTGCGTCATACTGTTCAGGATTCTGCACATTTGCCTAAAAAATAAATAAACAAATATCTTACCAATTTATACTGTAGATATTCACTAGAGAATGGTTCAAGTAGATGTTACATAAGAGCGTGTACTGTGTACTCTGTTTCAAAAATATCAAGTTGACATTTAATTAGAAGAATGAAATTGAACTTTGTAATGTGTAATTCTTTTTACAAATTAAATTCTAAAATAAAGAGATCCAGAGAGCTGTTATTGTTGCTTGGAATGCTAAATGGTTTCTGAGCTGTTTTGGTATGGTTGAACTCGCTTAGTAGATTGCTAGACCTTTCACCAATCATAGCTGCTGTCTTTTTCAATTGCTGGAATGAAACTGAGCAGATATTGCTGTGGTAACCCTTCTTAAACTTATGGATGATGCATTTGCCTGTAGTGATTAATTGGTCATGAAAACGCACACTTACCAGGCAGTAACATCGTTGCAGATGACGTCACCATTATTTATTCTTGCATCAGTATGTACAGTTACATGTTGCTAGGCCCAGTATGTACAGTTACATGTTGCTAGGCCCAGTATGTACAGTTACATGTTGCTAGGCCAGGGTCTGTGAAATCCTTCATATTGCTAATTGCAGTGAGCCAGGTTCAACTAAACTTGAATCTGCCACCTCGGTTGATAACGTTAGGATGTCTCTGTATTTCAAGCATCCCCCTCCTGATCCGAAGGTGTTATTCCTTTAATTTGGCAAGGCCTATGTTTTGTCAAAGAGGACTCTAGGATTTTCTGAAATGGCTAGCCCTGCTAATGCAGACTTTTTAATTTGCAGTGACCGAAGATGTTGTTGATGCTCCATCTTTCTTGCCTTGATGGTTCTTGTTTGTCCTATGAATACCGCACTACGACTACCGCTCTACGACTACCTTGCCGCATTCACATGGTAGTTTAAACTCAAGGTATCGTTACAATATATGGATAACACCTTTCTTATTTGGCTACACAGTGAATACAATTAGATAGATTACATCAACAACATTCATCACAGTATCAAGTTTACCATAGATAAGGAGGCCAACAGCCAACTACCATTTCTTGATGTATTACTAAAGCTTAAACTATCACGTGACTTAGGACATACAGCATATCGAACACCTACACACACACACACACACTGACTTAGACCTTCGAGCACAATCCAATTATCATCCAAGCCAGAAGCGAGTAGCAATTCAAACACTAGTTAACAGAGCCAGAACTGTTGCAAAGGAATCAAAACTTCATAGTGAATTACAACATTTCAAACACACACTAGAAGAACATGGAAAAAATAAGCACAGAAAGAGCCATAGGTTCAAAACAAACCAATAGACAAATGGTCACACTTCAAGAACATACAGATGACAGACCAAAGGAGAAGGCTTTCCTGCCACATTATGTATATATATATATATATATATATATATATATATAAACACACACACACACACACACACACACACACACACACACACACACACACACACACACACACACACACACACACACACACACACACACACACACACACACACACACACACACACACACACACACACACACACACACACACACACACACACACACACACACACACACACACACACACACACACACACACACACACACACACACACACACACACACACACACACACACACACACACACACACACACACACACACACACACACACACACACACACACACACACACACACACACACACACACACACACACACACACACACACACACACACACACACACACACACACACACACACACACACACACACACACACACACACACACACAGAGAGAGAGAGAGAGAGAGAGAGAGAGAGAGAGAGAGAGAGAGAGAGAGAGAGAGAGAGAGAGAGACATAAAAGCCAGCACAGACAAGATAGCCATATTGACACTGTCCTTATACGAACAACAAAGATCGGCGCCAATCAATAAAGAAATCAATTATTCCTCTCCACACACCTAGAGTGTATCAGACACCATGTGATGTGGAAAGATATGCATAGGGCAAACAACAAGAACTAGAAAACAAAAAGGCTGCAGCATAAGCGAAACATGGTCCCCGCCTTAAAAATAATTTTAATTTTCCAGACTTCCCTAACTCAAAGTTCAAATTTCCCTGACTAAGGGAAGTGTTCTTTGTGCTTTACTTGAATAATTAATAAGATCAGATAATTAAATTACTAACCATTGGAAAATATAAGTTGACAAAAGTATATCGTTTTAAACCTTTCACACTTATCTTAAAGAAACAGAACTGTAAACAAAATAATGTACTAAACACAGTTATTAAGTTACTGTCAACTTATGTAAGAATTTTTCTACTGTCCATGAGCGTCAAAGTGATTTTTATCTAGTCTATTTGATTTCAAAATATTAAAATTTTACAGGCAAGCTTCAAACTTTTTTTTTAAACTTGTTCTACAAATATTTTGTATAGTATAATCTTTGTCAAATTAACAAAACCAACTGTAATAGGTTAGTTGGACTTTCGCCATTCTTTATAAGGTGAAGCACTATATACAGTATATTCCCTAATATCCAGCAATATCCTTATTCCGTTAACATGGTCCATCGAGAATTTTAATCCAGTGCTATGGTCCAGGCCATAATTTTTAGAGGTGTGAAGCTGCATCTCGATAGCAGTATCCTTATTTTACCTGCATTGCCTTTGTAGCAATGCAATCCTTATTAAAATTCCTGTAATCCAATCAAGTCTCCAAATAGCCTTCGTTATGTTTTTGGGCACAATAAAAAGTGAAGTAAAAGACCTATACAGGGTCAAATCAAGCAAATAAAGACACAAATGTCTAGAACGCAAGGATTTATAGGGTAGAAGTCCCCACAAATACAAACACAGAGCCCATACAGGGTCCATTGGGGCATATAGCATAAAGGTTAATATTATTGCAGCATATCCAGGGACAGAAGAGTCCATAATTTGGTTGTTCAACCTTACAATTTGAACAATCAAGAACAAATAATCTCAAGGGTCAGCACAAGCACCATTGAGAAATATCCAGTGGCAGAAGAATCCACAAATAGGTTTGTTCAACCTTACAAACTGGACAAACCGAAATAAACAAGCTTAAGGGTAAATATAGAGACGTTGGAAGAACTTATAAATATAGAAACCAAGGGCGACAAAGATCCAGCAAGGTAATTCAAATCAAAGAAAAACCAATATTATTAGCAAGATAGAAACATTGGAAGTAATTACAGAGACACAAACCAAGGGCTTCACAGGTCCAGCAAGGTAATCCAAACCATATACCAACAATGATCAAACTGATATTATTACCAGAAGTAAGGAACAGAAGGTAAATAATAAATTGTATATATATATATATATATATATATATATATATATATATATATATATATATATATATATATATAATATATATATATATATATATATATATATATATATATATATATATATATATATATATATATATATATATATATATATATATATATATATATATATATATATATATATATATATATATATATATATATATATATATATATATATATATATATATATATATATATATATATATATATATATATATATATAATATATATATATATATATAATATATATATATATATATATATATATATATATATATATATATATATATATATATATATATATATATATATATATATATATATATATATATATATATATATACACAAAACACTTATTTTATCTGGCCTTACACTGGTTACTAATCTGCACACAAGTCACTATACACTAGTTACTGTTTCTTCTAGTCACTTCAACATTCTCTTACTGAACTGCCTCCGCTGGCTTACTTCCATCTTTATATAGCCGTCGCACCTTCCAGTTCGTTCTCGAGCATTCTATTCCAGAATGTTCCAGGACCTTCTTTTACTAGAAGGTTCTGTGAATACAGATCGGTCCCGTATGTATACAGGGGGATGTATATACAGGTGATTCAAATGTGGTCATCACTCCTATGTTACACAAGAGGTGTTTCTCGTAATATAAGATCTCTCTGCGTATACAGGGTGTAAGGGTTCTCTGCGCATACAGGGTGTGTATACAGGGTGTTCGGAATGTGCAGACCTTAGTTATCCGTTCTGACGGGGTACAAGTTGGTAACTTCGTTATTTCTGGTCCTAGAGGGTTGAGACTTCGCCTGAGGGGGGTCACCCCAGGCACCCCCAGGGGGTGGGGAGGCGGTGTTGCCAGATTGTGCAAAAATTCCCAGATGCTGGGGAAATTCTGGAGATGTGGCAACACCGCACCTACGTCTATTGAAGTGCTTTGTAACACTGCCCCCCTCCTTAAGACTGTTCGTCCCGAACAGTATTTACTGGCCGCCAACTTGGGGGTTCGTTGCCCCGATAGGGACTCAACCTCTCTATGTGAACAACTTTGGGTTTAGTTCTTGGAGACAGCTGGATTCTGTAGACTAGGTCGTTAATTTTCTTAGTCACCAAGTATGGCCCTTCCTATGGTTTCTGAAGTTTGGGACTGAGGCCCTTTCTCCTTGTTGGTTGGTACAGCCACACTGCATCACCTTCCTTGAATGTATGGGATGTTGCTCTGCGATCCAAGCGCATCTTCATCCGGTCACTGCTCAAGAGGAGCCTATCTCTGACGCATCGGTGTATAGTGTGCAGTCTTCCTTCTAGGTCGGCGACATACTCAGGTAACGTAGCTAGGTCCGCTATGTCCTCGTTCGGTGGTGGTCTCGTCATGTCGATTGGTAACCGCATCTCTCTGCCGGTCAACATCATGGATGGGGTGTAGCCAGTAGATTCATGCTGAGAGCTTCTGTAAGCTAGGAGGAACAGAGGTATCAGCTTGTCCCAGTTTCTCTGATTCTCATCGACAAACATAGCAAGGTACTGGTTGATGGTCCTGTTATGCCGTTCTACCATGCCGTCTGATTGAGGGTGGAGTGGCGTTGTTCGTGTTTTCTTTATGCCTAGCAAGTCCATTAGGCTCTTCCAGACTTCTGATTCGAAATTCCGGCCCTGGTCAGTGTGAATCTCCAAGGGTACGCCATGTCGCGATATGACATTCTCCAACAGGGCTTCTGCCACGGTCGTTGCCTCTTGGTTGGGGATCGGCGTAACTTCAGGCCATTTCGAGAAGTAGTCCATCGCCACCATTATATATCTGTTCCCAGACTCGGTGATTGGAAAAGGTCCCGCGATGTCTACGGCAACTCTCTCCCATGGTGTACCTGTGATGTACTGCATCATTTTTCCTCTGGATCGGGTTTTTGGTCCCTTCTTTGAAGCACATTGGTCACACCTTTTGCACCATTCTTCCACTCTTCTTCGGCAGTTTATCCAATAGAAGCGGTCTCTGACTCTGGCGAGAGTCCTGTTGACCCCAAAGTGGCCTCCACTCCTACTATTGTGTAACTCCTGAAGAACACTGTCTATGCACTCACTTGGCACAACGGTCTGGTATATACAGTCTCTACCATCAGCAGTTTCCCATTTTCGAGTGATCAAGTCATTCTTTAGACACAAGGAGTCCCATTGTAGCCAGTAGCCTTTAACCTCCGCTCCAAACCGGGACACATCGTGCCACTCAGGTCTCTTCCCCTTTTGTAGCCATTCTCTAATATTTCTCAAGTCTGGATCTGTCTTCTGTGCGTCTTTTATGTATTCAAGATTTACGTCTAGATCGGTGTTATTCTCCTGTTCTGTCACCAGTTGTTTGATCTGATGAGTTACTTTGTCGATCTCTTTGCTCTCTTGTCGCTCGCAAAATTTACATTCATGCACTGAACATGGTCTTCTTGACAGGCCGTCTGCATTAGCGTGACTTCTTCCTCTTCGATGTTCAATCCGGAAGTCGTAGCTCTGCAGTTTCTCTATCCATCGGGCTATCTGTCCTTCGGGATTTCTAAAGTTCAGAAGCCATTGCAGAGCAGAGTGATCTGACCTCACGCGGAATGTTCTTCCGTACAGGAAGCTGTTCGATGGATCTTACAACTGCCAGCAGTTCTTTCCGGGTTACACAGTAATTTCCGGGTTACATAGTAATTTCTTTCTGCTTTTCCGAACGTTTTGCTGAAGTAGCCTATCACAACTTCTTCTCCGGCTTGGAGCTGTGAGAGTACTGCCCCAATGCCATACTGGGAAGCATCGGTGTCCAGTATAAACAGTCCTTCGTCCTGAGGATAAGCCAGCACAGGAGCAGTGAGAAGACGATGTTTGAGCTCTCTAAAAGACTCTTGGCAATCTGGTGACCAGATGAACTCGGCCTTATTTTCAGTCAGGCTATGCAGAGGTTTCGCAATGCTGCTGAAGTACTTTACAAAGCGTCGGTAGTAGCTGCAAAGTCCCAGAAAACTTCTGACCTCATGTTTGTTCTTCGGCACAGGCCAGTCTCTTACTGCCTTTATTTTCTCTGGATCAGTTCTATCCCTTTCTCAGAAACGACATGTCCGAGGAAACTCACTTTCTTCTGGAAGAGGACGCATTTCTTGGGATTGAGTTGCAGATTGGCACCTCTCAGCCTGGAGAAAACCTGCTTCAGATTCGACAGGTGTTCATCGAAAGTCCTTCCAATCACCATGACATCGTCGAGATACACCAGGCATATTTCCCATGTAAGTCCTCTCAGCACTAACTCCATTAGTCGCTCGAAGGTGGCAGGAGCATTACATAAGCCGAATGGCATGACCTTGAATTGGTACAACCCATTCCCGGTTGAAAAAGCAGTCTTCTCTTTATCGTCTTTATGGAGTTCTACTTGCCAGTAGCCACTTTTCAGGTCTAATGTAGAGAACCACTTTGATCCGGCCAAAGTGTTCAAAGTGTCGTCGATCCGGGGCAGGGGATAACTGTCTTTCTTGGTGACATCATTCAGCTTCCTATAGTCCACGCAAAATCTCATAGTGCCGTCTTTCTTGGTGACCAAAACTACTGGAGACGACCAAGGACTATTAGACTCCTCGATCACACCATCTTCCAGCATTTCGTTAACCATCGCCTTGATTTCTGATTGCTTGGCAAAAGGCAGTCTTCTCGGCGGCTGTCTAATTGGTCTTGCGTCGCCAGTATTAATTCTGTGTTGCACTAGACTCGTACGACCTGTGATTTTATCTTGAGCGAAAATATCGGCCTCCTCCAATACGAACTTCAGGGCCATTTCTATCTCCATGTCGTTCAATTGGCCCCATGAATTCTTGAACCGTTCTACTATCTCTACTGGCAGTCTTCTGTCTAATGCAGTGGGTGTCACGTTTTTGGACGTCACTCGGTCAATGGGTTCGCAAGTGGCGATAACCTCACCTTTCTTCAGTGTGACCCTGTTAGTTTGTACGTTAGCCACTCTTATGGGTATTGTCTTCTTCGGGTCTACTAAGCATCGTGCGACGAGGGCACCATCACGTCTATCTTTTAGGGGCTCCGCTTTGAGAGCAGACATACAATCAAGTTTCTTCTCTAGTCTGGCTCTGACAATCTTCTCACTGTTACCAGGAATCCGTGTATCCTCGTCGACAATAAGCCTCACCCTGGGATTAGCTTCGCCTGCTGTTGGAGATAAATACAACTCTTCGTTACCGATTTTCAAGATCTTATTCTGGAAGTCTACTGATAGGACATCGAAATCTTCCATTAAATCCAGGCCCAGAATAAATTCGTCGACGATTTCTGCGACGACAGCCCTTACCTGTAGCTCAGTACTGCCCAGCCTAATGTAAACAGTAGCCTCTCCATGCACGGGTATTCTATCCCCTTTTGCCGTCTCCAATACAGGCTGTTTGTTGGTAGTGAGTGCCGACTTGTTTGGCAACATGTCTGGGCGTACAACGGATCTAGTGGCGCCAGTATCGATGGTGAAACTGCATTGTCTCCCGTCTATGCTACCAGATATAACGAGGCTCTCGTGGTAGCGTCGGATAGTGGAGACCTTGACTTTGGGGCCTTGGGTCTCGCATGCCACGTGTCGCCCACCTACACTGGCGTCAGGTCGTTTTCCCTGATGGCGCTCCCTGTTGGTGTATTCTTGTCTTCTGCGAGCCACCTGTTGGGTTTGTGAGCACTGCCTACTTATGTGCCCTTTCCTACCACACTTGTAACATTCTATGTCTGACCAATCTGCTTTCGTCCTACGTGCCCCAACCGGTACAGTGAGCTTGCTTATGGCTTCTTTTATCATTTTCATTTCTTGCCTTAGTTTCGCTGTCGTGTCTGCAAAGTCCTCTATCTCCTTCACTTCCCGCAGCCTGTTGCGGCGAGGTTGAGATGCATTCTTCGCTGCTTCAAATTCCAAGCCATAAATTACGCAGTCCGTAAGTGTTTTGAACCTTCCGAGCCTTAAAGCTTGTTGCATTTCATTATCAAGTACCCCATCGATGAAGGTCTGGACGGTTATCTGGTTGACAAATTCTTCTGGGGCTTGGGGATATGCCAGTCGCACAAGTTTCTCCACTTCGGCACTAAATTCTTGCAGTGTCTCATTTGGCTTCTGGACCCTTGTCTTTAGTTGTGTCTAGTAGACCTGGCTCATGTACTTGTTACCATATCTCAAATCTAGGGCCTGTATCACTGTTAAGTAGTTTTGCTGTTTCGACTCTGGGATGTTCTGGAGGATTTCTAGGGCTTTACCTCGAAGCGAGAGAATTAGAGCAGTGGCTGCCTGTTGTTCGCTCCACCCATTGCTGAGAGCTGCTGCCTCAAACTGCCTCCTGTACATGGGCCACGATGTTTCTCCGTCAAAAGTCGGCGGCTTTAGGGTTCCATGAAGCTGCTGCACGGCTGGCATATCTTCTTCCGGGCGATTTTGAACTGGAGACATTCCAGTAACTCCTCTTGGCTGAGTTCTATCAGTCTGACCCATCACCTGTTCTGTCAGTTCTTTATGTCTGATGTCTGTGCCTTTCATCATCATCTTTATTTGTTCTTTCAATCCTTCAACTTCTTCCCATTGTTTATTCAAATCCCCTGTTACATTTTCTACTTTCCTGTTCACCACTCCTATTGCATTTTCCACATCTTCTACTTTCTTGTCCACATTTTCAATTTGTTCGTTGATCTGTTCAATTTCTTCTTTTACATCGACTCTCATATTGTGGAACATACTTCGGAGGTCTTCTTTGTCTTCTTCACGTTGCTTCTTGAGTTCTTCTTTATCTTCTTGTCGTCGTTGTTCGTCTTCTTCGCGTTGCTTCTCGAGTTCTTCTTTGTCTTCTTCGCGTTGTTTTTTCAGTAAGTCCATCAACTCTTTGATTTCAGCCATCTCGTCGTAGTCAGTCGATCTAGTGTTTACCATTTACAGCTAGCTTAGTTGTCCACTTCTTCACTCACTTATCCCACACTTCTGACACCAAATTGTTGCGTTTTCTCCGGGTTCTGGATAAGTGAGACTTTAAATTTTAACAAAACAACTTTATTTACTATATAAATATGGATACAATAAAAGTTCTAGAATGTCTCTCTCACAAAACACTTAATTTACTGTCTAAATATGGATACAATAAAGATCTAGAACGTCTCTCTCACAAAACACTTAGTTTATCTGGCCTTACACTGGTTACTAATCTGCACACAAGTCACTATACACTAGTTACTGTTTCTTCTAGTCACTCCAACATTCTCTTACTGAACTGCCTCCGCTGGCTTACTTCCATCTTTATATGGCCGCCGCACCTTCCAGTTCGTTCTCTAGCATTCTATTCCAGAATGTTCCAGAACCTTCTTTTACTAGAAGGTTCTGTGAATACAGATCGGTCCCGTATGTATACAGGGGGATGTATATACAGGTGATCCAAATGTGGTCATCACTCCTATGTTACACAAGAGGTGTTTCTCGTAATATAAGATCTCTCTGCGTATACAGGGTGTAAGGGTTCTCTGCGCATACAGGTTGTGTATACAGGGTGTTCGGAATGTGCAGACCTTAGTTATCCGTTCTGACGGGGTACAAGTTGGTAACTTCGTTATTTCTGGTTCTAGAGGGTTGAGACTTCGCCTGAGGGGGGTCACCCCAGGCACCCCCAGGGGGGAGGCGGTGTTGCCAGATTGTGCAAAAATTCCCAGATGTTGGGGGAAATTCTGGAGATGTGGCAACACCGCACCCACGTTATTGAAGTGCTTTGTAACAATATATATATATATATATATATATATATATATATATATATATATATATATATATATATATATATATATATATATATATATATATATATATATATATACAAAATCAAGGGACACAGGATCTCATCAAGTAAGTTTATATATTTTTGGAGACACCAGAGTTGTTATACAACAATACAACAAAAATGAATGATAATTGGGAAAAAGAAGATATGAAATGTATGTAGAAGAATTGATAGACATATTTAGAGAAGCAGAAGCAGAAATAGAAGATAATGAGGTATGCAGATACGAAGAGCTCCGAAGTGAATTGGAATATAGTTGGGAAATGGTTAGGCAGAGTTATATGTCAATGATTATAGATTACACAGAGGTCAACTCCAGAGAGAGTCACAAATGAAGAGATACACACACATTGTGGACACAGTATCACAGAAAATCTGGTTAGTAACATGCCAATTCTGTGAGTCAAAAATCCATTGTTCAGAGAAGCTTATAGACTGCCCGACATTTATTACTTGGAAGCAAAGCCAGAGTCTATACAGACTGATAAATGAGGACATGTCATGTATACTGAGTGAGTTGAGTTAAAGCCACTAAAAGAAGTAAATTCTGAAGAAGAGAAACCATATGTGTTAAAACAGTTAATAGACTTACACTCAAAAGAGCAATCTCCAAGCATGTTAAGACAGCCAGAAGAGAAGACAGCCAGAAGAGATAACAGCAGCAATAATGGATATAGAGAGTCCAGAGATTAGAGATAAAGACTATGGTACAGTAGAGTGTCCAGAATGATTCAATTAGATGATGGTTCAATCGAGTATCCAAAGTCGATTTAAGTAGATGATGGTCCAACAGAGTATCCAGAGTTGATCCAAAAAGATAATGGTCAAGTGAAGTGACCAGAATCTATTCAAGTAGATGATAGTCTAGTAAAGACAGCAGAGATAAAAGATGACAATCCAGCAGAGATACCAGCGATCACGGATGAACGGAAAGGTCCAGTTATCTCAACAAAGAAATATTCAAGAAAATGGAGAGAATATTCACAGGACAAGAAGAAGAGAATGGACCAGTGACAATCCAGGATGGAAACTACAGAATAGGGTGCACAAGGCAAACGAAGACGAAGTTCAATTCCAGGCAGAAAGCATGATCACGTAAGGGGAAAGAGCTTGTGCAGAGCTCAGCCAATTCCTCTCAAGCCAAACTCACAACTACAGCACAGAAAAAAGACATCACGGGAAGCACTGGAACAAAATCACACATCTTCATGAGATATGAGTTTCCGCATTTCTATTCCAGAAAGCAGCATCAGGGTATGGTCTGGCGGAAGATGAATTGGAAAGAAGTAAGGAAGAGTGCAGGCGACGATCAAACACACGTTTACTCGCCACCAGGTGCCCGGGGGAAACCAATCTGTTGACTCCCTAATATGAGATATTATATTGTTTAGATTAAAGCATTTAATTTATATATATATATATATATATATATATATATATATATATATATATATATATATATATATATATATATATATATACATACACACACACTTAGAAATAATATTGTAGCAGTATATAGTTCTTCCATGTTTTATATTATTATTAGTGCAGTTAACAGCACAGATATAAATGAAATATTTGATGCTTTGTTATGGTCTTTTGAAGTATCATGTCCAGTCAAAAACATAACTGTTAATATCAGCTACAATACAAAGCATAAAATACAAATTTCAGACTTTAAAAAAGAAACTTGACGATCTAAGAGATTTAAATGTGCTGAGAAAGATTGGAAATAATAAAGAAATTGAGCAAATCTATCAGACTTTAAAAGAGGAAATGAAAGGAAATGTGAAGATAACAAAACAAGAACATTTTTCAAACGTTATCGAAAATGCAGCTAACAAAACGAAAAAGCTATGGGAAATTGTAGGAGAAAAGCGGGTAAAGCCAAGGTTGCTAAAGAAAAGTCAAGACTTGTTCGTTAGACATTTCACGATCACTGTAATAGAAAAATAAAATTATCACTTTAGAGGTGGTGTGTCGAGAAGCTGCACGATTTTGAAAAGAATGGCATTCTAACTCTGGCATCTGTATATTTGCTACGTTTACTAACGTATATACCTACATACAAACAGACTCATATATAAAAAATTATAATGTGCATTCCCATCACACAAGAGAAGGGACGTTTCACTTAAAATTTCCCAGGCATGAATTTTACAAGAAGTCACCAGTTTACCCTGGCTTTTATCTTTATAACAGCTAAGCAGATAATATTAAAGGAAACTGGTTAAACTGTTTAAAAAAAATCAGGAGCTATCTACTGAAACACTGTTTTTATAGTATCAGTGAATTTTTATTGATGACAAACGGCAATTATTTTAATCTGTATTTATGTGATTTGTTTCTGGCTGTGTGTTTTGTTTTTTACACTTATTTTGTACTTTTATATATATATATATATATATATATATATATATATATATATATATATATATATATATATATATATATATATATATATATATATATATATATATATATATATATATATATAATGTGTGTGGTTATATATTTAAGTTTTTATTTATTTGTATTTTAGATTTTTTTTAGTGTATATTTCTAAGATGTTTTCATTAATTCATTTTATAATTGTATGAACCTGAATTTTTAAGTTGCTTTCTAAGAGGAGAGGAGCAGTAATAGGGCATGCAAGATCGCCAAGGAGGTGGAAAAGGAATTTCCGATTTCCGCCATAAAAGGTGAGGGATGCCGAGGACGATATTAGGTTGACTAGGCCATACACCCTCAGGATCTCCAGTAGGGATCAGTGGAGGGAAAATGAGGTTGCATTCCAGCCCGCATGCCTGGTCTGTTTCACTGATGGATCGAGGCTGGAGGACCAACAATCCTCCGGGGCAGGAATATACATCGAGGGCCTGGGGGTACGCGAGAGCTATGCTCTTGGCACATACACCACGGCATTTGAAACAGAGGCGTATGCTATCCTGTCTGTGGCCAATAGACAGGATGTGAAGATGAGTCCCGAGAAATGTGTGTAGATCTGCTCGGATAGCCAGGCGGTCCTCCGGACAGTCTGTGCGGCCAGAATCAGGTCACCACTGGTTCAGGAGTGCGCTGACGCCCTCAGAGGACTAGCCAGGACGAAGGAGGTGCAACTGGTGTGGGTTCCGGGACACTGTGGCATAGCGGGGAATGAGGTGGCGAATAATCTCGCAAGACTCGGTTCCCGGGCCGTTCTGTGGCCCGGAGCCTGCGATAGGCATAAGTAGGAAGACAGTATCTGTTGCCTTAGACAGGTGGACCGAGGAAGCAATGGAGAGGCACTGGGGGTCGGCTGGTGGCTGCAGGCAGGCGAGGGATTTCGTGGAGGGGCCGGACAGAGATAAAGCTGTCTGGCTACTCGGAAGGAGTCGACCTAAGCTTCGCCGCATCCTTGGGGTGCTGACAGGCCACTGCGCCCTTAGAAGACACCTCACATTGATAGGCATAAAGAGGGATCCCATTTGCCAGGAATGCGGCGAAGATGAAGAAACGTCCTACCACTACCTGTGTGAATGCGAGGCTTTTGGGAGTCTTCGAGCAGAATTGTTTGGATCGAGGACTCTGCAGATGAATCAGGTAAGTACCGTCCAATTGAAGACCGTCACAGCCTTCATCTTGAGGTCGGGGCGGTTTGGCAACGAAACCGAGGAAGAGTAGAGCATGGTTGCTGGGGTTGGCAAAAAGGGCCCATTCTGGCCTACTTGCTTGTCGTTGGCCTCCCCACCACTGCTACTACTAAGTTGCTTTCTGGATTGTTTAGCTTTATGAAAGGATTGGTTGTTAGATGTTTTGAAATGTTAGACATTGTAAGATTTTGATTTTATTTTTGTAGACTTAGATGTCTGTTGTCTATGATTTTTGTTGTCTTATATACTGGATTTTGTAGCAAAAAGACCAAAAAAGATTATTATTATTATCAATAGTTCTTTCATTCAAATAAGTTTATCTAGTACCCATATATCCCCTTGTTCCTTAAGACAGTCTGTATTTGACTGGCAGCTTCAGAAGTTTCCTTACATATTACACTGACGCCAACACACGATAAGCATTCACAGTATTATAATTGAGTGAGCTTCTTTCTAACCAGATTTTAAACAGTTGTGATGATAAAAATTTGTATTTTATTTAAAAAAATGCGATAAATATTTCCTTGTAGTAAATCCTATTTTTATGTTCTATACATTTAAAAGAATACTTTCAAACTGAATTTTTCAATATTTCAGGATGTCGCCTTATTTCATGATAATTGATAAAAATAGTTTTTTTAAATATCAGTACAAATAAATTAAGATAATGGTTTTTCACCATGTTATTTTGGTTTTCATTTGTATCTTGAAAGATTTCTAAATGTAACGTATTCTTGCCATAAATGAAAAAATGACATGTATTTTTAGACAATTTATTTAAAGTAAATCCAGCTGTAGCCATATTTACTATGGAAATCCGTAGGTGCTTTAAAAAAATAAGAATGCTGTCTTCCCATTTAACTTTTGTTTCTTAGTCAATTCTTATAAATGTACAATGTATCAACATTATAGCTGTTTCATAGGTGATTAGGTTTTCTTAATTTTACTGAATCTTACTCTTAATTAGTTGAGTAAATACTGATACATCATTATTCCCTGACCAACATAAAAAAGCTCTGACTTTTGGCAACATTTTGCAAAATATCCCTAACCAATTTTTAACATTACTAAAATTGCCTGATTTTCCTGCGTTAGCTAAACCCTCCTATTTCGGAAAGCTATAGTCCCATCTGAAAAAAGTCTGAACGCAGCAAGTGTGTTATGGCAGTGAGTTTTTATAAAAATGCTTTGAATATCAAATATGTCTTTTTAATGCAAGCAGTCATCAATTTGGTTACCCGTATAACCTAAATAAAAGAATGTGCCATATTTTATCAAAATAATTTACTGTTTGAAAATGTGTAACAATTTTCCGACAATTAAACGTTGGTTTCCTAGCCAACAAACCTTAGGTTAATAGCAAATTGAGTTATTGAAATTTGAAGCATTTAATGAAAATTTGTTACCAAAATGCACTTACTGCGTCTTGATTTTGGTAATTCTGCAGTCCATGCCAGTGAACCTCGCGCACTAGAATTTCGTCGTTGGAGTTCACACGCTGTTGTCACATCCTTCTCATAGTAGAAGGTGATCCTTAAGTTGACGGGTCCCGACTGCGCTAGGGGCTGCCTGAACTGACCTTCCTGACCTACAGTGTAGGTCAGGAAGGTCAGTTCAGGCAACATATTTCGATAAAAAATGCAATAAAATAAGGCTGTTCAAAAAAAATTGTAGGGATGACCAACGACTTATAGGCCAGCCGGTGATTGTCAAAATAATTTTATAAGATGCAGCTCAAGATACCCTATAATTAACTTTACAATTTTTTCTCGTGTCTTGTATAATAATAATTATATTGAGCTTTACCGTAGAAACGCATCACCCTGTATATATGTAAGCAGATCAAAACTGAACATAAACCCGGATATGGATTACAGGGGGCCTAGTTTGTGCTTATTTGAAGAAATCTTTTTAGAATTCTAAAGTCGCGGTCTCCTCATTGACGAATTTTTAGTATGAAAATTAGCTAAAAATTATGGACCGTTAAACCATAAACTTAACTAAAACTACCGCCACAGCATCAGAGAGAAAATCACTAACCCGATCCTTTATATGTTATTGATCAAACATAACAAACACTGTTTAGTCCACCTACTAATATTAATAAAGGAATAATTTCGCACTTGTATATAAAAATTTCCCAAATAACACAAATAATTTGTCAACTGAAACAGATAAACATATAAACAATCTCATACCATACGATAAACGTCAGTTACAGCGTCTAACAGACCTGCGCAATAATATCAAATGTTCCGTTACCAGGCAACGACATACTAGATCTCATATAAGCCAGGTTTGCCATTGTCAATGAAACACGGTGATATTAAAAATAAATGTTTCAAATTTGAATAGCTCAATTTTCTGTAAACCTAGAAAGCTCAATTCTGGCACATAGTTGAGTCTTTCCCAAAGCAATATGTACACCAAATTTCATCAAAATATCTTTGTAATTTTCGGAGAAAAAATTTTTTTTTTCGAAAGAAATCTCAAAAATTTCCCGGAAAACCTTGTCCGATTTTCCTGGCTAACGAACTCATCCAAGCTATCAATAAAAGAAAGGCACTTGCCGAGTTTCATCAAAATCGGTTAATTATTTTTTGAGTTATCGGTTTTATATATATATATATATATATATATATATATATATATATATATATATATATATATATATATATAAATCAAAACTGACCCCGGATATGGGTTCTAGGGGCCCAAATTCGCACTCATTTGCAAAAATTTTTGCAAAGTCTCACCATCGATACCTCTCTATTAGTGATTTTTTTTTAAAATAAAAATTCACTAAAAATGGAAATCCTTGCCAGAGTAAAAGGATATCATCAAAATCAGAAAGAATGCACTTGAAAGACAAACATCCCAAGAATCTCAACTGAGTTGACAGTTTCAAGTTGAACCTGGCTCTTTGTGATTAGCAACACAAAGCATTTCACATGCCCTGACACGACACCATACATACCATTGTAAGAATTAATAATGTTGACGTCATCTGCAACTATGTGGCTTCTGGTATGTGTACGTCATCTGCAAAGATGTGGCTGCTGGAATGCAAGTGTCATCAACAGCCAATCAATCAATATAGGCGACTGCATCGTCCGCAGGTATAAAATGTGTTATCAGAACGATGTCTGGTCAGTTCCAGTCCTGCTACTAAAGAAGCCAGAAACTATGGTTCGCAATTCATTGAGTTCGGGCGTGGCAAAACAACTTAGCATTCCAAGCATTATTGATTATCAAGTCTTAAAAAATGTGAATGTAATGTAATGTGAAAGGTAAGTACTATTCTGCAGAAATATCACAATTGTTTTGTAGTACTCAATAATCACATTAAAATCAATCTAAAAACGTCTGATAAACAGTCAGAAGCAATTCCTTCATTGATTCAAATGTCAAAAATATAATTTTACTTGTAAATTTGCTAAATACATATTAAACACATAAATTAGTCTTACATCATGCATGATTAGTGAATTTTGTTTAAATACATTAACATAGAAGGGTTTTTTGAATAGAAAACAATTTTATTGTATACATACCATATTCATAAATATTGTGTGCTGTACTAAGGAAACACATCTACAGTATACAGGTTCACAATATGGTAGAAAACCAGACTGTAAGGCAGTCGCTACACTTGATAGACACTGGAAAGTCAAAATCGAGAGTTAAAACAAATGTATCTTTTGTCATAAATGTATAATTACCTCTAAAAGGGGAAACAAATCCTTATCTTCATCTTTTAAAACATTCCATTTGTGAATAAGTGGTGGCATCAGCATGTTAATAAAATCTGGTTTATTTAAATGATGTCCAACAGAATCAGCTAATGTGCCTATGGCATCATACAATATCAACAAATTTTTATGTTGGTATTTAGAAAAGGCAAAGACCAACGTTTCTAAAATAAAGCCTAAGTAAGGTACTAATTCAGTGCAAGCTTCTTCTTCCAAAGTGGCAAATGCAGAACATGCAGCTTCTTGTACTCTTTTATTGCTATCGAGAATTCTCTTTAATAGTTCTGTCATGAGAGGTTTTAAATACGAATCATGAGGCTGTGCCACCACCCAGTGGGAATATCTACTTAATGTCCAACATGTGATAGCTCTGACAAGAGCTTTTTTGTCATTAAGGCAGTTTATTAAGTAAGGTATTAACTCTGGTAAATGATTAATCATACCAGACATGCAACCCTCAGCAATAGCACCTGTAAAAGAAAACAAGAGTTCTATTTAAAGAAATGCAATTAGAACTAAACAAGCATAGGAATGATGGTGTGATTGTGTATATGAGGGATACTTTACATTATTAATATATACTGACTCAAAATCATAATATCAACACAATTTTAACAGGTGTACACTTATTTAATCGTGTATCAAAAAATATATCTCTAAATTTGCGTTTCCTTCAGTTGAAGCAATATTTTGTATTGATTTCTGCTCAATTAAGTCACTAAGCCACTATGCCTGGGTGTTTTACAGAACAATTACAATTGAATTTGAAAGAGAACACATTGTTGGTATGTGGAAAGATGGTTTTTCAATCAGACAAATTTCCGACTGCATAGGGTGCAGTGTATCAACAGTGTTTCTCCAGGCGATCTGAAGAAGGAATCCAGACCCATCGTCATGGATCCGGACGACCTCAAGCAACTGCAGCACAGGATGATCGTAATTTGAGAATTGTGGCTTTAGAATATGGGGTTTCCGCAACACGTCGTTTGAAAATACTTGGTTGATAGTTTTACAACAGAGAGCCTCATGTTGTGTTCTCTGACAGGTGCTGATTCTGTCTTTGGATCCACGATGGTTGCAGAACAGTGAGATGATTACGTGGAGAACGCAGAAACACAGAATTTGCTGTGGAACGACATACGGGAGGTGACAGTATGGGGTGCGATAACATACAGTAGCAGGTTACCTTTAGCTTTTATTGACAGAAATTTGAATGTAAATGATTACATATGAAACGTACCACAGTCTGCTGCACAGTCATACCTAAGATTCTAAAGCAATGAAAACTGTATACATACTAATTTTTTAAGCCATTTGAGATATGGTATCATTTTCTGGGATGGCAGTGTGGACATCAACAGAATTTTTCTGATACAGAAAAAAGTTATAAGAATTTTATTAGGCTTGAATTTTAGGTTTTATGGATTCTTGTAGGGGGGCTTTCAAAAGTCTAGGTGTTCTGACAGCAGTTTATGTATATTTAAGCTCTAGCCTATGTGTTCAAACAAAGGGATATTGTAGAGGAGCATGTAAAACACAGCTGCTACGATACTAGGTCAGATATTTATAATTATCCTAAACATCGCTTGGGCTCATATGAGAAACATGTACTACATGCTAGTATTCGATTCTACAATAAACTTCCTTCAGAACTCGAGGAATAGACAATTTTTTCAATTTTTAAAAGAAAGTGGTATGAAAAGACTATTGCTGATAGAACCATATAATTTGGCCGAATGTTTGGAAGCCATTAGCTGATCGGTTTCAAGCCTAGCCATGTTTTTGCACTTTGTGTGTAGTTCTGTTTGTATGTATTTTATTTTTGCCTTGTACTTACTGAATTTTGACTTTCTTTTCATTCAGTGTTTGTGAACTTGTTTATATATATATATATATATATATATATATATATATATATATATATATATATATATATATATATATATATATATATATATATATATATATATATATATATATATATATATATATATATATATATATGGTTTTCATTTTTTTTTAATAAATATTATTATTATAAGAGGACTAATTCAACACATTTTCCAACAAGACAACACACGTCCTCATATACCAAAGGTTACTACAAGGGTCTTATAAGAAAATAACGTGACCTGCTTCCTTGCCTTCTTGCTCCTCACACTTGGCACCAATTGAAGATGTGTAGGATATAATTAGCAATCGACTGGGTAATTTAGCCCAACCGCCAAATAACCTAGTCGACCTTCGTCACTGAAGTCAAGAAGCCTGGCATAACATTCCTCAGGATACCATAAATCATCTAATTTCAAGCATGCCTCGAGGGATCAAGGAGTCGGGGGCCAAAGGACTCCAGGAGGTAAGCTGATGAAGTGGAAACAACATGAGCTTTCGATGAAGCTTTCCCCAAGACCGTCATGCGCAGTGAAGAGCCGCATCCTGCATGAGGTGACCCTGCTTATAACTGAACATGAAGGATCTAGACGTGGAGGTCGATAAAACTCCCTCAATCCACGATGTCACATGACCCGTGCCTAGGAATGGATGGCACCAGGGTGATGGTGCCGTGAACGGAACCTCTGGAGTACCGGACAACCCCCCAGAGTAGCCAGCCTTGCACCACACAGGGGGTTCTGATGGTGTGGACAGTATTTCCTCCATTCTCGTGGGAACATGGAGATGACAAATATAAATAAAACCGAAACCAATGAGGCTTGAGGAGTGGCTTCAGCTACAGACTCAAGCCCCGAGTCTATTCCGGAAACGGAGACGAGCCAGGGGGCGGCAGCGTCCGTGGACTCTGGAAGTCTCACAACCGACGTAGATACGGGGATCAGGGGGTAGCTTCGGCCACGGACCTGTCCCTGGCACCCAAGCTGGAGACTGTGTCCCATCGGAGGGCGGCGATGTTCGCGGACTCTGGGGGCGTCTCCTCCAGTAAGGACCCTACTGCAGGGGTAGAGGGAATGTTCCTGCAGTTTAAGCGTCTTTCCGGGGCGCAAAAATAATAATAAATAATAATAATAATGTACTCGGGTTTTGTTGTTGTTTCGATTGTGTTATGTAGCCTTTGTTATGTACTGGATGCTTGGTGGTATTGCTGTTTGATAGGTTGGTCGCTTGGTGTGTGCTTTAATCATTTGTGGCTTTTTGGGGGTAAAGTACTGGTTGATGTTCCAAGTTGGCCATGTTTGATTGTTATAGACAAAAAATTATTTGATGTTAGGATTCTTCACGGCTCTGGAGGACAGTATAAGATATAAAATTTTGTATGTTTATTAGATAAGCGGTACATGTACAAGTCAACTTGACTTAAATATCCGTAATTTATATACGTATATATTAATTTGTTAATATTTGTAAATTATGAGAAATAAATAA
Source organism: Tillus elongatus (assembly GCA_964006375.1). Lineage (NCBI taxonomy): Eukaryota > Metazoa > Arthropoda > Insecta > Coleoptera > Cleridae > Tillus > Tillus elongatus. The sequence continues at coordinate 88,704,935 of OZ023269.1, read as the reverse complement.
AATCTGTCTGAAAGATCGAGAAGTTGCCTAGATCATTTCTTTCTAAAAAGCAAACATTTAATAAATGACATTAAATTATTTATTTTTACCTGTGAAATTACAGACCACTATCCTACACTGCAGATAGTTCTGCCCTTGGGAAGGGGCGTAAAGCCGTCTGTCCCGTGTCGATGCGATGTTGGGCACGATAAGAATACTTACCATCCTTACAAAAAGGCAGGGGTTCAGCAAAATTTCCAAAATAGTGAGGTGCAACTGATCCCTGGCGTCGGTGATTGGCCATAGTCGCGGAGAAGACCGAAGTTCAAGTAAAAAAATACTGCAGATGAGGCAGAGAATGAAATAGAAAATAGGAAATTTACTGATTACAGGGCTTTGAGAAAGGCTCTGATACATGACAGATTGGAGTGGTTTCTAGTTATTAAAATCAAGCTACAAATACACGAAAGGAAGTTTGTTTATATATATATATATTGCCGACAATAGGCATGGATGCAAAATGATGAAAATGTTTTGTATCCTCCTACTATGTCGAAAATCATAACTACTGGACAATTGATAGTCCCTTTATTAATCTTATTTTTAAAGGGGTAGACATTGATCCAATCCAATCCATAGCAGGTGGTAGTGGAATTTTCCTTTATGTAATAGTAAAGGATTTTTTCACGCCCGAGGAGGTACCACCCCATACATCAAGGGGCCGGTGAAGTCCCAACGGACGTTTCCGGTTCTGGTGTATGAGTCGGTTTCCCTTATAAGCAAAAATGATGATGGCTCCTCCTTGTATAAAATATTCCGGAGGCAAAATACCCCTCCATTCGGATCTCCGGGAGAGGGGTGTACAGGGGGCGCCAACACCAAGATTTAACATATCCTTTTCGAATATATGTGGCCTAAATTCTAACCTGAACTCCGTCCACCATTTCCTCCAGGCTAACAGGCCCCAACTCCTCTTCCTCACCGAAACCCAAATCAGTGCCAAAACAGCCACTAATCACCTTAATTTCCCGGGGTATGAGCTCCTTACTGCCTTTAGATTGCATGGAGGCGTGTGCGCATACGTCCGTAGCAATCTACCCTGCACCAGACTTCCCAATTTAGAAGCTGGAAGAAAAGACATACTATGGATAAAACTCTCTCTCAGGGCTGCAACTAAATTCATCTGTTGCATTTACCGGTCACCTTCTGACAACAACTTTGTCCAGCTCTTTGACTACCTTTCTGAAAAAACCGACTATCTGATTTCTGAATATCCTTCCTCCGAGGTCACTATTCTTGGCGACTTCAATGTCCATAATAAGGAATGGCTAGGATCTTCAAAATCCGATCCACAAGGGAGAGCAGCGGAGGCCTTTGCAGCCAGCAATTCTTTGGCCAATATGGTTCAGCAACCTACTTACTTTCCTCGTATCCCAATACACAGCTCAAATCCCTTGGATCTCCTTCTCACTACAAATCCTGAATGCTATAAGATATCAGTCACCGCCCCCCTTGGTCGCTCAGACCACGGCATGGTCACTGCTTCCTGTGCAATGCAACCCGAGGTCACACAGTCATCACACCCACATATAGTTTGGCACTACAACTCCGCAAACTGGGACGAAATGCGGGATTACTTTTCCTCATTTCCATGGGCGTCTGTCTGCTTCTCTCATCCTGACCCCTCTGATATCTCACAAAACGTCACCGAAACTATCCAAGCTGGCATGGAATTATTTATTCCACGTACACAGAAAACCTCTTCAGCCACTCAAAAGCCCTGGTTCTCTAAATCCTGTGACAAGGCCAGACTTGAAAAGGTCAAAGCTCACAAAACGCTTCTACACAATCCCAGTCAAGAAAATCGTCAAGCATTCAACGACGCAAGAAACCGCTATGTCCGCATTCTTTCTGAGGCAAAAAACTCGTTTAATAACCACATCAAAAACAAAGTCCTCTCAAGCTCCAACGGCGGCAAACCCTTCTGGACTCTTGCTAAGTCTATTGGGAATAATTTCTGCAAGAGCACGTTCCCACCTCTCGTCTCAGGTGATGAAATTGTTTCTACCGCCCTGGGCAAGGCTGAACTTTTTGCTTCGTTGTTCGCCGGAAATTCTACTCTCAACCCACCTCCAAATGTTCAACCACCAACAGTCCCCAATGTCGCGCATAAAATGACTGATATCATTTTCAAAACTAAAAAGGTACGAAAGATGCTCTCTTCTCTTAATACCAGGAAAGCCTCTGGCCTTGACGAGATCCCAGCAATTGTTCTCAAAAAATGCGCACCAGAACTTGCTCCTGTCCTGACTCGTCTGTTTCAGATATCTTACAATAAAGGCATATTCCCTAGTAACTGGAAAACTGCTCGAGTACAACCCATCCCCAAGAAAGGATCCAAAGCGCTTCCTAGCAACTACAGGCCTATTTCTCTCCTTTCAGTCATCTCTAAAGTGATGGAAAAGTATATAAACACCGAACTACTAAAATTCCTTGAAAAACACAGTCTAATCCACGACAGGCAGTATGGATTCCGTCAGCGCAGATCGACTGCCGACCTCCTTTCCTTTGTCACCCATTCTTGGAACAAGTCTATGGAACAACACGGTGAATCCCAGATTGTTGCTCTAGACATATCCAAAGCATTCGACCAGGTCTGGCACGCAGCGCTGCTTAATAAACTTCCGGCCTATGGCCTACCACCAAAACTTTGTACCTGGACAGCAAATTTCCTCTCCAACAGGAGCATATCTGTTGTTGTGGATGGCCATTCCTCTAAACTGTATCCAATTAATGCAGGAGTTCCTCAAGGTTCAGCTTTAGCCCCTACTTTGTTTCTTCTCCACATCAATGACCTCCTCTCTAGCACATCCAACCCAGTTCACAGTTACGCGGACGACAGCACCCTCCACTCAAACATACAATATTCTAAGCCTGTCTCTTTAGCCCAATTAGATGAGGATCGCAGACTCATGGAGGGTTCTGTCTCCGTAGACCTCCAAAAAATATTAGACTGGGGAAGTAGAAATCTTGTACAATTCAACCCCACCAAAACTAAGTCTTGCTTTCTTTCTCACAAGAGATACAGCAGCCCTAGACCCATCACAATGAACAACCAAGTTATTCAAAGTAATGAGTCCTTTTCTCTTGTTGGCATTTCTGTGGATCGAAATCTTAATTGGCACCAACATGTTACATCAATTGCAGAAGCGGCTGCTAAGAAATTGGGTTTCCTCTTCCGGGCTCGCAAATACTTTTCACCAACTAATCTCTATACCTTATACACTTCACAAATAAGGCCAAACCTCGAATACTGCTCCCACATCTGGGGTGCAGCAGCCGCTTCTACACTCGCTATCCTGGACTCCATTCAAAAGAGAGCTATACGTCTCATCGGTGACCCTACCCTCACCCAAAGGCTTCCATCCCTTGCCCACCGACGTGCCGTTGGTGACCTCTCTCTCTTTTATAGATATCTGCACGGGCACGGCTCACAGGAGCTTTCCTCCATAATTCCCCCACCTGCTGCCCCCAGCAGATCTACCAGGGGAACAGAGCGAATGCACCCTTTTACTGTCCAGGTCACCAGACATAGAACATCTTGTTATGCCCGCTCTTTTGTCCCGAGGACTTCCAAGTTGTGGAATTCCTTGCCGGCACATGTTTTTCCTTCTCCTCCGAACCTCCAAACCTTCAAGTCCAGAATTAACAAGTTGCCTCTTTCCTCCTTGTCAACACCCACGGTACAATAGTATTTAGGCTGTAAGCCCTCGTGGTGTGTTGTTGACTTAAAAATAAATAAATATATATATATATATATATATATATATATATATATATATATATATATATATATATATATATATATATATATGTCTGCTGACAATGCCTTAAAAGGTAAAACAACATGCATAAAAAAACCATGAGACTTACACAAGAAAGAATAATTCTTCAATGTTCAGTGACGATGACAGAGTAGAGCGCTACATAGAAAAATATTATGTACTTGTTTTTTTTTGGTGTAGTAAATAGAAACATTACAAAAAAACCTCCTTTATATTTGATCCCCCCTCATAATACATTATTACATTTTGCATAATTTAGCAGGTTCCGTTGCAACCCTATATACCACAATCAATTGACCAAAATTTATTGTTTTTCACTCTTTCCAACTATTTGAATGCAAACTTAGGAATTATTTTCGTATATTCCGCAAAAAAATAGCATGTCCACCAGGCTAATACACAAAACATATCTCACCCACTTAAGAGGTTAAATATGCTCAAATAATTTTTATCATTTTCAGTCAGGGGATGCACAGGTTAATAGTGTTGACCTCATCTGAAGTATTAACAAGCATAAAGTTAAAACAGATAAATTTAAAAAGTTCGTAATATCGAAAAAAATTGATGGGAAATAAATATATACATAATATTTTTAAGACATTTTTGTTCCATATACCTAAAGCAAGTATACCAGACTCCTTAATATCCCAGTCTTGATGAAACAGAGTTTCCTTCAGTATAGGAATAAGTATAGGTAGAAGGTCATCTCTAAATACACTGGCAAGGACATCTAAAGCAGCCGCACTACATTTCCTTAAGTTCCAATCTGATAATGACCCATCATCATCACCATCTCCAAAATCATCATCTTCTTCATCCTCAGCTGATCCATTTTCTGTAGTACTATTGGTATTTGAGCTTGCTTTTATTGTGTGTGTTTTTGACTTATGGAAACGTGGTCTAATATCTTGTTCTTTGTCAGGAACATTATCATCTTCTTCAACATCACCCTGAAAAAGGACACTGTGTAAATAACTTACATTTGAGGAAATCACAAGCAACTTATACAAATCACCATGTTTTATAGATATTTTACTCAGTGCACTGAGATTGAATTGCATGTGAGTGAGCTAATCCAGTCCATCATACATCATGACCTTAGGTATATTGTGGTTCACGTCTAATTGCTTAAATGTTACCCACCAAATCAAACTCCATGCGGGAATTTTTTTTTATTATTTATTTATGGATAATCCATTTGTATATAAAGAAAAAAATATAGCTAATCATTGGAACAAAGAACAAAAAGAAAAAGTCCGCACGCAGGGGTGTGTTATGGCAATGAATTTTCATAAAAATGTTTTTAATAGCAAATTATATATATATATATATATATATATATATATATATATATATATATATATATATATATATATACAGTGGAACTTCCATATAGCGAACGTCTATTTAACGAATTTCTCTCTATAACGAATAATTGTGTTGGACTTTGCCCCTGGATTAACATTGCATAAGTAACGAACGCCCTACAACGAAGTAAATTCTCTGTATTACGAATTTATCAAACTGTAATAAAGTATCCTTTTCAGGTAACTGATGTGCGGCAAGTGGCAAGTAAAACGTTATAAACGTCACCGGGGTAATAAATCATGACAGGTGATCATTTAAAGATCGCCAGTATATGTGACAAAATGCAGATTTGCTTGTTTAGGTCAGAATTGCTTCTGGAACATGAAATAATTTCCCCTATTCAAGGTTACGGATGTCTGGCAAGTAAAAAAAAAACCATCATAAACGTCACTGATGACGGGTGAGCACTTAACGACTGCCGATACGTGCCTAAATAGAGCTTTGCTTATTTACGTTAAAATTTGTTCTGAAGCATAAAAAATAAGACAAAACGTCTATCTAACAATAAGCCTAGCAAATGTGATTTGTGAATGGATGATTTCCTTGTTTCTTTCTTCAGTTTGTATTTTGGCTATAAAAGCAGATTCTGTATTTTCAGTCTACATTTGAATTTCAAACTGTTTGGTTGCAACAGTCGAACCATTATACAAAACTTATATGTAATTTTCTATCCGTAAAAATGTCTAAACGCAAGTGTCTCAGTTTGAATGATAAATTGAAAATTATTAATGACGTCGACAGCGGCATTAAGAAGAAAGACATCGCCCAGAAGTATGGAATACCTGCCAGCAGTTTATCTACAATTCTCAAAAATCGGGAGCTCATTTCAAATGCAGTTGAAACTCGTAGGCCATCGGATACAAACACGTTAAATTGTGTGTCTATGAAGACATAGACAATGCGGTCCTGAAATTGGTGCAAATGTTCCGTGAAAAACGTATGCTGATATTAGGTACTATCATCAAAGAACAAGCCTTGAAATTTGCTAGATCTCTTGGACACACCGAATTTACTGCTAGCACCGGATGGCTAGACAAATTTAAAAGACGTCACGGGATAGCAGAAAAGATCATTTGTGGAGAAAGTGCTGGTGTGAGTGATACAGACTGTGAAAATTGGAGACAAAATGTTTTAAAGAAACTCATGGAGGAGTATAGACCCAAGGATGTTTTCAACGCGGATGAACTGGGTCTCTTTTATAAATGTTTGCTGAACAGAACATTATCTTTCAAAAATGACAAGTGCTTCGGAGGAAAACAGAGCAAAGAAAGAATCACCGTTCTAGTTGGTTCTAATATGACTGGAAGTGAAAAACTTAAATTGCTGGTGATAGGGAAATCCAAAAATCCGCGTTGTTTTAGAGGAACAAAATCATTAGAAGTGGATTACAATTTCAACAAAAAAGCTTGGATGACTGGTGATATCTTTGAGGAATGGATCAAGAAGATCGATAAACACATAAGCCGGGAAAATAGAAAAATTGTTCTCATTGTTGACAACTGTCCTCCACATCCTCCCAGTATCACCGAAAAACTGAAAAACGTGAGACTTGTATTTCTGCCGCCTAATGTAACAGCAAAATTGCAGCCTATGGATCAAGGAATCATCAAAAATCTGAAATTCCATTATAGAAAAAGAATATTGTTGAAGATTGTCTATGAATTAGAATCAAATCGGAACCGACAAACTGCAATAAATCTTAGGGATTGCATTTCAAAGCTTTCCAAAGTTTGGATGAATGACGTAAACGAGGGTACCATTAAAAATTGTTTTCGGCGAGCGGGATTTGAACAAGGTGTAGAGACAAATGAAGAATGGAATGAGGAAGATGAGCTGCCACTCTCTCAACTAAATCATGTTTGGAATGTGTTGAAATCATCAGGAAATGTTGATAATATTACTCTTGCTGAATAGGTTGACATAGATTCTAATGTTGTTACCAATAAATATCCTAGTGAGGAAGACATTTTGAATAGTGTGAGATGTGAATAAGAACAGGATAGTGATGATGCCGATAACTTACAAGAGCAACCGGTTGAAAAAACTTCGCATGAACAAGCGCTTCAGGCATTCAAAACGTGTCGTTTAGCTCTGCTATATTGTGACAGTGTTCCGGAAAGTGTGTTTAATTCGCTGATTAAACGCGAAGTTTTTTATGAAAATCACACAATTTTCAGTAGGACTAGCCAAAAGAAAATTACGGATTACATACATGTTGCACCCAAGGAATGAATTACTCTATGTAGATGCATTATGTAAAGGTAAATAATAAATTTCTTTTGATATTTATGTCTGCACGTGATTTCTCCTAATACCTTGAACAACAATTATACATCCGGTATAAATCCCTAACAAATTAGGACAAGGAAAATACGATTTAAAAAAAAAAAATACTGTTTGTTCCGCACATGCGCACAAACTCAACCATCTAACCTGCAAGATTAACCATTTTCTAAGTAACGAATTTTTTTTGTGGATTTTGCATATTCGTTAAATAGAAGTTACACTATATATATATATATATATATATATATATATATATATATATATATATATATATATATATATATATATATATATTAATGAAAGCAAGCATCCAATTTGGTTACCAGTATAACCTATATTCAGAGTTCCCACCAAAAACAGCATATCAATTTCCCCCACTTTTTCCTGATTTCCCTGACTTCCAAAACCTATTTCCCTAACTTTCATCCTCTTACAATCCACCCCCAAAACCTTTAACACACCACTGCAGAATACAGTAGGTCTTCACCTCATGGCGGAAAACACTCATTCCCATAATTACATTTATGAAACATACACATTTTTCATTACAAATAACCGAAAATGCTACTTTATACAAATATGCCCCTATCATTGTGTTTCAATTATTTATCATAAAACAAAAACAAATAATTTTTCCCGGACACGTACAAAAATTCGACTCTTCGTCAATTTTCATAAATTTTCCAAACAAAATGTTTCCTTCTACACATTCCCTGACTTCTCCCAGTTATCCAGACAAATGGACACTCTGATATAGTAAAAACAATGTACCACATTTCATCAAAATATACTTATTGTTTGAAAAAGTACAAACATTTTCCGAAATGAAACTTAAAATGTTCCCGAAAAAACTGGTCCGTTTTTCCTAGTCAACGAACTTCTTCAAGCTATTTACCCACCTACCAAGATATAATTATTCACAAAAAGGTTTTTGACAAAACTTACAAAAAATTTGAAAACAATTTTTTCACAAAAATCCGAAAACATTTTTTTACAAGAACATACTAAACATTAACTATTAATTGGAAAAATTTTTTACAATGATTTCTAAGGAAACAAAAAAATTGTATAGGGGACCTCGATTTTTTTCACGAATAATATAAAGAAAAACCTCTCTGAATGAGTCATTTTCATGGGCGTCTGCTAGATTATGGTAAAAACGTCGTATTATAATTTTTTATATGTGCCAAAAATGTGAAACAATTGAAACAACTCGAAAAGGATGAACGCTTCAATTTTTTTTTACAAAGATGCATTATAATTTGACGGAAAATGCAAAAACGCAATAAGAGGGGTTCGATTTAAAAAAAGAAAATTTGTATCACCAACAACTTATGGACGTGTGATTATCGAAATAATGTTGTAAGATGCAGCGCAAAACACCCTATAATTAAGGCATACAATTTTTTCCAGTAACGGCAATATTGAGCTTTACCGTAGAAATGTGTCATCCTTATAAATGTAAACAGGTAAAAACTGAAACTGACACTGCATATGGGTTCTAGGGGTCCTAGTTCGTGCTCATTTGAAGACATCTTGTCCAAAAAAAAAAATGACAAACAGGGAATAGTTGCTCTCTTGTTTTGTGTCATTTTGAGCTGGTTTTTTGTGCTGATTTTTTCTGCAGTGCTTGTGTATGTGACACTGTTGCTGTGTTGCCTACCATGGAATGTGCAGGATGCAAGAATACACTGTCATCTGAAGAAGTGAAATTGAAAATGGTTTGTGACTGTTGCAGTGCTGCTTATTATTCTGGCTGCTCTGGACTTAGTGCCACTGAAAGCAAGGTCACTCAGATGGCTGCTGGCAAGAGGAAGATGAAATTCTACTGTGATGATTGTCTCCTCATTGTAAATGACCGTATCTCTAATTTTAAGACTTCTTCTAGTGAGTTGGTTGGGATGTTTGTTTCTGATTTGAATATTGTGGGAGATGAAATTGTGTGTCAAATGAGGCAGGTCTTTGATGAGCGGATTCATGCTTTGAGTAGTTTTCACATGAAATCTCACATCGACGTCTTGACTAAGTCTAATATTGACCTGTTGAGGTGTAGTGAGGGTCATGAGGAGGGCAGAGGGAGCGGTTTGTGCGGGTCTGGTCCTCCTGTTAAGCCATCTACCAGTGTTACTAAGGCAGGTTGCCCCAGAGAGGGCAGGATACAGACATCCAGGGCAGGCGGCATTCCTTCGGTTTCTGGACAGGCACAGGGATCTGCTTCGGCTTTTGATGGTGATACTCGTCGCTCCGAGGGACCTGTGAGGATTCCAGTCTCGGCTGTTCATGGACCTGTTGGATGTATGGCCCCCATCATTGGTAGGGGTAGTTCCACATCTATTCAGGCAGCACTTCGAAGACGATGGATACATGTTAATCGTGTGCAGCCAGGCACTACTATTGAGCAGATTGCCAAATATATCAAGGATGAGATAGGCGTGGAAGAAGTAAATGTACTGCCTTTGACTTCTAATGACAATTACTGTTCTGTCAAGGTTGGTGTCCTTGATCCTGATTTTGATTTCATGATTAATGAAGAAAAAAATGGCCTACGAACATAGCTATAAGAGAATTTGTTACCCGCTCTCGGGGCGGCGCATCTTATATTCCGGGGACGGCGCCGCCATTGGGGGAGAACTAGTATCTGACTGCTGCCTGATTTATTAACAGAATGTAAGAGGTCTTCGCAGTAAAGTTGACGAGTTTTTTAGAAGTACACTTGCTTGCAATTATAAAATCATTGTGCTTACTGAAACCTGGCCTAATTGTGATTTTTTAAACAGTCGCTGGTACGAGTGCTGATTTTTATGGAAGGGGTGATCCCTCCCAACACAAACCTATCTACTATATTTTCCAATGCCTTAAGCAGGAAAGATATAAGGCTGATTAGCCTGTACACCTTGGGCAGAGTGTAGTCCTCCCTTCCCGGTTTAGGAGTGAAGACCCCCCTAACCCAGTGCCAGGCCTTTGGGACATATTTACAAGTAGATACACTATGTTTTTCAAATACAGTATACTCTCGATTATCCGGACTAATGGGGGGTATCAGCAAGATGGATAATTGAAAACAAGAATTATATATATATATATATATATATATATATATATATATATATATATATATATATATATATATATATATATATATATATATATATATATAATGTTTAACAGCTGTGTCTTTATCAGAAAATGTGTATCTTGACTCTTTCTGCCATGCCACACATGCAATTTCAAATGAGATCAAGTGTATAGGGTCAATTAAAATTGATGACCATAACATAAAAATTCCTGGATACGGATTCTTCTTAGCATTCCTATTATAGTGGCACGTTTGGAGATAAATAAGGGTTAAGCCTAACATAATAAGCAATCTGTGACAGTTCATTTTGCTTCTACATACATACTACTACACTATAGGTTCTAACGAATTTCGCGGTTTTATTTTCCTCATGATTTTTGCAACATAGTAATTATAATAGGCAGGCCCGTACTAACTTGGTCGTTCGTTTTTATTTGGGATATTTATTGATACGAAAAAAATTGAAATTTCGATCTATTCCTGATTTGAAATTTTGATCAGTTTCTAAGCACGGATAATCCGCAAATCAGATAATCTGCACACAAATAATCAAGAGTATACTGTATTGAGGTTAGTTTTGTTTGTTTACAAAACATATTTTTGACACTTGGTTTAGATCTTAAGTTGGATTTAAACATATGGAGTTTGACATGTGTCATTACATAGGTCAAGACTGTAAGTTAATTCGTTTAAACCCAAAGTCAAGACGCTATGCTGAATGAAAAATGTGTAATATCTCATTAAAACCTTGACTTTGTTCAATTATATAATAAACAGTTTATAACCTCAAAATTGTTTGAGCGTTTTATTCCAACACTACCCTCAACATATTTTTAGTGAATTTTCTTTAAAAAAATTCACTAATGAGGAGATCGGGACTTTTGAATTTTCAAAAAATTTCTTCAAATGAGCGCTAATTAGGCCCCCCAGAAAACATATCCGGGGTCAGTTTCAATTTTTATATGTTTATGTGTATATATATATATATATATATATATATATATATATATATATATATATATATATATATATATATATATATATATATATATATATATATATATATATATATATATATATATATATATATATATATATATATATATATATATATATATATATATATATATATATATATATATATATATATATATATATATATATATATATATATATATATATATATATATGTATCACACAGATAACTCAAAAAATAATGGGCCGATTTTGATTAAATTTGGTGAAAAAATTCCTTTTGCAAATGGCTTGGATAAGTTCGTTAGCCAGGAAAATCTGCCCCGGTTTTCCCGGAAAATTTTGTGTTTTCTTTCGAAAAAAAATTATATCTCCGGAATTAACAAAGTAAGGGCAACCAAATTTGGTACGCAGGTTTATATCCTTATAAGTAACTTACCTACCAAAATTTAGCTATGTAGCTCAAAAGACAAAAAAGTTATAGGCATTTAAAGAAAAATAAATTGGGGTTTTCCTCAAAACGTCAAAGTGGCGATTTAAAATGTCAAAATTGGCAACATTTAGGCAAGTAACTTGAATCTAATACGGGCTATAGAAATAAAATGCTTCAAGAAGGATGTTTTACAAACCCTAAAGTCTTAGTTTCAACCGTCATTGTCCTCCATTTTACTAAAATAATTGCAGAAAATTCATTTTAAATAGACCCTTTCTCTGATGCTTGGCAGTAGCCTTAGCTATAGAATTTATCCTTTAATGGTATATAATTTTTGTCGAATTTTCGTAAAAAATCAATAAAGCTCAATATATCCGTTATTATATAAGATATGAAAAAAATTTGTATATATTAATTATAGGGTGTCTTGAGCTACATCTTAAAATAATATTTCTACAATCACAGGGTGGCCCATAAGTCGTTGGTGATACAAATTTCCTCTTTTTTTTTTAAATCAAACACGCCTTATGTTATTGCATTTTTGCATTTTCCATCGAAATATAATGCATGTTTGTAAGAAAAGAAATTCTGGACGCAGCAAGTGCGTTATGGTAGCGAATGTTGATCAAATGTTTCATATTTGAACAGCTCAATTTGCTATCAACCTAGAAACGTGTTTTTTCGGGAACACTTTAAGTTTACTTTTGGAAATTTTTGTACATTTTCACACAATAAAGTTATTTTGATGAAACATGCCACATTGTTTTTACTATATAGGTTATACTGGTAACCAAATTTGATGCCTGCTTTCTTAAAAAAAAAACACACATATTTGTTATTAAAAACATTTTTATGAAAATTCACTACCATAACGCACTTGCTGCGTCCAGAATTTTATAATATAGAAAGTAACTCAGAGCTCATAATCGCAAAAAGAGTGTTAAGAGAGTAAAATAAGGTGTAAGTAGTTGAGGGCTTAATTAATTAATCGATAAAATAAAGAATTTTTATTTCACATTCAACAGTTTTGTTTCGAGGGTAGTTCAGATTATAGAGTATGAAGTAATGATGAACAACAAATCATATTGATCCAGTAAAATACAATTGGCAATTATTAACTGAAGATGATTGTAATATCAGAAAAAAATATTACTTAGTGCATTGATAAAAGTGTTATTAAAGTTTTTCTATATTATTATTTTTAATTTTTGTGTCGCACACACATACACAAATTTTTATTTTTGGTTCTAGAGTTGATCAATTCAGCAAAATTGGCTAATCTGTGAAGCATTCCATAGTTCAGAAGCTACTGCCTCTAGAGCCACGAAACAACAGTTATACAGCATAGAATGGAACAAATTCTATAAAATCTTTAGGGGACAAATAAAACAAAAATCGCCCAGACATATCAAACATAAGATTTGAATATGTCCATTTTGATTTTAAAAAAAATTATGTCCTTGGTTTCACAGGTATAACGCAGTTCTATTGGAAAGAGATGCTTTTTATGAATACAGATCACCAAATTTCACGACATGTTACATTGATCTTTTTTATTTCAAGACATGCACTCCTGTCCTAACTACTGTGTGGTTTTTTTCCGTGGAATTTCAATGATTGCTAATTTCGCTTGTCCCCACTTTGTTACTTAGCAATCTTATGACAGTTTAAAATAACACCAACCTTAGGACAGTTTATAATAATCTAAGCAAGGTAAGTCAAGTTAAAAATGGCGTTTTTAACCGAGACACAGCAAATTGAAATTTTTATGATGACAGGCTATGGAAACAGGACCCGAACACAAACTGAAGTTTTCTAGTTATTCAATAAAAAGTATCTGGACAGACCTATTGCACGATAAACAATGAGTAAAACTGAGAAAAAATTTAAAGATTTTGACCATGTAAGAGACAAGACAAACCATCCTACAGCTACAGAAGATACATAATTAGAGGTTTTACTTAATTTGCAAGAAAATCCATACAAATCAGTCAGAGAAGTGGAAAGAGAATAGTCAATAAGTAAGTCTTCTGTTCATAAATTTTTAAAGAAGAATAAATGGCATCATTACAAAGTGCATTTAGTTCCAGAACGTACTGCAGATGATTTCCATCACTGCTTAAGACTTTGCAAGATTACGATGGGCACTTGTAATGCCAATCCCCAATTTTCTGACAAAATAGTTTTTTTCTGATGAGGCCACATTTATTTAAATGGACGAGCAAACAAGCAAAAGTGTCGATATTGGGCACCCGAAAATCCAAATTGAAAACCCAATTTCCACAAAAAATAAATGTTTGGGCAGGAATTGTGGGTCCCCAATTCTTGGTCCATTTTTTTAATCAATGTCTCAAGTCTTAATAATTAACATGTAATTCCTAATATATCTATGCTTTACCCAAATAAAGCAAACCCTAATATTCCCTGATTTAATTTGGTTTCAACAGGATGGAGCTTCTTCGCACTAATCGCGAACAGTACGTGATTAACTCAACACACTTTTCCTGAATAGGTGGATCGATAGAAGAGGATTTATTGAATAGCCAGCTAGATCTCCGGACCTAACTCCTTAGATTTTTTTTGTGGGATTGCATAAAATCTAAATTTTAATTTGATCAACCGAGAAATATCGCAGAACTGCAAAATACTAACAATTTGAACTTTTAATTTAATATTGTCTCACGCCTTATTATATTTTTACATTGTTTGATTAAAGTGTTCAAAACTTATACCTCCATTTTATTAAAAATATCCTTATTGACATATCGTGAAATTTGGTGATCTGTATTGAAAAAAAGCCGCTCTTTCCAATAGAACTATCAAAAGTAGGGGTTAGCATCTAAAAAAAAAAATTGACGATGAAGTCATTTCTGAAACCGATGATGTTATAAAAAACATTTTTATGTCAAAATGTGCACATTCAAAGCTTATGTTTGACATCTCAGCGATTTTTTTATTGTTTGCCCACTGAAGATTTTACAGAATTTGTTCCATTCTATGCGGACTCACTGTATACACTATTATCAGTCTTATAACTGCAGTGTAAATCTACATAACTACCCAGGTCTACACGTAAGTGAAAATAGAATGCGGATTTATTAAAATTTGCTTTAAAAGAGTCAACATTAGTGCTGAGAATTTGAATAGAAATTTTTTTAAATGGTTGAAAAACAAAGTTACAACTATTGTATAAAATGCACAGGTTGCTTTATAAGTTCTCATTGTTTTTTTATTCAACAAACTATTATACAATATGGCTCTAATAAACTAAATATGTTCACTTACCTTAAGCAAAATTATATCAATTTCAGAATATTTCATGCCTCTTACTAGAACTGGAATCAATCTGCTTAAATGTGCTCCTAATACATTTCTGCAAATAGGTTGCTCTGCTAACGACAACCAAAACTCACAAGCTTCTAACGCTACACCTTCATCAGCATCTTGAGTTCTTACTAACATATATTCTATAATACTATCTATCTGTGGCATTAATCTATCCATCCTAACTTCTAAAAGCATAACAAGCGCACGGCAAACGTTTTTCCTAACTTCAGGATCTTCATCAGAAGCAACATGAAATAAATTCTGAAACAGTAATTGCGTCATTGATTTTCCGGTAGAAAATAACAAATATGTATACTTACAGATAAGAATGAATCAATATGAAACATAAGTGCCTGTGATCTTTGTGTAATAAACTGATTGACACATCCTATAGCATATGATCTTATTTTGGGACTAGAGTGACGAAAAAATTGCAAAAACTTTGGAATAAGTATATCTAATGGTCTGTTGGTAGTGTCAGAATCTAAAGCATCAGCTGAATCTTCACAAATCTTTTGTAACGCACCAAATGCACCCTCACAAACATTATAATCTTCAGAGTCTAACATTGAACATAAAGCAGGTAACAGTTCTGGCCACGAGGATAAGTCCCCTTTGCTTGATATCGTTGTTATTAAAATTCCCACAGTTGCGCGGATCAAAGGAGATGGATCGCCAACAGCTTGTAGGCATTCATTTTTTATAAAGTTAGTTACTTCTGGCATTAGATTATTGTAATGTGTCTTAACATTATTTTTCAAAATTAAACCACTTAACGATCTTGTAGGTTCATCTTCTACAACCAGTTTTGTCAAAACAAACATTAAATAATTGTTGAAGTCAGGGAACTTGTTGAGTTCTTCCAGTTTCTATGTATGTGTTAAAGAAAATTTAGTAAACAGCTAAAAATATGTAAATTAAATCTTTGAAGGCATATGTTAGGAACAATTTAGAACTCTAAAATTTAACCTTTTAGTGGACATGGTACTTATAAAATAAAACCTGATATGTTTTATGTATTTGAGTTTCATTTATTTAGACGGCAAAAATTATTGACAAAATTTTTAGATCAAAAATCCAGGTTGAATTTGACATTGTCATGTGCTTCTATTTCATCTTTTTCAGCAAGGTCAATAGAACCAATCAAATGTTCTAATTGTTTTTCGACAAATACCCGCAATTTTAAAATATATAGGTTAGGCAAAATCTTACAAGACTAAACTAAAATATATTCTATATGGCATTATAAAAAGATAAATTTTCAAATCTGAGAAAGATAAAAGACATCTTGGGGTACTTTAATTTTCTTGACACATTTATTTTTAACTTACAAGGATTGCATAGTTCAAAAACGAAGTCATCATCTGTAGCTATTCTAAAATTACCATAATTACAAAATCGTTGTACATAACAAAATGTCCGCCATTTTTAAATACTCGATTTTAGTGAAAAATGACTAGTCAGTAGCCAAATTATTAGAAACACTTTGAGTTTTGGTAAATACCTGAAGGTATGATCAATTTGAAGGTGGATATAGGCAACTGTTTTTACAGGTTGTTGCATAACAGGCTGCCTCTATTCCTTATGTATTTACTTTAGGAGGGAAAATTAGCTGATTCTGCAAAAAAACGTTAAGAGGTGCTGCATTAGTGTGTCATTTACACTTCAGTGAATTTAGTTGTGGTATTAATAGGAGTCATTTAGAGTGATTTTTATAATACATTTTAATTTAGAATAGTTACTGTAACTCCTTTTAAGTGTTATTTGTAGTGATTTTAAGCAAAGTATTTTTTACTTATAAAAATGGTTTAAAAATATTTTTTGTTTCTAATACGGGCAGTGTTTCCCAGATGAGAAAAGCCAAAGAAATTCTGCCTTCAAATTCACAGAAATTTTGACTCTTCTGAAGACTACAGTATTTTCAAAGAAAAATTGTTGCCATAACTTATGTTTCTCTCTGGTCACTATTATTAATCGAATCTGGGGAAAGTCTGAACACATGCGACTATGGGAGCAAATCGAGTTGGCATGTGTGGCCAGAAGCGTCTTACAAAAGCACCCTTTACATTGTAGAGGGAACCATGTGCTAAGACGAATATATCGACATTATCAGAACCAGAATGTTCCTTCAAGTAAGGGAATGGTTAGCAACATTTCTGGTTTATGTCTGACTCCACTCCTTGCCGGAATTCCAAAAGGGTAACAGCTTATCTGGATGCTCAAAAAATCACCATTTTACTGTGGCCTGGCAAATCTCCACATCTCAATCCAATAGAAAATCTTTGGGGCTGACAAAACAGAAAGTCTCCAAAGGGATTGTAGAAAATAAGCAGCAGCTTGTTTAGACATATCAGTGTGGCACCATGATGGAAAAATCAAACAAAATGCCACTCAGGTGCATAGAAAGCATGGATTCACGAAGTCGTTGCTGCTAGAAGCGATGTGACAAAAAATTGAAAATGTTTTTTCTTAACAATTCTTGCAATTGTTATCAATAAGTGGCATAACTGTCTTTGCTTCGTTATTCACATAAATAGACTTTAATAATTACTACACAGTTTTTCTAATGAAACTAAAACACAAACTGAAAATGTTGAGTGTTTCTAATAATTTGGCCACCCACTGTAGAAGCTACAAATTTGATACTTCTAAACCCCATTTCCAATCACTTTTTGGCATGCCAAATATATCAAACTCTGAACAAAAGTGGTTGCTACTAATTAACTACTCTGCTGAAAATGCTGTATTTACCATAGTTAATTCGGTGGTGTTCACTACCCAGCATGCGAGGATGACGAACAGTATGTGGACAAACTCTTATTTTGAATTAAGTCTGGATATCACAGCTATCTAGAAGTCCATTGAGAACTTTCTAAACAAAACATAGATCAAAGAGAATACTTCTAGTATGAAGGGAATGTAGACAAAAATAAGAAGGCAATAAACTGTAACTATAATTATGAAAGTACATGGAATTTCTATAATACAGTTTTGACAAATCTTCGTTAAACATTTTCAATTCTATCAATATGCACAGTATAGTGAGGTGACCAAATCAATGAATAATAATCAAATGAAAACCATACAATCAATCAATGAGTAGAGGATGATCAATGTGCGTGAGCGACTGCTTAAAATCAGTGATTCTAGTTATCAAACCCAACATTCTTGCAGCTCTAGTAACAGCATGAAGTGGCATCCTAAGCTATGAATCCAATGGGACACCCAGATCACGAACAGTATCAACCCACCTCAAGGAGATACCATGTATGAGATAATCACAATCTGCAGTGATAAACTGAGAGGAAGTTCTACAGGAAAGTTAATCATAAAACACTTATTTATATTCAAATAAAGATAATTTGTGTGGCACCATGAAGACAAGCACTTCAAGTCATGGACAAGGGCCAATATTTCAGCAGCTGTATTACACAAAGAAGCGAACATTTTAAAATCATCTGCAATCATTAAATAAGGTGACCTCTTTGTCATTTCGGCGAGAGCAGATCTGAATAAGGTGACCTGAAGGACATTACAATATCATTGATGAAAATGTTGAATAAAAGTGGCCCAAGTTGTGAACCTTGTGGAACCCCAGAAGCAAAATATATAAGATCAGAGTAACGCCCAATAACTTAAACTTGCATGGTTCTGCCTTCCAAAATACGAATGGAGCCATGCCAGCAGGAAATCTCTAATGCCATATGCATATAATTTCTGAATTAACAGAGAATGGTTTACAGAATCAAAACCTCTGCAAAAATCACCACAGGCATCTTAAGTTTAAGCCGTTATATAAAAAATATATGCACAACTATGAAATTTCCTCACAAGAAAAAAATCAGCTACCATAGTTTTATTGTTTTTATTTAGTATCTTACTTTTCCTTAGTTATGATAATTGATTAATTTTTGTTGTTGTGATAAACTGTTTTGGCCTCGAGCAAAGCTCTTTTAGCCTCGAGCAAAGCTCTTTTAGCCTCGAGCAAAGCTCTTTTAGCCACGGTCACTCTATCTAGATCAACAACTAGTGCTTCAGCTCCCTAATAAATCACGATGTTTTACAGATAATTGATTACTGTATATATAATAATGTTTACATATAGCTATAAATAGTCAAAGGTGAAATATATATTTTCGTTCACTTTTGGTTATTTGTTTATTGTACCAACTAAACATATTGCAAAATAACATATTATAACCATAACTACTAATAGTAAAAATATGTCAAAGGTGGTCCCTCTTAAATTATTAAAATTTCAAAATTTTTCATATAATTTATGAAATAATAGTACATTAGTGAAAAGGTATCATGGCAAAAACTACATTTAAAAATTGACACAGCAAGTGCAGTATGATAACAAATAAGGCATCATAATACATATAATAAATTGTTATTTTGTTTACTTTAATACATTCCTTCATTAAAAAAACATTAACAGCAAATATGTTATTGTAACAAATAATTTTACATTTGCTTTTATTCAATCCCTGCCAATCACAGATAAAATTCTTAAAATAATTCTTGGACATTCCTATTGTTATTGTAGAGAGTTGGTGTATTCATATCAGTAACATATCCTACATCTTTAGACACACAAAAAATGTACAAGAAGGCATACATATCTCAATCACTAAACTAAATAAATAGGTACATGTCACAGTAAATGTTGCGGCAAAATTACCAGAGTATTAATTCAAACACCTACCCTTAAGCCAAAAAGGGTGCACTTTCTCAAACTTTAGAGGAATACGTAAAAGCCTTAAAGGAGTGAAAGAAACCAGTAGCACCATTTATCAGTATG
The DNA here is from genome assembly GCA_964006375.1 of Tillus elongatus. Classification (NCBI taxonomy): domain Eukaryota; kingdom Metazoa; phylum Arthropoda; class Insecta; order Coleoptera; family Cleridae; genus Tillus; species Tillus elongatus. The sequence goes on along the minus strand of OZ023269.1, from coordinate 88,684,842 downwards.
TAACAGGACTGGGTACAGATAATCTTTTATATTACTTTTTTTCTATGAAACCCTTTTGTTGATGTAACCACAATTACTTATCTTTATTTTATTTAATAAATTATACCACATTCTCTACCATTACATATTTTCTATGCCAGTATTTCTTTTTATTGTATGTAGAGAATAAGTACACTCGGAGAAACCCAAAATCACCACAACACATATTTCAGAGACCTTACGATCGTTTCGTTGACAATGTCAACATCTTCAGAGGTAAAAAATTCAGAATTTTCTTCTATTGTCAACAAAACGATTGTAAAGTCTCTGAAATATGTGTTGTGGTGATTTGGGATTCTCAGAGTGTACTTATTAGTGCTCATCACAGGTTCCAGTGTTCACATAGTGTATGTAGAAAAGTAATGAGGTGGTCATAATTAACAATTTAATCATAATACATATTATGATACCTTATTAATCACAATGCACTTTCTGCATTAGTATTTTTAAATTTGTGTTTTTTTTTTATAGATTAAGAGCACACCCTATTCATTAACATAATGCACTTGCTAGGTCAGTATTTGTTTCATAGTACATATTGATACTTTATTCTGTACCACAACAGACTTTAGGGCTGCAGTGCAATTGGGGCGGCAAAGCCGCGGACGAGCCTGGAGGGAGCAAAAAAAACCACAACACACCTGCTGGAACAGTATTTCTTTTTGTTGTATGTAGGGGAGCAATTTATAATCATAATATGTATGATACCTTATTCGTTACCATAATGCACTTGCTGCTTCACTGTTTTTTTTTTTATTATGAAGGGTAGTAATGAAGTAAGTAACCATAGAACAGTGAACTAAATTTAACCATAATATGTACTATAACACATTAGGTGGATAAAGAGAATGAAGTGGCAACACGGCATAAACTCGAACAGAAAGGAGCTAAACTGTAGGATAACCAATTTTTTTCTATATTTGTAAACAAATTACCCATTTAGCATTGTAAACATCTAAATTGAAAAAAAAGGCTAAAATAATCCTAGGCATATTAATGCTCAATGTGAACAGTATTTGGAAACTATAGCAATAATTTTAAAAACATCACAAATTTAAAGTTAAAATATCATAAAGTATTTGCTTAAACACTGCTTTTTTTTCATTAAATAAAAAGATATACTGTTTATTTACAAATACTGTGGCAATACTTATTTGTACCAAAGTGATCAGCCACAAACAGGCAAATTGATTGAAGACCCTAGGTTATATTTCTGCCATAACCACTATTGAGTGGAATAATAACAGCAAACTGGCTCACAGCACCAACAGTAAACACTTTATTCTAGTCTGCTGCCAGCCCAACTCCCTAACATTGGGAACTCTTTCCAGTTAATATATAGTTCAATGGTTATACCCAACAAAAAAAACTTAATTATGCCATAAGATTTCTTGGTGAGCCATTTGATGGATTCTAAACTATTTAGAAGAAGGCGTGTTCAGTAACATAACATTTTCTAAACTATTTAGAAGAAGGCGTGTTCAGTAACATTTTCTAATCTACTTAGAAGAAGGCGTGTTCAGTAACATTTTCTAAACTATTTAGAAAAGGCGTGTTCAGTAACATAACATTATAGACGATTTAATATTGTCAGCTGGATAATGTAGATTTTTTTTTTTAATGATATGATGAGTTTACTGGCCCTAGCGTTTAAACAGTAAGATTAACACATTTACTGCAAATATACCACTGATGCAAAAACTTAATACAATAATATGCTATAGTGATAATGTAGTTATATGTTAAGTCTTAACATGGTTAAATGAACTATAGCCAAAAAACGAGCACACTAATTGTAGCAATGGTAACTAACATTAACGAGAGAATGGAAAACTTTATTCACTAGACCCTTTGAATATTGCAACCATAGTTGAAAAAACCTTATCGTATCAAACATAGGTACATTGAAACGGTTAAAATAAATTAAAAAATATATATAAGGACTTAAAAGGATACTTGTTGTACTGTTCTTTGTGTTGCCGTATCTGGTGACTGAGATTCTTTCAATAAGGTTAGTATTTCTCGTAAACCTTCTTCCTGTGGCGTCCACTCCATTTTCATGTCGAATTTTCTTAAAACTTATACACGAATACTTGTCTGTACAGATGTAAATCAATGTTTGGACTGCTTAAAATAAGTTTTATTTTGGAAGTAAATGAAAATGAAAACTTATTTTAAATTCCAAACGGTAAGGGTTTTGTAAAACTGAACAAACTACACGCTGAATGTAAATCAACCCGATAGCCTGATACAGGCTAAAATTTAACTGGACTGGAATATTCTGCGCAATCCGGAAACAGACACATAGCTGTCAGCTGTCAATCAAGTTGTGTAATTTAATTCAAATTTCAAACACATTACTTTTTAATGACAAAACTACATAGCTCATTACTTGCTCTATTATTTTGTTACTTAAAAATTAATAAATGCGTAATATTGTTAAGATAATTTGTTGATAATTACTAATTTCCTTTTTCAATAGAAACGAATAGGACAAAAATGTTCTTGTTCTACCAACTGCTAACCATCACCTTAACATTTAGCTAATAGGTAATAGAGAAAAGATTTTCTATGTTCTATCTACTGAGAAGTAAGGATGCCTAGCGGTTTCTTCTTAAATTTAAGGTACTCCTCTAGTACCTTACTTAAACTAGGTAGGAGAAGGACAAGTATCAATTAGCGGGTTCACCAGGCGCTAGCAGCTACCAGCAACTGCATTGTTATGTCAAGTTCACAAAATGATGATATTTCTTAACATTTTTTAGTGTGACAATGCAGCTGCTTACTATGCGTCTGGTGAAGTAGCTCAATGGCCGAGATCACCAGAGTTTAAGCACTCTCATCTGCTGACTACCAATGCATTTCAGTAGTTGGAAACTGATGAAATCATTGTTGATTTCAAGCACTATTTTGTGACATTTGTCGGTGGGTGAGTTCACCAGGCGCCAACAGTTAAATTGTTTTGGTAACATTTATCAACATTTTTGACACAATTCAACAGCCAGTAGCCAAGTTCACCAGACGCCAACAATTAAATAGTTGTTTCAACATATGCGTTCACCATTCACCAGTCGCGATGAGTTTATATTGGAACTCAACTGTTACCAATTTGTCAAAGCGGAATAACAGACACACGTTATGTGCTGACACACAAATTTATAACTTTTGTGAGCTTATCTGTTTATTTATTTGTATCAGTAATTTACATTAGATCTAGACTACTATAGCATGTTTTTTATATTTTGTAACTTGCATTGTATGAATACTACTGTCGAATAAACGTATTATTATATAATGAATTACATTGGCTATTCCTTCTATAATTTGTTCAAACAAAACTTTATGCTTGAGTAGTGATGTATAATAATTATTTCTCAATATTTAATAATGCGTGACTGCACAGACTGTACTTACTTATATGTGATGAATCTGAAAGTCACCTTACCAAGTATTATTTGAAACAGTAGTGGTTGAGTTCACTAGGCGCCAGCGTTGCCAGCAGCTGCATTATTATATCAAGGTTGACAAATGTCAACATTTTTTGACATAACAATGCAGCTACTGGCAGCGCTGACGCATGGTGAACTCGCTCATTAATAAGAGAGTGGGGGCTAGTTGTTTTGTGTGCATTAAATTATAGTTTATTTTGAAGTCGCTTCCTATGCTTGATGAGCTGTACTTATGTATGAACCATTTACCTTAGTTGCAGGTTGAAAGTTACACAACCCATCACACTGCTGTAATAAGTGTGTTCGTTTGAAAGGTGGCAAATACACAATTCTTAGGCTGAAATTATACTACCATTTGTTAAAGATTTCATTTGGTTTTCAGTCAATTGGCGATTTCACTAGGCGCCAGTAACTGAATTGTTGTCAAAAAATGTTGACAAATGTCAACATTTCTTGACCTGACAATTGAGCTGCTGGCAGCTACTGGCGCCTGGTGAACTCACCCATCATCAAAAGAACATTATGATGTGTTAATAACCCTTTTTGAAAAATAGATAGACCCTTGACTCTATAGAAAGGTTCCATCCAGTGGGAGTGTTCAGTTGAAAAATGTTTTTACTAAACACAATGTTTTAGCTTTATTTTAGTTCTGTGTACGCATGTGTAAAAGTATTCGTCCAAAATTGGTTTTAATTTTGAAACTATAAGAAAAATCACTCTTTAAATAATTCTATACTGTATCAGTTTTCATTTCAGCAAGTACGCCAATACAAAACAAGGTACACACTGCAAATACGGCATGAGCGGCAGTCTGTATGGCGTACTGAGAGCCTTTTAATTTATTAAAACTGAGAATACCTCACTTTGGAACTGAGCAATATGGCCCAATCGCTGGAGCCAGCAAGCTTGAATCTGTGGCGCAAGCAGGGTACCCAGGGACCTGGAAAACTTGGAATAAACTGGGAATAATCAGGGAATTTGAAATACCTACTAAAAGGCGACGTGTGCGTCACTGTCGTAGTCGCGAGTCAAATCTTTTACCGTGAAGAGTTCCGTGAAGAGCCAGCAGCCAGCGTAGTTCAACATGCAGCCACAGCCAAATCAGCGCCCAGGTAAGACACCGCCTACTTTGTTGTGGGTAAAGTGTTCTATACACGGTATTCTCAACAAACGTTGGGTCGATAGTATACGATTCAGTGGTAAGTTGACCACATACGTTACAGCCGTTCTCACGGCGGAGCGTTTACTACAGGTAACCGACCATACACTTCACGGTCGTTTTTTCCTGTGTCTTTTGGATCCAGTATTTGCCCTACCCTGGTTAACGTTGCTGTACACGCAAAAGAGATAAGACCACCTCCTACGGGTATATCCCGGTGGAGGGGTACTACGTGTCTCCCGCATCTGACCCTATAGCCATGGCAGGCATGGCCATCCTAGATAGGCTCCCCAAGCGACACCGGGAGCTTGTCGAACCCGTCCGATCCCTCTCCGCAGTCCTTAAAGCGGCTTTTTTAACCGCTTTGACGGCTGAACCTACCCCGTCCCCGTCCCCGACCACAACCCCCAATGCTCACTTCCATTCTCGCTGCTCAGTCCGAGCGTGACGGCCCTTTCCAGGTGACCTCGAAAGCTGAAAAGCGTAAGGCTTCCCCGCCTCCATCTCATCCTGGAAACAGGAAAAATCGTCAACGGAAAAACCCATCGGTTGACGAATCAATGTCTTGCGAGTCTGACTCCGAGGCTAGCCAGTCCCTGGAGCTGGCCACATGCACTGCTCCTAAATCCACCCTTCCACCTCCGATATTCCTCCTCAACAAGGAAAAGTGGACCCAACTCTCAGGACACTTAACCCGTAAGAATATTAGCTGTGTCAAGGCTAAGAATTTTACAGCCCCAGGAGGACAAACAATTAAAAATTGTTCTCAGGTGGGTCTGCAAATCCATCCCTATCGAAGAGGTTGAAAAAGACCTCACCGCCCAGGGTTTCCATCCCGATGGTGTCCACAGGATAGACAACAAAAATCTTCATGACCCATGATAAACCTTCCCAAGTCCGAAGAGTCAATTTTCGGCGTCCAAACTGTGTGCGGCCTCGTCGTCAAGGTGAAGTCGCTACACAAAAAGTCCGTACCGAACCATACCACCGCTACCAAAAGTTTGGTCTTGTAGGGGTGCCCCCCGCTGCGTAAAATCCAGCGGCCCCCATTTGACTGTGGAGTATAAAAAACCCTAGATGTCGACTGAACCTGTTGCGACAAGAGCCACACCGCCAATTACATAGGCTGTCCCAAATTCAGCAAGCTCAACAAGCAGACATCCCAAAGGAAGCCGCAAATTTCCTATGCGGCTGTCACTGTACCTTCCCGCCCCGCACAATCCACACCAGCCCCGAAACCGACAACTTCCAAACGGAATCCAGCGCCCCCTGCAAAAGCAGCTTCCACTGCAAATGCAGCTCCTTCCATGGACCTCTCCAACTCACTGTCCCTCATTACCTCAATCAATTTCACACAGCTGAAATTGATCGCGGGGAAAGTCCTGAACCTTTTCCAAACCTCCCCTGATCTGCTGACGCTGATCACATCCGCCATCCCCCTAATCCCTGAAATCGTGTCAACCTTCCAGAAGTAAATGACTTCTCGAAGAAAGCCACAATCCCTGCAGGGTGCATCCTGGAATGCAAACGGAATAGCCTGCAAAATAAATGAGCTCCAAGAATTCGCCCAACGCTTAAAACTGGACGTTATTCTAGTCCAGGAAACCAATATGCGTCTTCCAATCAATCCGAAACTCCCAACTATACATTGTACCACAATGACCGTACAACTTCCAGAGGTGGCATCACGGCAGTGTATGTTAAAACAAATATTAACCACCACCCTCTCAGTACTCCAGCCCTGCAGAACATCGAGGTTACACAAATCGTGGTCCACACTTCCTTTGCAGGCCCAATAAAGCTCATTTCTGTCTACAATCCTCCAAAAAAGAGAATTCTAGACGCCGACCTAGATCTCTTATTCGATACCAACCAATCCATAATAATTGCTGGCGATTTAAATTCTAAACACCCCAATTGGCATTCTCGAAATGCCAATTGAAATGGGAAAACTCCTCAATCCTATGTAGATAACCATGTAAATTGCATGGTTGACGCTTCTACAAGACCTACACACTTCGGCAGTGTGGGTCGCCCCGACGTGCTCGACATAGTAATCATGTCAAATACCACCCTTCTTCATGAAATAACAACTCTAAGCGACCTCTCGTCAGACCATAACCCAGTCATTTTGCAGCTCGGATATGACAATGACAACCCCGACTTCCCAAGGAAAGAGGTACTGTGGCCAGTTTTCACAGAACATCTTTAAAACACCCTTGGCAATATTCCGGTTATCCACAACATCCCCGAACTCGAGGGTGCAGTGGATAATCTACAGTCCAAAATCCAATGTTCTATCGAACATGCATCAAGGACGTACACCGCCCCAAGCAATCTGCCCTCATTCCCGTCCAGTATCAGAGAAATAATACTAGAAAGGAACCGCGTGCGTAGACTAGCTCAACGCACCGAAAACCCCACCGACAAACGAGATGCAGCATACTCATCCAACAAGTACGATCCGCCCTACAAGAACTCCGCAACAACCATCGGGAGGACCGCCTGCAAATCCTGTCCGCCCAAGACAATTCCGTCTGGCAAATGGCAAAAGCCCTTCACTCCCAAAAACGTCCGATATCCCGACTTCACGGCCGTAATAGCATCGTATACACGGATGCGGAGAAAGCAAGTGCGTTCACGGATAATTTGGAGTTCCAATTCAGCCAGAATTATAACAACGTTGATCTGTCACTCGTCGCAAGAACGCACCGTTATGTCAGGAGTGCGCTTCGCGCCACTCCAGATACAATTATCGAGCTCGCAACTTTCGAAGAAGTTTTCCAAATAATCAAATCATTGAAAAATACGAAAGCTCCGGGATACGATGGAATCTACAACGTAGCCCCGAAAAACCTCCGCCGCAAAGCCGTGGTATTCATAGTTACGATTATTTCAACATTTTCCTTTCATGATGTGGAAATTTGCCGACTTGATCAACATCGCAAAACCCAGCAAAGATCCGCTGTTCCCTCAGAACTACAGGCCCATTAGCCTATTCTCAGTAATCAGCAAAATCACCGAAAAACTGATTAAAAAAAGGCTACACTCATTCACCTCTGAGAACCATATATCTTTCCTGACAAGCAATTCGGTTTCAGACACCAGCACTCCACCACGGACAAAGTCCTTCGTGTGGTGGAAAACATCACTGAAAAATTTAATAAAAACAAGTCTACTGGTGCAATATTTCTCGACATTGCTCAAGCCTCCAACAGGGTTTGGCATGCGGGCCTCCTAAACAAACATCTATCATTTAATTATCCTCTTCCTCTGATGCTGCTAATCAGGTCATACCTGCAACAGAAGAAGCTCCAGGTCAAACATCTGGGAACCAGATCTAGAACCTACTCAGTCACGGCTGGTCTCCCGCAGGGTTCTGCTATCTCCCCTCTGCTGTACAATATATTTGTCGCAGACATATACCGACACCGCCCCTAAACGTGACATACGCACTGTACGCAGACGACACTACCATCCTCAGCAGCTCCACTCAACCGAGGATAATAACCGAACGTCTACAGACCGCCGTAGACGAGCTGCAAGACTGGTATAAGAAACCATGTCTAGCTATAAGCCCCGATAAATGTTCAGCAGTCCTATTCTCTAAGAAGAGACACACACCTCACGAACACGTATCATCAGACAACCGTCTAATTTCCTGGCAAGTCTCCGCCAAATACCTCCGGGTTTTCCTCGACAAACGCTTAACATGGCGCCACCATGTCCAACAGGCCCGACAAAACGCATCGATGTTCATCTCGAGGCTGTTTCCACTTCTTAATAGAAATTCCAAATTGTCATTGAACAGTAAACTGCTCATGTACAAAGTTATAATTCGGCCAGCCTAGACCTATGCATCCCCTACATGGGCCACCGACACAAGACCCTTCAAATTATCCAGAATAAAATTCTGAGAATGGTTACCGGAGCGCCGTGGTTTGTCAGAAACAGTCAGATTCAGTCTGATCTGGAAATGCCTTCGATACTTCACTTTATAACTCAACTATCCACAATACAGCTATCACTTCGCTTCTCATCCAAATGCTCTCCTCCGTAGTGCCACCGACTACGATGAGTAACTTCCACATAGGCATAAGCGTCCAAAGCTTATACTTACCCGCTAACGCCCCCGCGACAAAAACATAATGGAAGCATTCAAACCCAAACGTCATTGTGTGAAATCTTTCCGACGGAGGTATGGACTACGGTCTGGTACTCCAGGGAGAGGAGTTTAGTGAGTAGGCGTCTCATAGTACCTCGATATCCCACACACTAAGGTGTTGTGAATGAGGTCTGCATGATGCATTCTCCTCTCCTGTATCTAAAAACAAACAAAAACCAACTAAAATGTCAGGGAAATTTGTGATTTTGCTCAAATGTTATGGAAATTATTCAGTAGACCCGGAAATTAAATATTGTTATAGAGTTAAAGTTGGAGTGAAAATATTGGGCATTTTTATATGGGTATTTATACTGTAATCCATGAGAGAAAACCTTAATATGGCAGCACATGTGTATGAGAGTTCAAAGAAATTATCAGGAGAGGGAAATATGAAAATCAACGGACGACTATACCAGGCTCCAGTAGCTGCCAACAGCTCCATTGGTATGTCAAAAAATTGTGACAAGTGTCAAACTTTTTTACTTTTTTTTTTACATAACAAAGGAGCTGGTGGCAGCCCTGGCGCAGGGTGAACTCGCCCAATGATAAACAGAAGCAGAGGCAGTGAGCGAGTTCACCAAGCGCCAGCACTGCCAACAGCTCCATTGTTATGTCAATAAACATAGACAAAATGTTGACATTTGTCAACTTTTTTTGACATAACAATGCAGGTCCTGTGAACTCGCCCAATATCAATATATCAAAAATTTATATCATGAATACCCCTATAGGAATTATTGATGAAAATCAGAAGGCAATGTGCGAGTTCACCATCAGCCACTGGCTGACAGGAGCTCAATTGGCTGGGTTCACCAGCTGCCAATGTTTGTTGTTATGTCAAAAAATGTTGACATAACAATTCAGCGCTGGCAGCGCATGGCTTCTGGTTAACTGGCCAGTTGTTGTGATGAACAAAGCAGAAAAATGGAAAATAAAGCACGTAGAGAAATATCACAACTAGAAACGAGGAAGTTTTAAAATGTAAAATTACCACATCAAGAAAAAATATATAAATAATTCCTGCTATCTTATCTCCTTTAAATATATGTTTTATGTTCAAAGCTTATTTCAATGTAGTTTCGTTGGGCGTTTTTTTTTATAGTAAACATTTGAGATGTGAATTATTGTTTTTTTTTTACATTATTTTATTGAATAAGAAGACGCGTATTCATTCTAATGCTTGAACAGTAATAAGTACACTTGGAGAACCCAAATCACCATAACAGATATTTCAAAGACCTTACGATCGTTTCTTTGACAATGTCAACGTCATCAGAGGATGAAAAATTCTAAAATTAAACTCAACAGCTACAGTGTATTTATATCGCGTCTAGGTAAACGAACTAGTCCGAAGTAAAATTATAGTCGACGACCCATCGTTTGTCTATTGTGTAGTGAACCTACGAGGTCGAAAACCTGCTTTAATCTTTAATCTCGACATTAGGTTCACTACACAATAGACAAACGATGGGTCGTCGACTACAATTACACTTCGGACTAGTTCGTTTACCTAGACGCGATATAAATACACTAGCTGTTGAGTTTAATTTTAGAAATTTTCATCCTCTGATGACGTTGACATTGTCAACGAAACGATCGTAAGGTCTTTGAAATACGTGTTGTGGTGATTTGGGTTCTCCAAGTATACTTATCAGTGGTCATCACAGGTTCCAGTTTTCACATAGTGCTTGAACAGTAGTTACAATATGGTTTTGGTGGCTCGTTTGGGTTATCTTTGAATATAGGATGTCACACGGCGCAGGCCAGAAAATGAACAGACTACCGTAAATACCGAATACAGTGTTGTCGGTTTGTAGTTATTTTATTAAATAAGATCTAATCAACACTAAGTGAGTGGTAGACGTGGTAAACACGAATCAACGTGCCGCCACCTAGTTGCGGAATCAAGTAGTATGTTGTCACGCCAGCTCCAAATAACACAAAGTGTTAAAAAATAGAGACTGTATACAACCAACTAACAATTTAGTAAATTGTCAGCCTTGGCCCATTTCTACCCCAATATAGGGACAAAGTATGTAAGGTTAGATGTATTCTCGCCAATTTGGTTCCGCAACTAGGTGGCGGCACTTTGGTTCGTGTCTACCACTCAGTGTTAGAAGGCTGACTACCAAAGCCGTTTTGTTTTATAGGTGTATTTTCGCTACAATTAGTATGCCGTACTGAAGAGCTCTAATTAGAGCGAAACCGGTCTACGGTTCTAATTGTGGCGAGAATACATCTAGTCTTTAAGATCTAATCAATATTATATAGTTTTTAATCTATTTTTGCCTGTATCAACTCAATCTAAAAATAGGCCCTACAGCAGCTACAAATAATGTCACAAAACATAATATTGTTACATTTAAGTGTATACTTGGTAATTTTGCAGACAACCAACCGAACGCTTTTTAGTGAATTTTCTTAGAAAAAATTCACTATTGGGCAGAACCTGACTTTTGAATTTCATTAAAAAAAACCAAATGAGCGCGAACTAGGACCCCTAGAGTTCATATCCGGGGTCAGTTTCAATTTATATATATATATATATATATATATATATATATATATATATATATATATATATATATATATATATGTATATATATATATATATATATATATATATATATATATATATATATATATATATATATATATATATATATATATATATATATATATTTACTACCTACCCCGCCCAGCGTCCCTATTTACTCCTGGTCACATAACTCCTTGTGGGGTGTGAACAAGAATTTTTTTTTGTCATTTGTGCATCCAGGGGAGGAGCTGTAAGCATGTTTCTGAAAAGATTTTTCAAAAAAACGTTCGGAAGGAACTAGCGACACATGCATGCTCAAACCACTACAACACTAATGGTCATTAACAGAACAAAGAAACAACGCACAACTTCATAAATAACTTCCGTGAACACACTACATACGAAACCGTATAAACGAGTACGCGTACTAGCGGCGTACTAAACTGAAAGCAAAGTGATAAATTGGCAGTAGAAGCCAATATTCCATGTGTTTAGAATATTCCAGGGATTACCAAAGTCAATGTGAACTTTATGTCGAATGTAATGTTTAGAAGAGGAAGGGGTGTCACGGAACAGAACCGTACTGAGAAATTGTTTAAAAAGTATGTAATGTGCAAAAAAGTTTAAATGTAAATAACTCGGCAAAGGCAAAAGAATAAAAGGTAAGAATAGTGTCAGCATGTATGTGAGATACCAAACTTTATCTATCAGCAGCTGATAAATTGCTTTAAAAGTATGTAATGTGTAAAACACTTTATATGTAAATAACTCGGCAAGGGCAATAAAACAAAAGGTAAGAATACTGTCAGCACGCATGTGAGACACCAAACTTTATCTATCAGCAGTTGTTTTATTTCAAACTGTTCGGGAGGTCATCTGCATGCAAATTCACGATTTTTCTTCTGGTTTGTGCATCCAGTGGGAGGGAGGGGAGTTTCTAAGCATATTTCTGAAAAGATTTGTCAAAAAGTCTGGATGCAGCAAGTGCGTTATGATAGTGCATTTTCATAGAAATAACCTGGCACCAAATATTTTTTTATAACTTTTTTGCTTGTAACATAGAAATATAAATGTTAGTGTGTAGTCTACTTTTTATATCATAAACCTACCTACCAAATTTGGTTACCATAGTTTTTTTCTGAGATAATTTTTTTCCGATAGAAAACAAAATTTCCCCGGAATACCGGTTCCGATTTTCCTGGCTAACCAACTTATCCAAGCCAGTTACAAAAGGAAGGCACATGCCAAACGTTATCAAAATCGGCGTACTATTTTTTGAGTTATCGGTGTGATACATATATATATATATATATATATATATATATATATATATATATATATATATATATATATATATATATATATATATATATATATATAAAGCAAGAGTGAACGCAAAAATCCTTGAGCGTTAAGTTTGTTAAGTGTTGTGGGGAAGCTATTTGGGAGAATATTGATAGAACAAGTGAGACAGCTAACTGAGTGAAAGATTTGGTATCTTCTGTGTGGGTTCATGGCAGGAAGAGGCTGTACTGACCAACTTTTTCACTTCAGCAAGTAATTTAAATGCTTGAATATTGGAAAGAAAGTATATTGCACGTTTGTAGACTTTGAAAAAATTATATATACAATAGATAGGCATAAGCTGTGGAGTATTTTGAAAGAATATGATATGGATGATTGGTTAATTTGAGATATTAAATTGCTATATGAAGGCAGTATAGCATGTGCTAGAACTAATGGAATGCTCAGTGACTATTTTATAGTAGTGATGTCTCCATGGTTATTCAACATATTCATGGACAAATGTATAAGAGAAGTATGCTCAGAGACAGAAGGCATAAAAATGAATGCTTCTGAGTTAAAAGTCTTACTGTATGCTGATGATGCAGTAATACTTAGTAAATCTAAAGGAGAAATGCAGTGAGTGTTAGAGGACTGATGATTGTAACAAACAAAATGAATATACTTTTGAACAGAGAAGGCTAAGGTTATGCTGTTTGATAAAGAGGCTGGAACGAGTAACTGCAGGGTCTTGATAAATGGTAATCTAGTAGATAAATTAAAGGAATTTAGATTTAAGGAGGACTGTTTTCAAACCATGGAAGAATAGATGATGAGATACAAAGTAGGGTAGATGCAGGCAGAAAGGTGCTGGGAGTTAGGAGTGAATATATATCTAAAGAGGCCAAAGTGGTTGTACATAACAGCATACTGGTACTGACTGTTCTCCATTGGTCTGAAAGCTAAGTGTGTCGGACAAAGCATGTAAGAAAATTGAATGCTGTTAGAACAGACTAACTGAGATGAGTGACGGGTAAGTCAAGGAAAGACAGAGTTAGACGTGAATAGATTCTTAGCGAATATAATCTAGAAAAGTCTACTGAAAGTAGGTATGAGAGCGTGCTTAGATGATTTCGACACAAAGAACGAATGCATAAGGATAGTGACCAATAGAATTTATAGAGAGCATGTAAATGGTAAGAGAAGACACAGAAAAGTTTGGTCAGATGTTGTAGATGATATATTAAAAAAATATGTCTGAAGTTTACGTAATAGGAGAGTGTGTATACAAAGGTGTATGACTGTAGAAGCAAACATAGCTTGTCAGGACAGAAGTGCATAGAGAAACATTGTTAATAAATAGTATAGGCTTTGTGGTGTGCCTACTCCTTTATGGGAATGGCGTGACTTGAGTAGTAGTAGGAGTAATCAAATAGGCGAAACATAGACCATAGACAAGTGTGTTAAGACCCTGTTCTATATGCAGGCCTTCCAAGATTAAAAAGTGAATTTTCAATGAAATATCACCCATAATGACAAATTTATTTTTACTTTCAGCTCAAACACCTCTCTACACAAAACTACATTTCTATATTTTTTTTACCCTGCGATTAGTAGTTTCCCTTTGTTTATGTTAGGTGTTGTAACTTAAATAAACTCTGCAGGAATTTGCATTTACTTGCATGACTGCTACACATACTTGACCAGGGTACCCAGCAGAAATCACTGACATTTCCAGGCCCCTCCAGTGATTTTTTCGTAATACTCTAAATGAAAGACACGTCTGCATACATTTTTTGACAAAATAAATTAAAGTTCTGAACAAAAATTTTTTAAGACATTATCAAAAACACAAGTATGCTTAATTCTGTTAAACTAATACAGAAAAGTGATAACCTTCAACCTCTTAAATGACTTGAGTTTATTACACGTTGTTACAGTAACTTATTTAATACTAAAGTTTCATTCATTTTAATCCAAACGAGGGTAATCTCTGAATATAGGGTGTCACACGCCGCAGGCCAGATAATGAACATTAACGTAAATACCACATACAGTGTTGTCAGGTTGTAGTTTTTTCATTGAATAAGATGTAATCAATATATACTTTTTAATACATTTTGCCTGTATCAAATATGTAGTACATTGTAAAGAGAATACATCTAAAAATAAGTCCTACAGCAGCTAAAAATAATGTCACACAACATAATATTGTTACATTCATGTGTAGATTGGTAAATTTGCAGACAACCTGCCGAACGCTTTTTAGTTAATGTTCTTAGAAAAAATACACTAATGGAGAGATCCCGACTTTTGAATTTTATAAAATTATTTTGAAATGACCGCGAACTAGGACACCCAGAACCCATATCCGGGGTCAGTTTCAATTTATATACATATATATATATATATATATATATATATATATATATATATATATATATATATATATATATATATATATATATATATATATATATATATATATATATATATATATGTATATAAATTGAAACTGACCCCGGATATGGGTTCTGGGTGTCCTAGTTCGCGGTCATTTCAAAATAATTTTATAAAATTCAAAAGTCGGGATCTCTCCATTAGTGTATTTTTTCTAAGAACATTAACTAAAAAGCGTTCGGCAGGTTGTCTGCAAATTTACCAATCTACACATGAATCTAACAATATTATGTTGTGTGACATTATTTTTAGCTGCTGTAGGACTTATTTTTAGATGTATTCTCTTTACAATGTACTACATATTTGATACAGGCAAAATGTATTAAAAAGTATATATTGATTACATCTTATTCAATGAAAAAACTACAACCTGACAACACTGTATGTGGTATTTACGTTAATGTTCATTATCTGGCCTGCGGCGTGTGACACCCTATATTCAGAGATTACCCTCGTTTGGATTAAAATGAATGAAACTTTAGTATTAAATAAGTTACTGTAACAACGTGTAATAAACTCAAGTCATTTAAGAGGTTGAAGGTTATCACTTTTCTGTATTAGTTTAACAGAATTAAGCATACTTGTGTTTTTGATAATGTCTTAAAAAATTTTTGTTCAGAACTTTAATTTATTTTGTCAAAAAATGTATGCAGACGTGTCTTTCATTTAGAGTATTACGAAAAAATCACTGGAGGGGCCTGGAAATGTCAGTGATTTCTGCTGGGTACCCTGGTCAAGTATGTGTAGCAGTCATGCAAGTAAATGCAAATTCCTGCAGAGTTTATTTAAGTTACAACACCTAACATAAACAAAGGGAAACTACTAATCGCAGGGTAAAAAAAATATAGAAATGTAGTTTTGTGTAGAGAGGTGTTTGAGCTGAAAGTAAAAATAAATTTGTCATTATGGGTGATATTTCATTGAAAATTCACTTTTTAATCTTGGAAGGCCTGCATATAGAACAGGGTCTTAACACACTTGTCTATGGTCTATGTTTCGCCTATTTGATTACTCCTACTACTACTCAAGTCACGCCATTCCCATAAAGGAGTAGGCACACCACAAAGCCTATACTATTTATTAACAATGTTTCTCTATGCACTTCTGTCCTGACAAGCTATGTTTGCTTCTACAGTCATACACCTTTGTATACACACTCTCCTATTACGTAAACTTCAGACATATTTTTTTAATATATCATCTACAACATCTGACCAAACTTTTCTGTGTCTTCTCTTACCATTTACATGCTCTCTATAAATTCTATTGGTCACTATCCTTATGCATTCGTTCTTTGTGTCGAAATCATCTAAGCACGCTCTCATACCTACTTTCAGTAGACTTTTCTAGATTATATTCGCTAAGAATCTATTCACGTCTAACTCTGTCTTTCCTTGACTTACCCGTCACTCATCTCAGTTAGTCTGTTCTAACAGCATTCAATTTTCTTACATGCTTTGTCCGACACACTTAGCTTTCAGACCAATGGAGAACAGTCAGTACCAGTATGCTGTTATGTACAACCACTTTGGCCTCTTTAGATATATATTCACTCCTAACTCCCAGCACCTTTCTGCCTGCATCTACCCTACTTTGTATCTCATCATCTATTCTTCCATGGTTTGAAAACAGTCCTCCTTAAATCTAAATTCCTTTAATTTATCTACTAGATTACCATTTATCAAGACCCTGCAGTTACTCATTCCAGCCTCTTTATCAAACAGCATAACCTTAGCCTTCTCTGTTCAAAAGTATATTCATTTTGTTTGTTACAATCATCAGTCCTCTAACACTCACTGCATTTCTCCTTTAGATTTACTAAGTATTACTGCATCATCAGCATACAGTAAGACTTTTAACTCAGAAGCATTCATTTTTATGCCTTCTGTCTCTGAGCATACTTCTCTTATACATTTGTCCATGAATATGTTGAATAACCATGGAGACATCACTACTAAAAAATAGTCACTGAGCATTCCATTAGTTCTAGCACATGCTATACTGCCTTCATATAGCAATTTAATATCTCAAATTAACCAATCATCCATATCATATTCTTTCAAAATACTCCACAGCTTATGCCTATCTATTGTATATATAATTTTTTCAAAGTCTACAAACGTGCAATATACTTTCTTTCCAATATTCAAGCATTTAAATTACTTGCTGAAGTGAAAAAGTTGGTCAGTACAGCCTCTTCCTGCCATGAACCCACACAGAAGATACCAAATCTTTCACTCAGTTAGCTGTCTCACTTGTTCTATCAATATTCTCCCAAATAGCTTCCCCACAACACTTAACAAACTTAACGCTCAAGGATTTTTGCGTTCACTCTTGCTTTTGCTTCCTTTACTCATATACAGAGGGTGATTCATAAGTGGTGACCAAAAATGAGACCCCACGTTCTTTGAACAATTTTAGAGAGGGTATGTCCTATAAAAGTTTTTCCTATAATGCTTCATTAAAAAGATACAGGGTGTTGAAGTTGAATTTCAAAAAATTAAATTTCCCAATTTTTTAAAAAGTAGCACATATATTTTGCGGAAACTTCGCATGTGTAGGCTGTTATGGAAGGCGCGTATTCTATCATAACAATTGAATCGGCTAATCCAGCAGTGGCGCGCGTACCCACATGTCATTGGTTATCCCTCAAGAAAAAAAAAAAAAAAAAACGGGTACGCCAATGATGTTTTTTTTTATTTTTTATTTTTTGAATCTTACTTTCATTCGTGAACAAAATGACTCTCTTGATAATTTTCTGTACGACGCTTATTTTACGAGTAAGCAATGAATCAGGTAAGTGTTTTAGAGCACAGTTCATGATTTTTAACCAGTCGTTGTTTGGTAGAAAATCGCAATGATACACTTTTATCAGGCTTATAGTAATTTATTTATTACAATAAATGTTCAAAAATGCCTCCATTGGCCTGAATACACGCACGACATCTTTTTAATATGGAAAATTTAATGTCTTGAGGATTCATTGTTGCTTGAATATGACAAAAAGCATTATTTATCAGTTGTTGTAGCTGCTCTGGTGTATTTATTTGTTCACTGTAGACCAGTCTCTTAAAGTCACCCCAAAGATAGAAGTCAAGCGGGTTTAAGTCCGGTGATCTTGCAGGCCAATGTATTGGCTCAGTTCTGCCAATCCATCTTTCATTATAATGTTCATGTAACGTTTCGACTATGATGCGCTGGTGCACCATCATGCTGGTACCACATTATACATCTTGTTGCTAGTGGAATGTCATCTAGAATGTTTTCTACACGGTTTTCTAGGAGCGCTAAGTACGAAGATCCATTTAAACGTTGTGGCAGGACTTCCATGAACAGTGAGCCGTTAAAAATACCATACCATAAATTAATGGAAAATCTATGTTGAAATGTGCGAGTCCTTGTTGCATGTGGATTTTCCAATGACCAGACATGCTCATTATGAGAATTATAAATACAATTTCTTGTAAATGTTGATTCGTCGGACCAGAAGATTAGAATAGGGAATAAGATATTTTGATTGTTCATTTCCAACATCCATTCACAAAAGACTCGTTGATGCACATTATCTCCAGGTAGAAGGCAATGAACATTCTGTCGATGATATGGATGTAAGGCTTCTCGATGTAAAGTTCTCCAAACAAAGCTTTGAGAATATTATAACTGCGTGGCAATCCTCCGAGTACTTGTAGAAGGTTGATCCATCACTGCATCCATCACTCTCTCTTCGTCTTCAAGTTGAAGTTGTCTTCTACCATTAGCTCTAGCATCAGGACGTTGTCCAATACTGCACTGCTGAAGTCTTGAAAACGATCGAGAAAAAACCCTTGGTGTGGGTTGACGGCGAGTGGGAAACCTACTACAGTCCGGTGATCTTGCAGGCCAATGTATTGGTCCAGTTCTGCCAATCCATCTTTCATTATAATGTTCATGTAACGTTTCGACTATGATGCGCTGGTGCACCATCATGCTGGTACCACATTATACATCTTGTTGCTAGTGGAATGTCATCCAGAATGTTTTCTACATGGTTTTCTAGGAGCGCTAAGTACGAAGATCCATTTAAACGTTGTGGCAGGACTTCCATGAACAGTGAGCCGTTAAAAATACCACACCATAAATTAATGGAAAATCTATGTTGAAATGTGCGAGTCCTTGTTGCATGTGGATTTTCCAATGACCAGACATGCTCATTATGAGAATTATAAATACAATTTCTTGTAAATGTTGATTCGTCGGACCAGAAGATTAGATTAGGGAATAAGATATTTTGATTGTTCATTTCCAACATCCATTCACAAAAGACTCGTCGATGCACATTATCTCCAGGTAGAAGGCAATGAACATTCTGTCGATGATATGGATGTAAGGCTTCTCGATGTAAAGTTCTCCAAACAAAGCTTTGAGAATATTGTAACTGTGTGGCAATCCTCCGAGTACTTGTAGAAGGTTGATCCATCACTCTCTCTTCGTCTTCGAGTTGATGTTGTCTTCTACCATTAGCTCTAGCGTCAGGACGTTGTCCAATACCGCACTGCCGAAGTCTTGAAAACGATCGAGAAAAAACCCTTGGTGTAGGTTGATGGCGAGTGGGAAACCCACGTTGATATTCCCGACATCCATCAGCATATCCGTAGATAAAAATTATATCTGCATACTCTTCTGAGTTGTACTCTATTATAAGAAGTAGGGTTAGGTTAGGTTGTTTGAGTGGTCCATACCGGACCTTCCACCGCGACCAACGGTCTATTGTGGCTCACGCCTAATGTATAAGAAGTAAAAGAGTAGAAAATTTTGCAATTTTATAAACTTTGCCACTTACACCTATTCAAAATAATAACTTGTTAACCTAAACGTCAAGTGACACTTAATGACAACTTTGGCAAACCAGACTACTACTTACTAAAATACAACAAAGATAATCGTCGTACAAAAAATTATCAAGAGATTAAATTTTCCATATTAAAAAGATGTCGTGCGTGTATTCAGGCCAATGGAGGCATAAAAGTGTATCATTGCGATTTTCTACCAAACAACGACTGGTTAAAAATCATGAACTGTGCTCTAAAACACTTACCTGATTCATTGCTTACTCGTAAAATAAGCGTCATACAGAAAATTATCAAGAGAGTCATTTTGTTCACGAATGAAGGTAAGAATGAAAAAAAAATCATTGGCTTACCCATTTTTTTCTTGAGGGATAACCAATGACATGTGGGTACGCGTGCCACTGCTGGATTAGCCGATTCAATTGTTATGGTAGAATACGCACCTTACATAGCAGCCTACACATGTGAAGTTTTAGCAAAATATATGTGCTATTTTTTAAAAAATTGAGAAATTTTATTTTTTGAAATTCAACTTCAACACTCTGTATCTTTTTAGTGAAGCATTATAGGAAAAAAATTTATAGGACATACCCTCTCTAAAATTGTTCAAAGAACATGGGGTTTCATTTTTGGTCACCACTTATGAATCGGCCTGTATAAAGCGACCATGATAGCATCCTTCCACTTCCTTGGCACTTGATCTACTTTTACTCACACGTTAAACAGCTCATATAGCCACACAGTCAAATTCGACTGTGTGGCTATGTGAGCTGTTTAACAGTCAAATTTGACTGTGTGCCTATTTGATTATGCTTATAATTAGGTTTTCACTCAAGGACCTATCAAAACATGATTATTTTGCAAAAGAGTGCAATTTTTTGTTTTAGAAAATAATTTAATAACTATATAATTTTAGTAAGATGTTACATTTAAAATTGTAATAAATTTAGTATAAAAAAAAAGAATTTCTTATAGGTACTCTGTAGTAACATTACCAGTAGAGAAAATTGTTTATTTTATAAATATCATAAATAGCTTATTATACATTATAAATTAGAAGGTATTAAATTATCACTATAAAAATATAAATTTACATTTACTGTTTTATTGTTTAATTACATAACATTGTGATTTAATCAGTCATCAATATGAACCATGTGCCCATGCACTGTAGACGACTGATGGTAACGACGTCGGTTAGCAAAATCTAAATTATCTTCATTCAACTGGGACGATCTAACATCTAAACCGGGGTGGACAGGTGTAACTACAATTTGTTCATAATCACACACTCTTCTCCTGAAATTAAAATCAACATTAAAACAAATTTATTTTATAAGATATACTATATAATAAGTAAATGCCTATCGTGCATATACAGGATGTATTTAAATGAAGGGGCACAAAAAAAATTCTCTGTCAATCAATATGAATAAAACATGCTATCTACCGTTCTCAAGTTACAGTAATAATCTTCCTCCTTTTAGCGGGCTCAGTATTAAGTGTGATGGTTTTGCTTGCGATCTAATTTAATAGTGTTAGATATCTGGGTGTAGTGCTGGACAGACACTTGAGGTGGGATGTGCATGTGTCATGCCTTGTAAAAAAAATCCGAGGACTTGTTTCAATGTTTAAATTTTTGAAAAATATTTTGAAGATAACGTATTTGAAAAAAGTATATAATGCATTACTTCAAAGTCATCTTACATACGGAATTGTGGCGTAGGGCGGGGTGACAAATAATTATTTGAGGAAACTGGAGGTAGTTCAAAAATGGATAATCAAGATAATGTTGGGCAAAGCATATGTGTTTCCAACGGATAGTTTATACAAAGAGTCACACCTTATGGATGTTAGACAACTATATTGCCTTCAACTCCTCGTGCACCAGAAGAGAGTTATTAGTTGCTGCAATCACTGCCAACATCGGTACAATACTAGAAAAGGAGGAAATTCTGTAGAAATTCCAAGGTTTGTTAAAACTGTAGGACAAAGATGCCACTTGTATTTGGGTCCGAGGATATTCAACTTGCTTGCGGGCGATATAAGGTCTGCTAACTCCATTGCATTGTTCAGGAAACAAGTGAAGAAATGAATACTGAATGAGGGCCGACCCCGTATTCATCAAATGATTGATCTGAAGAATACCTATAGTTTCGGATTCGGTTGCTGGATTGGAATGTGTTGCTTTGCTGATGCTGTTTTTTTTTTGCTGTGTATGACACGCCATTTTGGATGTTGTTTGATGGTTATTTTTATGGCTGAAATGGTTACCTATGTCGAGGCGGGAGTAGTTGTTGCCTTAAGTTAGGGTAAGAATGCTCTTGCTGGCTCTCAAAGCAGGGATGTTGACAAGCCATTGTGCTTTTTGTCCTTGTTTGATGGTGTGCTTCAGTAAATGAAAATTAGTTATTGTTTAGTTACTTTATTGTTCTAGTTGTTTATTGTTTTAATTGTTATATGTGTATATCTGCAGCTAATATGTGCATATTTTTAGTCGCTTTTACGTTTGCTATGTTGCTATATATATATATGTGTAGAAATCGATTATTATGCCAGGCAGTTGTGTAATTTTCGTATTTCTCACACCCACGTACAAGTCTAAGACTTATGTGGGGTTTTCTAGGTTTATTCAAATTTTCATTTTTGTTTATTTTTAGTCTACAGTTGTAAATATTTATACCATTTGTATGTAATTGAATTGAATAAATCTATATATTATTATTATTATATTATAAATGATTCCAGAGATTCCTTTAGTGAAAATAAGTTGATTTAACATACCTGTATCCCGAGTCGCATAATGAAAGAGGTATAGGGTGTCAGTGACAAATAAAAAAGGGCTTTTCCTTAATAATTTCTAAAGTCAGACATGTTTCAAATTTTATAACGAAACATTTTTTTCATGTTTGGAAAAATAATATAATAATGTAATGCATTATTTTTTTCTCAGCCCTCATATAAATCTCTTAGTAACGAAATATGAAATACTGGGCTTTTTTAACAAAAATACTTATTGAAAACGGTTTAAGTCAACCGTTGGAGGGAGATATTTTTGATTTTATTAATTAGTATTTCGGATTTATGCCTCCAGAAATATTAACGTCCAAAACGGACTTTTTGTTAAGGAATTTAGAACTCATTGTTTCATAGCGTATTCGTATTTTAAAATTGTGTCTAAATGTGACCAAAAATAAAAAACTGTTTAATCTTTTTTTGCACTAAAAAAACCTATTCAAATAATGCTGCCATGGCACAGAGCTGGGGGTAAGTACTTGAAGAAATGTACTTGATCCACAAAAAAAATCCTGTTTGACTGTAATTTATACTTTGTATTTAATTACATTATAGAAACAGCTTGTACTGGTGCTCGAGATTCTTGAAAATTTGATGAGAAGTACTTTGTACTTGAACTACATCATTTTGAATTTTTCAAGTACCAAGTACTTCATAATCTGAAAACTCAGTTTTAATTACAAAATAATTCCCAAGTACAAATTACCTACCAAGTACTTTGAAGAAATAGCAAACTATGTTGTTAGGAATTTTCATGTTCAGTTTTGTCTGTAAAGAAGTAGATTAGCTTGGCACTGCAGACAGAAGCTATATCACAGTATATTGAATATATTAAACTGTGGCTAGATGTTAAATCAGTGAGAAATAGCACGCGGACAAACAACGTTGTGTTGTATTCAGTATTCACTGTTTAAAGTTAAAGGCATCTGCAGTCATATTATTTTTTGAGTGCACCTAATATTTGTTTAATGAGATACATTAGCTGATTATAATCTTGTTATTTTAAAGTTCAAATTATGGATTCAGTGAGTGAACTAGTGTTAAGAATATTGTTGCTGATTAAACTTCTCTTGTTAAGTTTAATTGCACCTTGTATTTGAGGAAACTTGTAAAGAAAAAGGAAACACACATGTTACTTGTACGGCATCTATTCTACCACACACGCTCCAGCGCTACATACTAGTCAAGTCTCTTACCACCTTAGTGGTGGGGTTGACAATGAACATAAATTTGAATTAAGGCGCCAACATACCCCCGTCCTTGAAAGGGTCAGCTTTCAACATAACAATAAAATTGTAAACTTGCATAAAATGTTAATAAACTGAAAATTACATGCACTAAATTAATAAATTATCAATGAACAATTAATGGGTAATAACTGGACTATAAAGTCTGAAATAAAAACTGTCAACTTTAGTGTCCTAGTGTGTTTCTACATTGTCTTCTTCTAGGGGAAGCACACATATCTTGGCAAAGCTACGCTTCACAATGCTACTGGAGGTCCTTAAAGTGGCCACACGAGATACTCCGTCAGGACCTGGATGAAGTTGCACTACTCTGGCCAGCTGCCACTTTAAAGGAGGTGCGTTATCATTTTTGATCACCACTAAGGATCCAACTTTAAGGTTAAGACTGGAAGTCTTCCACTTGCTGCGAATTTGTAGTTCAGATACAAATTCTTTTGACCATTGGTGCCAAAAGTGTTGTTGCAGTTGTTGCAAATGTTGATATCTAGAGAGTCTCGACAGCGGAATATCTTGTAGGGTTGGATCTGGCAAGGCTGTAGCTGGTCGGCCAATAAGGAAGTGAGAAGGAGTAAGTGCGGATAAATCACTTGGATCTGAGGAGATTGGGGTGATAGGTCTAGAGTTTAAAATTGCCTCTATTTCGGTCAATACTGTATAAAACTCCTCGAAGGTTAATCTTGCATTACCTAGCACTCTTTGAAGATGGTATTTGGCAGCCTTTACTCCGGCTTCCCAAATTCCACCAAAATGGGGGGAGAACGCCGGAATGAAATGCCAGTTGACTCCTGTCGCAGTCAAGCTATCTTGTAAATTAGGTGCGTGAGACCTAAGGAATTTGGCAAGCTCAAGCAGTTCGGCGCGGGCTCCCACAAAGTTTGTCTCATTATCCGAATAGACGTCTGTTGGTTTACCACGACGGGAGGTAAAGCGTCTAAAGGCAACAATAAAGGCAGAAGTGGTAAGATCACTTACGAGTTCCAAATGTACAGCCTTGGTTGTGAAGCAAATGAAAAGTGAGATATACGCCTTAGTTGCCTTGGCCCCTCTACCCTTTTTATTAAGTAATAAAATTGGACCAGCATAGTCCACTCCTGTGGTATGAAATGCTGGTGCAGAAGTTACTCGGGTTTTGAGAAGAATTCCCATGATAGGGGATTGTTGTAAGGGTTTGCAACGAAAACACCTTATGCAAGAATGAACGGTCTTTCTGGCTAGGTTTCTAGCGGATAAAGGCCAAAACATTTCTCGTATTGAGAACAGAAGTTGCTGAGGACCAGCATGGAGTAAACGTACATGTTCATGAAGGAAAATTAACTTTGTTAGATGATGGTTACCTGAAATAACCGCAGGGTGTTTTTTTTGATAAGGGAAACTGGACAATTGTAAACGTCCCCCTACTCTTATAACACCATTTGTGTCTAGGAAAGGGTTCAAAGCCAAAAGCTTTGATTTTTTAGGAATTTGTTTGCCGACCTTTAAGGCTAACAACTCTTCTGGAAACGACTCTGCCTGCGATATTCTTACAAGACAAAGTAATGAATTATGTAGTTCAGCCGAACTCAAAGGGCCAGTTTTTCTCTCAGCAGGGTTTGATTTGCAATTTAAAATGAACCTAAAACAGAAGGCGGTTACACGCTGCAGTCTAGTAAGATTGGAATACTTATTTAATTCAATCCAAGTATAAACCTTAACGGTATGGTGCGAAGTTTGTTGCTTTCTTAATTCAGGAACCTCCTGGGGAGATTGGAAAGGATAGTTTGGCCAAGAGGTTTTGTCTGTGCTGAGAAACACTGGACCGGAAAACCAAATTGCAGCATCAAGAAGGTCCTTTGGAAGAACACCGCGAGAAAGAAGATCTGCTGGGTTTTCCTTAGTAGGAATGTAGTTCCAGTCATCAGGGCTGCTCTGCCCTTGAATTTGGGCGACCCGATTTTGGACAAAGGTTTGTAGGCAATTAGGTGGAGTGCGTATCCAACAAAGGGTCACTGTTGAATCGCACCAAAGAAACGTTGCATCAAAGGTAAGTTTAACTGAAGCCTTAACTCTGTTTACCAACTGAACTAACAGCAATGCCCCATTTAGTTCGAGTTTAGGTACGGTAAGAGATTTTAATGGTGCTACCTTGGACTTAGCGCATAACAATCTAACATTAATCTTGCCAAAACTTGAAATACTACGTAGGTACACACATGCACCATACGCTTGCAAACTTGCATCTGAAAAGCCATGGATTTCTATCCTAGAAGGTGCATTACAAAGGGAATGTCTAGGTATTTTCGGACCAATGTGTTGGATATCATTCAAGGAAACACCAGATTCTGATCTTGCCGAACCGTCAAATATGACTCGTAACTTGGTTGTTTGACTTTGTTCATTGAACGCACCATGATGAGGAAGAAAGAATTGACCTTGATCTATTTCAGAAGATATTACATTTTGCATGTGACCTAAAGAAATATACTCGTTTATGAAGCTTATATATTCAGTTTTAAAATCTTTATTTTTTGTAAACTTGCGCTCAAGAGACTTGAAACGTCTCATTGCATTGGACCTTGAATCTCCAAGAGCGCAAATATCAGCCTTTAAAGGAATTTGTACAATAAATCTCTCCTCATCATTGCGCTTTGTTGTTGAATGAAACAGTTCTTCACACAACTGCTCTTCAGCAGAAAGAGGTGAAACATTTTGCACTGTTTCTTCAATTTCCCAGAATTTGGAAATAAGGTTATGTAAATCTGAATTTGTAATCAGATTGCAATAAGTACGATCCGTAGGATAAGAAGGAACTCTGCCTGATATTAACCAACCAAAGACAGATTTTTGCAACGTAGGTAGGTTAGGACCTAAACGTATTTGACCAATGCACAGCAAGTTGTAAAAAAGCTCAGCACCTAGGAGGATATCTATGCAACCGCCTTTGTCGAAGGTAGGGTCTGCAAGCTTAAGATTTCTTGGAATTCGCAGGCTTGAAACATCAACAGGATGACTAGGTAAGCTTTCGTTTATTCTGGGTATAACCAAGCAAGAAACTTTGGCGCTAAAGGAAGTTTGTAAACTTTCAATGGCAATGTTGCATTTTGCATTGATATTTGACAACGTATTATTAATACCCAGAACCGAAAAGTTCATTGGAAGCAAAGGTAACTGTAATTTGTTGCGTAACTCAGATGTTATAAAATGAGATTGCGAAGCAGAATCTAGAAGCACTCTGCATGTATGAAATGTAACTGTTGAATCTTTGATTTGAACTAAAGCAGTTGAAAGTAAGACATTTGTATTGTAAGTTGCAGCTGAAAAGGAATCTGCTTTAGTTGCAATTGCACAAGAAGTGTTATTTGTAGTTGCACTTATTTGGATTTCTGTTGCACTAGAAGTAGTTTTTTGGAAGTCACTATGAAGTAAGGTATTATGCCTTTCATTGCATTTTTTGCAATGACTAGCAAAGCAATTTTTTAAAGGATGAAACCCACGAAGGCAGTTAATGCAAAGTTTTTTGCTTGAAATTTGTTGAATTCTTTCTGAACCAGACAATTTGTTGAACTCTGGGCAGTTTTGAATGAAGTGATTAAGTTCCTTGCAGAATGTACATGTCATTTTGTTAGATGAGGTTGAGATACTGGAAGAAGTATTTGAGACAATATGAAGTGTTTGAGAACTATGTTTCGACAAAGACACAGTTTCCAAAAAGTCAGCCCTTTGTTTAATGAAGGTCTTAATATCTTGCATTGTTGCCATACGTGACCTCGTTGAGGACTGAGTTTCAACGTCTACACCACTGCTGCTCGAGTCTAGTTTAGTCTTATACAGCTCCCACTCCCTTGAAGTAACCTTATCTAATTTGTGACTAAGAATATAAATAAGAAGGGTATCCCAGTGTTCCACTGGTTGATCCATGGTTTGTAATGAACGTAAATGTTTGCAAACGTTGTCAAGCATTTTACGCAAATCTGAAGCAGATTCTCGAGTTAGAGAAGGTAACTCAAAAATAGCCCTAACATGATTATAAACAAGTATGTTTGAATTGTTATATCGTTGTAAAAGAATGTCCCAGGCTACTGTGTAATTTGCAGCTGAAAACTCAATAGACCTAATAACTTGTGCAGCACCCGACTCCAGGGATGCTCGTAAGTAATGAAACTTTTGAATTTGGCTTATTGCTTGATTTGAGTGAATAAGAGAATTGAAAGTATCTCTAAATTCCAACCAGTCTTCATACAATCCGGAGAATTTAGGTAAATGAATTTGAGGAAGTTTTATGGCAGGTGCCATTTCTGTTAAATTGTCAAAACCCCTAACTACTGAACTGCTTGAGCCGCTATGGTTGCTGGCAACTTCAGATTTAGGCATCTCAGAATGAAAGGAATAATAATCTGAAACAAGTTTTTTTGCTTCTGCATTAATATTATAAAATACGACTTCAAATAACTCGCGTTCTTCAATTTGAATATCAAAGTTTTCTTCTAATATTTCAATTTGTTCTTGTATAACCTCAAATTCATTAAGTAAAGCAGCATGTTTTTCCAAACGCATTTCTAGTTCTACTATTTTCAGCCTATCGATTTCTTTTATAACATGTGTAGAAATTGATTCTTTTAAATTATTAAAGTATTTTTCAAAGAGTGTCTGGCGTGCCTTAACACTACCTCGTTTTTTAATAAGTGTCTTTAATTCATTGTATTCAGACATGATCTAATTTTAAAGAAACAGTTATAAATTATATAAATGGATAAATATAAATATACGTTCAATTCTGCCTGGAAACTAAAATATACTAAATTTATTTTAGCCAGTATTTTAGCAAGTATTTTAACAAGATTTACGACAGTAAATAAAGGCAATTTGAAGGAATTTGTATATCTCTTAAGTAGGTATTGAAATAAGAAGTAATAATTATGAATAAGGTATAAGAATTATTGTGCAATATTATGCTTTAGGTAAAGGAAACTAGGCAATATTTAAAAATGAAAATAAGGAATAAGAAACGGCCTTACAGCTTCTCGGTAGATCGCAGTTCTCCAGTTGAAGGTTGCACGAAAAATCTATGCCTGTCTCTGGTGACTCGATTGTTCTATTGTATCATGGAGAGTCGCTGCAGTTGCCCAGTTGTACTACTAATCCGATGACGCCGCGTCGGATTGGAATACCTTGCACTGACTTACTGTGACTGTGACGCGACTCGACTCGACTAGTTTGATGGGTATGCGTTTCAGGGTTGAATTTTGTAGATAATTCGGTAATTCATTGATTTACTTGCACTTTTGTTTAATGCATCCAGCTTCGAAGGACCAATTTTTATGTTAAGAATATTGTTGCTGATTAAACTTCTCTTGTTAAGTTTAATTGCACCTTGTATTTGAGGAAACTTGCAAAGAAAAAGGAAACACACATGTTACTTGTACGGCATCTATTCTACCACACGCGCTCCAGCGCTACATACTAGTCAAGTCTCTTACCACCTTAGTGGTGGGGTTGACAATGAACATAAATTTGAATTAAGGCGCCAACAACTAGAGAGGAAGATCCATTCCATAATTCGTCTGATGATGATCTTGAATATGTTCCCGGGAAAATAGGTTAAAAAAAAACCTTCTTAGTTATTTCAGACCTCATTCACTCAGCCAGCCGTCCACAAGTATATCAACTTGTTCAAATGAAAATAATGAAAGTATGAATACTGAAAAATATGACATTAATGAACTTTATACTAAAACACGAATTCTGAACAGTGGATATTTCAAAATGTTAATGTGGTAAATCAAAAAGTTGATGCCCAGTACCTGAAATGTCTTCCAAAGCAAAAAAATTTAAAAGGATCGTTAGATGATACAACCAATTTCCTGAAACATCTTAAACGAGTTCACAGCAGCGCCTTTGAGAAAGTCAAGCAAAGTAAATCTGTTGGTAAGAGATCTAATAATCGACCTCTCTTTGGACATAAAACTAAATCAGCTACTGTATGTATCGTAAAGATAAATCAGTCTGATTTTCACAAAAGAGTTATTATATTTCTTGTGAATACCATAAGTCCAATTTCTATAATTGAAAATGACGGTTTCATCGACTTGTTCAAGGGCACTGGCTTGAATATAATCACACAAAAAACTGCAGTAAAGAGAATTGATGGCATATTTAATCGTCACATCGACTTTTTAATGAAACAGATCGAACAATGCATGTATGTGTGTACAACTGCTGATATATGGTCGGCTAGGACACGAAGCTTTATGGGTAACATGCCACTGGGTCACAGAAGATTACAAGAGAGTAATTTTCGCACTGTCTTGTGAACGATTAAGTGGTATTCACATTTACAAAAATATTGCAGAAAGGATATAAAACATCAAAGCAAATTTGATATAGGGAATGAAAAAATTGTTGGCGCGATTACTGACAATGCATCCAATTTTGTGAAGGCCTTTGCAAAATTTGGATGTCCAGTATCAGAAAATAAAGATGAAACTGAAGAGAGTGATATTGAATTTTCACCTATTATCACATACCCCATCATTTCAAAGACACGGTTTAGTAAACTATTACAATATTCACTCACAGTCTGATCTAAACCCCTACCAGGTTTGTAAATCGAGATTTCAGCATAATTTTTGTTTAAATGTATGGGCAGGAATTATAGGAGATTATCTTATTGGTCCGTTTATTCTTCCTCAGCATCTCAGTGTAGCGGAATATCTAAAATTTTTAAATGAGCAACTCCAAATATGGCTCGAAGAGGTGCCACTAGCTACCCGTGTAAACATGTGGTACATGCACGACGGAACTCCTGTCCATAATACATTAGCTGTTAGGCAATTGTTCAATTTAAATTTTCCTTGGAGATGGATAGATCGAGGGAATGTGCACCTGTCAAATGGCCTACGCGATCACCGGACCTCACACCCATGATCTACTTTTTATGGGGTCACCTAAAAAATATTGTTTATTCCAACCCTATTGATAGTGTGGAAATTCTTTGTCAAAGAATTTTTGTAGCTGCTGAAGAAGTAAAGAACGATAGAAACATTTTTGCGAGGGTATGTCGTAGTTTTAATCGTACAATTAGACTATGTTTACAAGAAAATAGAAACCACTCCGCAAACATCCTTTAAGATATCTTTTATTTTTTAATCTTTGTTAAAAAAAGTCTAATATTTCATATTTTGTTACTAAAAGATATACACAAAGGCTGAGAAAAAAAGTAATCCAGATTTAATGCATAACATTGCCTATAGAGGGCTTTGCTATTAAGTTGCTATAGTACCATGATTTTAATAGGGTTTTTTTTTATGCCAAAAGACTAAAAGTTTTTTTCTGGAAATTAAAGGCCTAGTACAAATTTTTGGTCACATGATGCACATAATTTTAAAATGGGTATATGCTATAAAGCAATGAGTTCCGAGTTTCTTAATATAGCTTTTTGTTCAAAAAAGTCCAATTTTTCATATTTTGTAAGCTGTATACAAGAGCTGAGAAAAAAGTTAATGCATATTTAATGCATAACATTGCCTGTAGAGGGCGCCCTGTACGCTACAGCTATAAATGATTATCATATTATTTTACCAAACCTGAAAAATTGTCTTGCTATAAAATTTGAAACATGTCTGACTAAAACTTTAGAAATTATTAAAAAAAATAATTAGGATTTGTCACTTTGACACCCTGTATCTCTTTTATTATGCGACTTGGGATATAGGTATGTTAAATCAACTTATTTTCACCAAAGGAATTTAAATTTGAATACACCCTGTATGTGTATGTATACCTGAGTGTGTCACGTAAAACTACCCAGTCCTCTAAAAATTTTCAAGGCATTTTAGCATGTAGACTACGAAATTTTAGTTGTTTGCAAACATTTTAAAGTGAAGGAAACACTTAACGAGCCTTTATTCGAATAATTTTCCTGTGTAGATTTATTTCTTGAACACATGGTATCAAATGAACCAATCATCAATATAATCTATTAAATGACAAGTCTGTGTATAAAATAATAGATAATATCAGTACACTATTACCAAGTAGCCAGTAAGCAAATACCAATAGGTTAGTATGTAAACTAACCAATTTTACTGTCATCGCTGCTGAAATGAGGTATCGCATCAGGTCATAAATCAACATGAGCCCAAAATACGCAAACCGATGGTGCCGGCAAGTGCGAACATCGCTGAACATAGGTAATATATATTAATATAATGTAATATAATATATATTATATTCCAGATCCGCTGTATAGGACGCTCGATATCATTACGTCAGCGTCCTATGGAGACAGGCATACATATTGACATATATTTTTTTAGTTATTTATACCTTTTCTCACGAGCCGCTTATGAATCTTGACACTCTACATACTTCACACGCCGCAACGCTCTAAACGGCGATATTTTATTTTGGACATCGACTAGTTTAGTTATTTCTAAAAACAATGTGATAATTTCAAATATTTAACAGTTGGACTTTTTTACATAAGGGTGTTTATTAAATTATGTTGACACAAGCAGATCTCATTTTTTAGGCATGATGTATAATTTAAATAGATTAGATTTAGGGAGGAAGGCCAATCACTGGGACCAAGGTCTATTGTGACGACACCACCCATGCAAATCTTTAGAACTGCCTTATTTACTTTATCAGGTTTCATTGTTTTGATAGGGGTTCTTTTGTATAGCTTTCAGCCTTAAGTTTCTCTTCATCAAATGACTGAACCCTCAACGTTGGTAGGCCTTCACATTGGACAATATATGGAATGACTTATCGTCTTCTTGGCAAGAGTCTGCACAGTACTTATCTGTTACTGTACTATTACCCGAACAGCATTTCTGTTCTTTCCTAGTAGGTCTTTGGTGAATTACTTTGATCAACTCTTTGGCCTGTCTCGGTCATGGGAAGTTTTTCCAGCATTTCAGTTGGGTCCATTCATTGACAAATCTCTTTACGCCTTAGTGTCACTTTGTTTTTACTTCCTAGCTTTATTAGGGTTGTCAGAGAGTCCCATATTAATTCTGAATTGATCTTCATGAACCTAGTGGCTCAAGTGCCGCTTGGTTATCCGTGTATATGGGAACTCACTGGTTTGTCACCCCACTGCTCAATAATCTGTTTTCGCAAAATTGTATTGGTGCCATCACAGCCTTAAATATTGAACCCTAATAGAACACCTGTTTCCGTGTTGCATCCATTGCTGTACAATACTATTTGTTCTGTCACCAGGGAGCCATTTATTTATTTATTTATTCATACACCATCCAACAGCTTAAAAGCCAAATTAAGGATGGGCCAATACACAAAACATAATAACAAACAATAATCAAACAACCTACATAAAAGAGAGATTCACAAATTACATCGCTTTGAAAAACATTTTTATCTCTAATATATTACATGAGAAGATATCTAGGCAGTCTTGCAGTACAGAGTAATCATTGCACATCTAATATATTGGAGATGATCGCAGAAATCGCGTACAAGCAGTTGGGAGATAGAATGTGCCTGGAAAACGTGCTGCAAAACGCGGCACATTGAAATTAAGTTGCTGAAGCAGATTAGGGCAATCGAATACAGACTCTGCAGACTAAAGCGAAGAAGTAAACTTTCCTGAGGAAAACCAATAGAAGGATATTGACCATCCTCACGAAAGCTAAGAAATTTTAGAAATCTCCTTTGCACTGATTCTAGACTTGCCACATGTATCTCATAAGTAGGAGCCCACACAACTGAGCAATATTCAAGTCGGGACCTAACCAAACAACAAAATAGCAGGAAGAGGGTGTCAGTCTGTGAGAAATTTTTGCTGTTTCTTATCAGAAACCCAAGAGTTTTGTAAGCAGAACTGGCAGTCTGTTTATAGTGTGGTTTAAAAGATAGAGTACCATCAAAAACAATTCCAAGGTCCCTAACTGTCCCGGGGTGATCAAGCGAAAGCCCCCTTATATTGCATCTGAAAGTAATTGAGTGCTTATTTCTAATAAAGGACATCACACAACACTTAGAAACATTCATAGAAAGACCACTCCGACAACACCATTCATCAAGGATCTGAATTCAGTTCTGGAGCTGCAAACAGTCATCAACACTCGAAATACTTGCAAAAATCTTACTATCATCTGCATACATTAAAAAAGAAACATCTAAAACATGTTTAACTGGGTCGATAAATATATTAAACAGTAGTGGACCGAGTGGAACCCTGCGGCACTCCCGAAGTTATGTGATAGGTGTTAGATTTGAAGCCTCCAACCTCGACAAATTGCCTCCTTTCATCCAGGTAAGATCTGAATCAGCCAAGCAACCCCTCGGAGAACCCGATAGCCCTCATCCTGTCAACAGAATGATTTATCCATCGTTCCCTCTGATAATTCTACAGTGGCATTTTTCTCGATGATATACTTAGGGATCACATTGTGAA
Organism: Tillus elongatus; assembly: GCA_964006375.1. Lineage (NCBI taxonomy): Eukaryota > Metazoa > Arthropoda > Insecta > Coleoptera > Cleridae > Tillus > Tillus elongatus. The sequence goes on along the minus strand of OZ023269.1, from coordinate 88,650,482 downwards.
GAGGCATTCCAAGAATTGGTTTTGTCTCCAATCCTCGTATAGCTTCTAAAACTCTGCTCTGTGCTGTTGGATAATTAGTGTTCAATCTTGCATTAGCTTTTGTACAACCGTGCAAGCTTCTCCTTGTATAAATATATAAAGGACTCCAATGCTGCCATCATGGTGCACAGACAAGCTAGCCTTTGTGCCGCACTTACCAGCCTGATCACCACCCCCCCTTGTGTAAATGCATAGGATCATACTCGAGTTCATGCCCCATTTTTTACCACACATTTTTCTACACCTTCCGAAGGCAATTACTCCCTTCTGTGTGACTTTTGAATGTGGACTTGACTTTTCAAAACTTTTAAAGACTGGTATCTTTTAGCGAATTTTTATAGGACACCAGCAAACTTTGACTGGAAGTGCAGGAATTTTTAAACAAGTTACCAAATCTCGGACAGGATGAGATACACCAATTGCGTGGCCACAGCGATTGATGGACCTATATACCTATTGACTCTTTTTTGTGGGGACACGTGCAGACCTTTGTATTCAAAGCATCGGTAAATACATACACTGGAGGATGCAACAATTAGAGACAAATTTGTTTTTCTTTGTGCACCATCACAGACGCTTGGGACTGTCATGTACAACTTTGGAAAATAATGTAGATAATTTGAAAGCATTTTATCTAATTTAAAAGATAAACTCATTAATTTCATGCATTAATTTACACAGGGTTGGACTTCCCTTTTTACAGCTGTTTCACATTTACTTTTTCTTTTATTAAAAAAGTTATTGGAAAAAAAAACTGTATGTTCTTTTTTAAATTTTTAATTCTATTTTAGGCAATTCTACGCATGGTTGAAATTAATGCATTAACCTATCTCTGACAGTTAAAAAAAAAACAACACAAAAACCATGCCTTGAATCATTTTGGCATATTCAAGTCAAAAGCATAGTCAGAGGTTGAGTTTATACCTGAAATAAATATGAAATTTAATTATTCAAGGCTTTTATACAGTTAACACAAGGAATATGACATAAATTATTAAATTAATTGACACAGCCGACATTTATTAACTAATATGAATTTTAATATATCCTTACCCCATACACCTCAGAAGCACAGTTTTTAACCATCTAAAAAATCGGAATTCTGATGCCAAACCAGGCTTGACTGCTGGGTTTGCGGTCCCAATGTACAGCCAAACAAGAAATATTGCACTTATACATATGATTGCATACAACCAACTCACCAGGAGCATAATCAATATTTTTAAGGCAGCCTAAAAAACTGTATAATTAAAAATCATATATTTCAAACACATTTTTATTCCATTACCCCAAATAAAGACAACCATCGGTTGCAAAAATTAGAATACCAGTTCTTTGGCTTTGAATGGATATGTGTTTTTGGAGATATTGGTGTTGTTTCATCATTCTCTTCTGGACTACTTGGAGATGTAGAAGTTGATTCTCCCTAAAACATTATTTTGTCATCCGTGTAAGAGTTGAAAAATAAATAGATTCAGTGTAGTTTTTGAAAAGTGGCAACATTTAAAAGCAATTTATGACAACTAATAAATATAATAACATATGTAACATCCTTTCATGCAGCAGCATATACTAAATCAACTGATTATGAATTACACCATTTCTACATAGATTTAAAACTAGTATTTAGTTCAGCTTACAGGGGCATAAGAATGTATGAAGCAGATCCCCATACTGTAAGGTTTTTAGAATATGCATCAAAATAATTCATGTATATTGGAGAAACAAGATCTAAATCCACACATAACCTGTTAATACATTTAAACTGACATAATTTTAATGCAGATAAATTTATATTAAGTCTAGAGCAGTGGTCGCCAACTTTTTCAATGTGTACAGCTACTTTGATAATTTTGGAATAAACAGTGAGCTACCTAGTCGAAAGCAACATATGCCAACCTAAATGAAACAATGCATAGTTGCATTTGACATACATGTATTTATTTTTCTAATTAGCCGTGTTTGCTCACAATCGACCACAAACGCAATCGTGTGACAACTTCGAAGGAGTGTTTGGCGTTGTTCAACCGCAATAGGGGCGAGTTTTTGCGCTGTTTCGTAACTGTGGACGAAACATGGATTCACCACAACACACCTGAGACCAAGCAGCAGTCAAAACAGTGGGTTTCTCCGTGCAAATCGACGCCGAAGAAGGCCAAGGTGGGTTTGTCAGCCAATAAAGTCATGGCGACCGTTTTTTGGGATGCACGTGGTATAATCCACATTGATTACCTTCAAAAGGCAAGAACAATCAATGGCGAATATTATACCAACTTATTGGGCCGATTCAATGACGATTTGAAGAAAAAACGACGGCATTTGGCCAATAAAAAAGTTATTTTCTAACAAGACAATGCAAGGGTGCACACATGTGTAGTTTCCATAGCGCAATTGCATAAATTGGGTTACGAATTGCTCCCTCATCGGCCCTATTCTCCGGATTTAGCACCGAGGGACTATTTCTTGTCTCTATACTTAAAGAAATGGCTCGGCGGAACGAGTTGAAAAATAAATAGATTCAGTGTAGTTTTTGAAAAGTGGCAACATTTAAAAGCAATTTATGACAACTAATAAATATAATAACATATGTAACATCCTTTTATGCAGCAGCATATACTAAAAGCAACTGATTCTGAATTACACCATTTGCACATAGATTTAAAACTAGTATTTAGTTCAGCTTACAGGGGCATAAGAATGTATGAAGCAGATCCCCATACTGTAAGGTTTTTAGAATATGCATCAAAATAATTCATGTCTACTGGAGAAACAGGATCTAAATCCACACATAACCTGTTAATACATTTAAACTGACATAATTTTAATGCAGATAAATTTATATTAAGTCTAGAGCAGTGGTCGCCAACCTTTTCAATGTGTTGAGCTACTTTGATAATTTTGGAATAAACAGTGAGATACCTAGTCGAAAGCAACATATGCCAACCTAAATGAAACAATGCATAGTTGCCTTTGACATACATGTATTTATTTTACTAATTAACTAATAATCAGTAATAATAAACTAAGGAGTTAAGGAGTCGCGGGCCAATGGACTCCAGTGGTGAATCTGAGGAAGTGAAAATAACAACAGAAACTTTCGATGAAGCTTTCCCCAAGACCGTCATGCGCGGCAAAAATCCGCATCCTGCACGAGGTGACCCTGCTAATAACTAAACATGACGGATCTAGACAAGTAGGTCGAACTCCCCCAATCTACGGTGTCACGTGACCCGTGCCTATGAATGGATGGCACCAGGGCGATGGTGTCGTGAACGGAACCACTGGAGTACCGGGCAACCCTCCAGAGTAACCCGCCTTGCACCACACAGGGGGTTCTGATGGTGTGGACAGTTTCCCCCATTCTCGTGGGAACAACATGAAGATAATAAATACATATAAAACTAAAACCAATGAGGCTCAAGGAGTGGCTCCAGCTACAGACTTGTGCCTTGAGTCTATTCCGGAAACGGAGACGAGCCAGGGGGCGGCAGCGGACTCTGGAGGTCTCACGACCGGCGTAGATACGGGGGATCAGGGGGTAGCTTCGGCCAGAGACCTGTCCCTGACACCCAAGCTGGAGGCTGGGCCCCTCGGAGGGCGGCGAGCTCCGCGGACTCCGGGGGCCCCTCCACCAGTGAGGACTCTACTGTAAGAGTAGAGGGACTGCCCCGGCAGTCCAAGCGTCTTTCCGGGGCGCAAAGAAAGAAGTTCCGGAGGGCGCAGAAAATGGCGACCAGGACGTGGACGGTCGAGAAACCTGTAAAGGCGCAAGAGGGGAGTGCGAGTCAGAGGAGGACGCGCTTGGACTCTAGCACGCCCACTACAGACAGACGTCCCAAAAGGGCCAGGGCACCTGTAAAGGAGCAAGAGGAGAGTGCGAGTCAGAAGACGCCGCGCTCTGGCTCTAGCACGCCTACTACAGACAGACCTCCCAAAAGGACCAAGGCCGGAACACCGGCGCAGACTGGCTCGTATAGGGAGGCTGCGGAGGGCCTCGGGATGGCGGTGATTGACATCCTGAGGTCACGCTAGACCAGGGGAAGGCGGACCTGATCCAGGCTGCGGTGGACTCTCTTCAGGAAGGGGAGAGCCCGCCTCAGTTCCACCGGGCGCGCCTGTCGGGGGGCATCCTCTGGATAACCTGTGCCGGCCCGCAGTCGCGGGACTGGATGCGGAAAACGATCGGGGGGCCTCGGTCAGATTGGGGGGGGGGGGGGTGACTTGACAGCCGTCGAGCCCAAGGAACTCCCAAAGTGATGCAAGGTCCTTGTACAGATCCCTGACACCGTCCCGCAGGAGACGGTGATCAGTAGACTTAAGATCCAGAACCCTGAACTGGGGACACAATACTGGTCGGTTCTAAGCAGGAAGGCAGAGGAGAAAGGACAGACTCTCGCCTTCTCGATCGACCAGGCGTCTTACAGAGCCCTTGAAGGAACCTCCTTCAACGGTTAGCTTCCGCCCACTGGGGAAGCAACTAAGGGTTAATCGGACTTAGGTTCCTTCAGGTCAACCTCCAACACAGTAGGGCAGCCACGGCCGGACTACTGATGGCTCTGAGGAAGACAGATGCGGCCCTCATCCAGGAATCGTACTCCTATAAAGGAGAGATCAAGGGACTCGGCGTAGCTACTGGAAAGCTCATCTACAGCAGATCCAGCGAGAACCCGAGGGCCTTCATTTTTGTCAGGGAAGGGATAGAGTTTCTGCCTCTAATGAATTTCTGTTCCAGGGACCTGTCAATGATCAAAATCCGATGTGGAGGAGTGGATGGGCTGAGGGACATTACTGTCGCGTCAGCCTATCTGCCAGGGGACAGCATGGACCCTCCTCCACCCAACGAATTCGAGCAGCTGATGGTGGGTAGCAGAGCAGGTGGATGGCAGACCATCATCGGCATGGATGTGAATACGCACCATGAGTTGTGAGGTAGCTCGGACACAAACTCTAGGGGTGAGGCACTTTTACAATTCTTTATGAAATTCAATTTAGACATATTGAATAGAGGTAATAAACCGACCTTTGTCACAACACAGTGTGAGAAAATTTTAGATCTAACAGTTTCCGCCCAGTTTCTGGGTGACTTTGTTAAGAGCTGGGCTGTGTCTGGGGAAGTGAGTAGCTCAGACCACAGATACATCCGGTTTGAAATCGCCAAAGTCGAAAGACAAACGGTATGTTACTGGGACCCCCGCAAGGCGGACTGGGAAGCCTACAGGTCAGAGCTAGCTGTGGAACTGCGAGGATTTAAGAGTAACATAGACAATTCGATAGAGCTCGAGATTGCAGCAGTCCAATTGCGAGACGCAATCACCTCGGCCTATAACGCCAACTGCCCCCTGAAAATGAGGGTGTCCACCAGGAACGTCCCGTGGTGGAACGAGGACCTCAGGCAAAGGAGGACGCAGGTTCGTAAGCTGTTTAAAGCGGCCAAAAGGTCAGGAGCATGGGATGAATATAGACAGGCCCTAACGACCTATAACAAAAGATTGAGGGACGCCAAGAAGGAGTCGTGGAGGAGGCTCTGCGAGGAAGTGGAAAACACGTCCGAGAGTGCTCGACTACACAAGATCCTGTCCAAGGGCCCTCAGACTAACATAGGCTCCCTTAGAACATCCACGGGAGGCTTTACAAGCTCGAGGGAGGAAGCTATGGAAATTTTACTCCAGACGCACTTCTCCGGCTGTAACATAATAAACCAATCACCTCCGGACTGGGAACACTCAGAAATAGAGGTGCCTTATAGGCGGGCATCTAGGGTAGACTGGACAGTCGCTAAAGAGGTAGTTACCTGGAGCAAAATCAGATGGGCCATTAACAGCTTTAAGCCATACAAATCGCCGGGATTTGATGGAATAATGCCCATCATGCTCCAACAGGGGATAGATATACTGGCGCCGGTGCTTACCCTCATCATGAGGGCCAGCCTGACTCTGGGGTACATTCCGAGGGCATGGAGACTGGCCAGGGTTGTATTCATTCCTAAACCTGGGCGTCCAACAGACCAGGCAAAGTCCCTGAGGCCAATAAGTCTCATGTCCTTCTTGCTAAAAATAGTGGAAAAACTGCTCGAACGGCACATTAGGGGCGGTGTACTGGAAGCATATCCCCTACACTGCGGACAATATGCATACAGAGCAGGATTCTCAACAGAAACAGCACTGCACCAAATGGTGCTGAAACTGGAGAATACGCTGGAGAACAGGGGGGTGGCGCTGGGGGCCGTCCTAGACATAGAGGGGGCCTTTAGCAACACCTCGTTCGGATCGATTCTGGCAGCTGTCCAGGAGCGTGAAATAGAGGAGACCTGCTGCAGGTGGATCGGTTCCATGCTCAGGGACAGGGCGGTGTTCACCTCACTCGCGGGAGGAACTTTGCTGGCAGGGGTCGCGGCTGGGTGTCCGCAGGGGAGCGTTCTGTCTCCCTTGCTCTGGTGCCTAGTCGTGGATGGCCTGCAGGGGAGGTTCTCGGGAGAAGGGTATGAGGTACAGGGCTATGCAGACGACATTGTCATCATAGTCCGAGGAAAGGTCACACAGGCAGTGTGAGAGCGCATGCAGACTGCACTGAAAGTGGTGGAAGGGTGGACGGTTGATCAAGCGCTCGGGGTGAGCCCCGAGAAAGCAACCGTCGTGCCGTTTACGAGGAGGAAGTGCGACAGCCACAGAGGTAAAATATCTTGGGGTCGTATTGGACTCTAAGCTAACCTGGAATGGTCACATTGGAAAAATACTGCGTAAGGCAGTCATGACCTTAGCCGTCACTAGGCGGCTATATGGAAAAAGGTGGGGACTAAGACCTAGTATGGCCCACTGGCTGCACACAAGGGTGGTCAGACCATCGTTAACATATGCGGCACTGGTCTGGTGGCCTAAGGTGACACAATCCAGTGCCAAACAAGAACTAGGCAAGATCCAAAGGATGGCTTGCCTAGGCATCACAGGGGCCATGTTTTCAACCCCAACAGCCGCCATGGAGGTATTGCTGGATCTGCCCCCCCTACACTTAGTTATTATGGGGGAGGCCAGGCTAGGACTATACAGACTAGCCTGCAATGGTAGACTAAAGATCAACCCAGGCTTCAGGGGCCACTGCAAAATTCAGGAAATCGTGAAGGAGCCCATGCTTGACATGAGGTCAGACTTCGCGAGCCCGCGAATGTGCAGGGAAAACAACTTTACAGTGGAAATCCCCGACCGTGAGGCATGGCGGGAGGAGACGCCGGGCATACCATGGGACGCGCTCATCTGGTTCACGGACGGATCCAACGGGGAGTGTGGGACGGGGGCAGGTGTTTATTCGGAAGGACCGAGGGTAAGTCATAGTATTTACCTCGGAGCCCATGCAACGGTCTTTCAGGCCGAAATGTACGCCATCATGCATTGTGTGAGGGAGAACAAGAGGAGGGGCTACACCAACAAGTGGATTCTCATAGCCACAGACAGCTAGGCAGCCCTTAAGGACCTAAGTAGCCCACTGGTACATTCATGGCTGGTGAGTAAGTGCCAAGACGAGACGAGCAACCTGGCTGGGCAGAATGAGGTCACCCTCATCTGGGTGCCGGGTCACTCGGGGGTCAAAGGCAATGAAGAAGCTGACAGTCTCGCAAAGAGAGGGTCAGCAGAACCATTTATGGGACCAGAACCGGCTCTGGGCTTGACAAAGAGCACTGCCAGGGGAGCCATTAAGTCCTGGGTCAGAAACCAACACAAGGTGTACTGGGCACACTGTCCAGGGCTCAGACATGGGAAGTCAATAATTGACGAACCCAGTTCACAGAGAGCTGTGGAGCTGCTAAATCTTAGCAGAGGACAACTCAGAAACATAACAGGTCTCTTGACGGGATAAATGGCCGTCAAGAAACACTTGCATAAAATGGGGTGGTTCGAGGGAGACCTGGCATGCAGACTCTGCATGCTCTGAGACAGAGCAATATAAAACTTCACCCTACCAATTGCTGTGCAGACTAGCTCAAGGCACAGTGATTTTGGAATGGGTGGAGTAAAAAGACTAAGGGCATGCACAATAAGCCAAAGGCTGCAGTGCTATCGGCGCAGCTAAGCCGCGAACGAGCCCTGAGCGAAGAAAAAAATACTATAACTAGACAATATCATAAAAAAAACTTTAAAGAAGAAAAGCAAGACAACTGTTAAGTACAATTTGAAGAATCCAATTCATCACAACGCAGTTTTAAGATCTGAAACTTGGTATTATCAAAGGGATAAATAAACTAAGTGAATGAAAACTAGAATTCTTATTTATATTTACTCAGTGAAGGCAACAGGCACCTAATATGAAGATCGTAAATCATTTGTGCATGGCTAGTAATAGTTGTCGAGCTCCTATACCATTTGTGACTTTAGGTTATAAACAAGAAAATATTTTAAATAAATTAAATAATAGCTTTCTGGCATAATATTAATATATGCAGTAATTTAATTAACTACTATTATTCATTAAACAGACACACACACATGCTTTGACATCTGGAAATCATGAGTGATATTACAATCAATTGTCAAAAACTTTAAAAAGTTTGTTAGAATATACCAGTACTTTAATTGGTTATGCAGAGACACAGATAAAGCAACCAATTAAATATTATGTAACAAAACATTTATTAACCCTAGAACACCAATAGTTCTTAAATTGACGATGTCATGTATATATCGTTTGAATTCGGTTACTTACGCGAATGTCATTGCCTTGCCATTTCTAGTAACTGCCTGATCAGACATAAAGTGGTTGTTTGTGTGGGTAGTTCCGGAAAAATGTATTGCGACTCTGTCCTCGGATTCACAACGCATTAGTGTTTACGCTGGTTAGAGTCAATCAAGTAGCAGGCTCTCTTTTCATGCTTTTGTGTAAGGAAATTTAATTTTATACTTTTAGTGACGTTTCTTAGAAAGAATTCACTATGGGGAGATCCCGACTTTTTTTCAAATGAGCATGAACTAGAACCCACAACCGGAATCAGTTTCAATTTATATATATATATATATATATATATATATATATATATATATATATATATATATATATATATATATATATATATGTATATATATATATATATATATATGTTCGGAAAGATTTCCGCGGTCTTTAATGTGAGACATACCTGGTTCTCGGGTTGAACCGCGTCCAGAATTTATTAAAACTCGACGTTTCGGTTCCTGTTGTGGAGCCATTTTCAAGAGGTAGAGGAAATATGTAAGGACAATCTACGGCCTCAATCTACCTACTCCTTAAAGCAGTGGACAAAGGTGGGTTGGGTTGTAGATCTCTCTGAGGCCTAGGGTTGAACACACTAAGACCTTAAAGACGATCTCCGGCGAGATTTGGGGAGTAGGTAGATTGAGGCCCCGTAATCGATCTACAACAACCCAACCCACCTTTGTTCACCGCTCTAAAGAGTAGGCAGATTGAGGCCTTAGAGTGTCCTTTAAAATCCTAAGGATGCGTTCCTCGATGACTCAGGAACATTATACATAATAAGGTTATCCTCACGAGCTCTTCTATCCTCATACTTCCGAATGAAATCTTCACATATAGAAGATGAATCCGGGTCATCCGTCACGCTCTGCACTGTCAACCCTGCACCAATCTGTTCACCCATACTATCAATCTTTCTCTCCAGATCATCAATTCTTTTCTTGAGAAGAGGCACCAGTCGATATATATATATATATATATATATATATATATATATATATATATATATATATATATATATATATATATATATATATATGTTCAGAAAGATTTCCGCGGTCTTTAATGTGAGACATACTTGGTTCTCGGGTTAACAGGAGCCGAAATGTCGAGTTTCCATAAATTCTTGACGCGGTTTAACCCAAGAACCAATATGTATCACACCGATAACTCAAAAAATAATCGGCCGATTTTGATAAAATTTGGCATGTACGTTCCTTTTGTAAGTGGCTTGGAAAAGTTCATTAGCCAGGAAAATCGAACCAGGTTTTCCAGAAAAATTTTGAGTTTTCTTTCGGAAAAAATTTTATCTCCAAAAATAAAAAAGCTATTCTTGTCAAATTTGGTACGCAAGTTTATGATATTAAAAGAAAAACTATATACCCAAATTTAAATTTCTATGTTACAGAAAAAAAAATATAAAAAATATTTGGTGCCAGATCATTTTTATGAAAATTCACTACCATAACGCACTTGCTTTTATTTCTTCATTTAAATTAATTATATTGCAGAAAATGTCGTCAAGTAAATCGCTAACAGAGAAAGAGCTACAAAGAGAAATAGAAAAAATTATGAATGGAAAAGATGAAGATCTATTCCAAGACAGTGAAAGTGATTGGGAATAGGACAATTTACAAGTACAATGTTCAGATGACAATGATTTGGACGATATGTATATTAACTGGGGGGATGATCCGGTCCAAGTAGATATGACTCTAATGAATTATATTTCCACTCATGATAATGATGAGCTGCTTCAAAGAGAATCCACAACCATGGAAGGACAAGCAGAGGGAAGTTCGCCCAACGATGATAAACCATTGATAAAAAATTCGCCGCAAAAACCAGCATGTTGTATTCCCAACAAAGACTAATTTGAGAAGCAAAAATAGTCACAAGTAGACCGTGCAACTACCAGCTAGTATCTCAAAAAGGACAGCGGCTTGAAATATTGTACATTTCATAGCAGGGAGCAAAGGATGTGCTCAAGATTATATTGATAAAAGACTATTTCACACATTTTTTTCGTATGATATAAATATAATTCTTAGTCATACAAACAAAAAAGTAGGTAGGAAATCTATATGCAACAGACTCAGCTAATCTGTCGAAAGTGAATAAAGATGCCAAGAAAGACAATCATTTCAACTGTAAATAAATATTCCATCCTCACATCTCTGCAGCCTTTTATTGTGTGTATATAAGTGGTGAACGATTTTCTTTTTGCTGAACTGTATAAGGTATGATGATAAAACAACCAGAGGAGAGAGAGAGAGAGAGAGAAATGAGTCCGATCCTTTTGCTGCAGTTAGATAAATAGGGAACTCCTTATCGAGAAATGTGAAAATTCTTACACACCCTCTTCCTATCTCACCATAGATGAGTAAATTCTTTCAGAGTATACATACCAAGTAAGCCATCGAAATATGAAATAAAAATCGTCATGGTATGCGACTCTTCCTCCAAATATATGGTAGATGCAGAACCATATCTGGAGGAAAAAAACGAACAGCTCAGGCTTGCCATTAGCAAATTATTATGTCAAAGACTTGACAAAGTCCCTCCATGGTAGTAACAGAAATATTACCATGGACAACTGGTTTACTTATCTTCCTTTGGCAGGTGAATTATTACAAGAACCATATAACCTGACCATTCTAGGTACTCTAAGGAAAAACAAAAAGGAAATACGAGCAGAGTTACTGCATACAAAAGGCAGAAATCGTGAAACCTCAATCTTTTATTTTGATAGGAAGAAAAGGTTTGTGTCTTATATGCCCAAGCCAAACATTACTTTCTATTCTCCATAAAGGTGCCACAGTTTCATAAAATGGTTCTCCATTACAATGACACCAAGTCGGGACTAGACACATTTGATCAGTTATGCAGCAATATGTCTTGTAGCAGAAAAACACGGTGATGGGCGTTATGCGTCTTTTTTTGAATGGTAGACATAGCCAGTATCAATTCTTACATTATTTATTGTTATAATAAATACAGAGTAAATTAAAAACCTACTTCATGTCATCAATTTATGATCAAATTGAGCAAGAGGCTGTCTGAGCAATGGATGCGATGGAGACTAACAATCCCAAACTTGAGGCATACCATTCGGCAAGATATCTGTGGTATTTTGAAAAGACCAGAAACCGAAGAAAACCCTCAAGCCTTACAATGAAAACCACAGAATCTGCGGAAAACATCGAGGTAATTTTTGCACCATCAGCTCTTCAGGGTAAATAAATATGATATTTTTCTTGCATTATTTTATGTCACTTCATCCAAAAATGTACCTCGATTTTAATTATTTTTCATGAATGAAACTTGGCTGTATAATTTAAGTTTTTCTTTATAGTCGTAATATTTAGGACACATTAGTAATAACGGGTATTAAAATCATATTAGTATTCTAGGGTTAATAATATATGTTCTGTAATAAACTATTATATAATAGAAATATTTTACCCTCAAAGTTTTATGCCTCGTTCTTTCAGGAAATAACCTATCTAGGTCATTATCTTCTGATTCAATATTGGATGTTTGTTGTATCCTAGGTCTATGGAACCTCTGTTCTCTTTGGTGCTGAATATCAAATGTTTGTGCTAAGGCAAAGTAAGAATAATCTATACATGCATATGTTAATAGATAAGGCATCGTTACAATTGGTGCTAATGTATTTATTTCTCCAATCAAAATAAATGCCAATGTGACTACCGCAACTACAGCCATAGAATAGAGTGGAACTTTATTTGGACCTCTCTGAAATAAAAGTAAAAATGTCAGTAAATAGGCATATGAGAATGCATTTAATGCAAAATATTTAAATTAATAAGACATCACAAATTAGGAGAGCTTTAATAGTCAGGTTTTCAAAACATGATAACATTTGTGGGCGACTAAGTTGGGTTTTATGATAAAACATACTAAACATGTTTGGTGGGCGTACATTTTGACTCTGACAATTTTATTAGTACTTATTTTTATACATCATACAAATTCTACAGAAGAAGTAAAATAAACAGGTTATATTAATACCTAATCAATATCAATTTATATTATTTTACTTCGTTTTCACAACATGTACAGGGTGAGTCAATCAATGATTGAATAAAGTAGGTTTGTCGCTTGTGGGTAAACTTTTTAAATAAAATGTATATATATCACGAGGGTCGATCAATAAGTATCTGTGTTTGAAGACAGATGGTGTGCTTAGGGGAGTTCACATTACCATCGTATACTGTCATCTGTCAAACAACACCATACTAAATTTCAGACTGATTAATTGGTTAGTTTTTATTTGGCAGCCAAGTGTATCACACGTGTTTCTCGATAAAATGGAAGAAGTGCAATCAAAATCCGTAATTCACTTTTTATGTTTGGATAGAAAAACACGGGAAGAAATAAAAGTGAAGTTTGATGCTGTCTATGGGGATTCTTCACCATCTATGACAACAGTGAGATATTGGTTTAACGAACTTAAACGTGGTTGTACATCTGTTTTTAATAAGGAGCGGCCAGGCAGACATGATTACCGAGGAAATGGTGGAGAAGGTCCACGACATGGTTCTTGCTGATCACCAAACTTAAGTGCGTGAAGTAGCAGAAGCTGTAGGTGTGTCGTACAATATTTTACATGATAAGTATAAGAAAGGTGCTCGCCTGATGGGTGCCGCGGTGCATCATATGTAATTTTATGTTATTAATTCTCCTTCAAACAGTATTGCATTGAAACGCCATAGATTTGGCATGAAGTTTTTCGTGTTATGTGATTATGAAACTGGATGTATTCTTGACTTTATTATTTATGTGGGTGCAGCAAGGGACATAAAAAAAGAACCTGATTTTCGTGTAAAGTTCGGGATACCTGGAAGCATTGTTCTTACCTTGATAAAGGTCTTACTAAGTTGAAAATTGGTACACTAGCCTGACGTTATTTTCTTATCTGCATGACAGACTGACTAATGCTTGTGGAACTGTAAGGAAAAACCATAAAGGCATGCATGCCTTATCAAACAAAACTTAGAACAGGTGAGATTGACTTTAGGTCAACAGATAAACTTCTTGCTCTCAAGTGGCAGGACAAACGGGATGTGAGGATGCTTTCAACTTTGCATAAAAGCAAAATTGTAGTGACTGACAAAATTGGCAGAAGCACAGATGAAGCAAAAAGAAAACCAGCTTGCATCATAAGCTACAATGATACTTAGTTCAAAAAACAAAAAACTTAGTACGAAAACTGTAAAATGGTATAAAAAAGCTTTTTTCAATTGGTGGATATGTCTGATATGTGCGCTGTTGTGTATTAAGGTTGGCAATAGACATAGACAGTTGTAGGTTCTAGTTCTTAAGTGACAGTTGTTGTGAGAATATGGTTGTTGAGTAGTCGGTTGTAGCAGCTGCTGTATAATATGTACTCAGTAATTAAATAGTTTAATCAGTGTCGTAGTTTCTTCTGGTATTAAGCAACCAAGGCAATCAGTCTAAGCGATTACACGACATGCGCATACGTTATATAAAACTAAAACGGGAAGAAATATTTCAACATCTAATTTGCAGCAGAACCTCATCAAGGAGATCCTAGACATTCACCATTGACCACAGAGGGCCGTCGTGGAATAAGATCGGCTAATAGTGATAATCCCTTACGCCTACCTGAGCGTCACTTCATCTCGCTAATCCTAGCAACATCAAAGAAGAAGACTGCCCAGAGAAGGTGTATTGTATGTGCAAAACATGACAAACGAAGTGACACTAAATATATTTGTATGAAATTTAATGCACCTGTATGTTTGAATGTTTGTTTTGAAAGATACCACACTTTAAAGTTTACTAATGTAATAACTCATGAATTTTTTTTCTCCTAATAAAGTACCTTTTTGAAACAAATTTGTGTTCCTCTATACAGATGAAAAAAGTTGAATTTAACACAATAATACTGCATTTTGCATCTTAATTTTATCTCAATAATAACAATAGACTGCTATAGTCGTGTATATATATATATATATATATATATATATATATATATATATATATATATATATATATATATATATATATATATATATATATATATATATATATATATATATATATATGCACCACTTGAAAATTACGTGCATATGGCAGGCAGTCGCTCAGATTAAATGCGCAGCGAAAGGGTTAACATCGTTATTACCAACCTGCAAAAGCTTAATGCTTTTTTTTTGGTACTAAGCTGGAAAACAAGATTTCTCCAATAATTTCTATGGCTTGTGTCCGCCAATAATATTATAAACGTTTGTTGTCCTTAGCTCATATTATGTGAATCAATAATTATATAAAAATACTACTTACTCCCGTTCCTAAAACACTGATTCCAGGAATGACATTTTCTAGAGCTATAGACTGTAGCACTCTCGGTGTTCCATACATGGCACCTAAACAACTGGACATAGAAGACACATATAAACCAGCTAGTAAAAGAACTCTGATAGCAGAGACTTTTGCTGCAATCATAAAATCTTTCAACAAATAATCCCTGCGGCATATTGCTCCCAAGAAGACAACAAAAACAAGATATAAAAATGTGCCAGTACCCAAGGCAGAAAGAGTACCATTTGGTATATTTGTAGATGGTGCTTTCAAATCTCCACTCATATTTATACCAGATAAAATTCCAGTAATAGTTGGGAAAAATACGCCAAAAACTGTAAACCAACTGTATCCTTCATGATACTCAGAAAACATATTCTTTCCCAAGTTGTAACTGAGCCAACCTTCCACACCATTCTCTAAAAACAAAAGCATATATCAAAATTTGGGAACCAAATTTATTAAATAATTTTGTTACTAAAGGTTTTATGTGTTGAAAAAACAATGATAAACAAAGTAAAAGTAAAATAATCAATTAATGATATTATAAATTAATATTTATCATTTTCTTGAATAAATACTTAAATACTACGCACGATTTATCAATATTATACCTGTGCAATGTGTGCTATTCTCCCCAACAACCCATTTATAATTCAACTGATGCAGAGCTTTCAGCCAGAATGTCTACCGAATTATAGTACACATATTTTTATTTATTTATTTAAATATACATTAACAGGTATATAAATCCAATTACTAATGAAAACAAAATTGAACAAATGAGAGCTTAAGAACTAAAATAAGAAGCAAAAGTAAAGTGACCTAAGTGTTATGTAGAGTGTCTCTGAAGCTTAGAAGAAAGCAGTGTAAATTAGAAGTTCTGAATATGTCTGCTGGGGAGTCAAAGATGACATAAAAAAACATGGGATTTGATTAAGATGTGGAACAGGAAGAGCAAATGCATGTACATTTCGAGTACGATAGTGTGATGATCTTGTGCAGAAGGATATCTGGCATAGAATAGTTTTGGAACACAGATTATGCTTTAAAGATCATTGATGTTGAAAAGGGCAGTGCATATAATTGAGCCTTGATTAAAGTACTAATGAAAACAAATTTAAACTAATGAAAGCCTAAGAACTAAAATAATAAGAAGCAAAAGAAAAGTGACCTAATGTTAGGTAGAGAGTCGCTGAAGCTTAGACGAAAGCAGTGTAAATTAGAAGTTCTGAATATGTCTGCTGAGAACTCATTATAAAGATTACACATAAAAAAACAGGGGATTTGATTAAGATGTTCATTCTTGGAACACGAGGAGGAAATGCATGTGCATTTCGAGTATGGTAGTGTGAGAATCTTGTCTGGAATAATATCTGGCATAGAATAGTTTTGGAACACAGATTATGTTGTAAAGATCATTGATGAATATATCGAAAAGGACAGGGCCTAGGATTGAGCCTTGAGGCGCCCCAGATAGTGTATCAAACCCAAAAGAATGAGACCCGCCATGAAAGACGTTTATGCTCCCAGAAAGGTAAGATTCAAAGAACAACAAAGAATCAGAGAGACCAAAGTTACTCAGTTTATTCGAAAATAGTGCATGCAGAATGGAATCAAAATCCTTGATAATGTCAAAATATTCAGCATGAACCTCAATGCTCTTGTCAAGGAAATTTGATACACACTGAGTTACGGTACAGAGGTTAGTAACTGTGGGACGACTTCTTAGAAACCTGTGCTGACTGGGAGAGATAAATGGATATACACGTGACAAATACCTTTCAAGAGAACATTCAAAAAATTTAGCGAAATTTGACATTATTACGACCTGCCTGTAATTTTCAATAAGGGTATGATCTCTTTTCTTATGAATAGGACTGGCCTTAGAGATTTTCCAGAGTTGAGGAAATGTTTGGGTATTTAAGGTTAAGTTAAATATAAAACAGAGAGGTTCCACAAGGCATTTAAACAGTCTTTGATTAAGAAGCTTGGGATATTATCAGGGCCTGGATATATATTAGGTTTAAGTTTCTTAATTGCTAGCTGTATATCAGAAGTATCCAGATTCTGAATATGAAGTACATTAGTATTTACATTATAAGTAGAATTTATTTGGATGCGACAATCACTGACAGAACAACTGTCAAAGAAGAAATCTGCAAAAGCATTCATCATTTCCTCCGGAGAGGTTAGAGTAGTACTGTTATGTTATGTGACCTGGTATTCTCGAGCCTTTTTGTTTTGATTGCAGAAATGACCAAAAAATCTTAGGATCATTCTTGATGTTTGTCTCTGTCCTTTCTATATGTTGTCTATGAGCATTCAGACATCTTATCTCAAAGTCCGACCTGCAAAGGGAGTAAGCTTCATAATCATTCTGAAGCAGTATTCCCTTATATCTCTGATCGAGCTTCTGCTTCATCCCAAAATGTTTAATAAGCTGAGTGTCATACCAAGACAGATAACGTGAGACCCTCATTTTCTTCTTGGGAACAAAGATATCCAAGATAAAGTTTACTGTAGAAAGCATATAATGCCTCATCAACATTAGAAAAAGGATATAAAAAGCTCCAATCGATACTGTGAAATGCTTCATAAAGCCCACGAAAATTAGCTGCTCGAAAATTGCAAGCTGGAGCAGAGTTAGAATAACTAAAATTATGATGTCTAGCATCATTCATCAAACATACGTCAACATATAATGAAGGATAGTTCGGATCTTCAGTCAGAATGGCAGAATCCTGAAATACATTGCAATATCAGTTTGATATCACAAGATCCAAAAGTTTATTTTGATGACTATGTGAAAACTGGAACCTGTGATGAGCACTAATAAGTACACTTGGAGAACGATCGTAAGGTCTCTGAAATATGTGTTGTGGTGATTTGGGTGTTCTCCAAGTGTACTTATTATTTTGATGATTTTTAATTTCATTGAATTGGCTCAAATTATAAAAATTAATGGTGTTTATGAGGAGTGAACATTTATGACTGACATTTCCCAGCGATTGCAATAGTTGACATATTCCGGAATATTAAAGTCACCAATTGACAATATATTGTGCTCATTAAGAATTTCATAAGATTCGAAGTAGTCAAAAAAGGATGCAAGCTGTGAGTAAGACACAGGAACTATTGAAGAAGATGGTATATACACTGCAATAATATAAAGGTAAGAACAACTTACAAGAATTTTGCGGTAGCCTCAAACTGATATGTACACAAGAAGATAATCAGCAAAACTCAATCATATGCTATTAGATTTCTTCTTATTGGGATATGTGAAAAGTATGGTATACAAAACTAAACCACATGATTTAACTGACTTAAGAAGAATTACGAGTTAAATTAGGCCAGTCACGTCTCAGATGTTGATAAACATTAGAAGTAGAGGTGTGGGAAGCTTTGAAATTTCAAATCCAACCAAGCCTTTAGTTCGAAAAATTGTACGTGCCGGCGATGTTAAAGTAGTTCGAAGTTCGAAATATGTAATTCTCCAAGACCCTAGATAATACCAAACTACAAAAAGTCTATATAATTGAGCTTAGCTTAGATATATATGCAGAAATCTAAAAAAGTTTTCAATATACCTTTTTGTTTTTTTGAACCAAAGCCTTGACCTGCCCTGACCCATCGTTTTTTTTTCTTTCAACAACACACCACGAGGGCTTAAAGCCTAAATACTTTCGAGGACAAGGAGGAAAGAGGCAACTTGTTAATTCTGGACTTGAAGGTTTGGAGGTTCGGAGGAGAAGGAAAAACATGCGCCGGCAAGGAATTCCACAACTTGGAAGTCCTCGGGACAAAAGAGTGGCCATAACAAGATGTTCTATGTCTGGTGACCTGAACAGTAAAAGGGTGCATTCGCTCTGTTCCCCTGGTAGATCTGTTAGGGGCAGCAGGTGGAGGAACTATGGAAGAAAGTTCCTCTGAGCACTGCCCGTGCAGATATCTATAAAAGAGAGAGAGGTCACCAACAGCATGTCGGTGGGCAAGGGATGGCAGACTTTGGGTGAGGGTAGGGTCACCAATGAGACGTATAGCTCTCTTCTGAATGGAGTCCAGGATAGCGAGTGTAGAAGCGGCAGCAGCACCCCAGATGTTGGAGCAGTGTTCGAGATTTGGCCTTATTTGTGAAGTATATAAGATATAGACATTAGCTGGTGAAAAGTATTTGCGAGCCCGGAAGAGGAAACCTAATTTCTTAGCAGCCGCTTCTGCAATTGATGTGACATGTTGGTCCCAATGGAGATTTCGATCCACAGAAATGCCAACAAGTGAAAAGGACTCATTACTTTGAATAACTTGGTTGTTCATTGTGATGGTTCTAGGGCTAGTGTATCTTTTATGAGAAGAAAGCAAGACTGAGATTTGGTGGGGTTGAATTGTACAAGATTTCTACTTCCCCAGCCTAGTATTTTTTGGAGATCCACGGAGACAGAACCCTCCATGTGCCTGGGATCCTCATCTAATTGGGGCAAAGAGACAGGCTTAGAATATTGTATATTTGAGTGGAGGGTACTGTCATCTGCGTAACTGTGAACTGGGTTAGATGTGCCTGAGAGGAGGTCATTGATGTGGAGAAGAAACAAAGTAGGGGCTAAAGCTGAACCTTGAGGAACTCCTGCATTAATTGGATATAGTTTAGAGGAATAGCCATCCACAACAGAAATGCTCCGGTTGGAGAGGAAGTTTGCTGTCCAGGTACAGAGTTTTGGTGGTAGGCCATAGGCCGGAAGTTTATTAAGCAGCGCTGCGTGTCAGACCTGGTCGAAGGCTTTGGATATGTCAAGAGCGACAATCTAGGATTCCCCGTGTAGTTCCATAGACTTGTTCCAAGAATAGATGACAAAGGAAAGGAGGTCGGCAGTTGATCTGCGCTGACGGAATCCATACTGCCTGTCGTGGATTATACTGTTTTTCAAGAAATTTTAGTAATTCGGTGTTTATATACTTTTCCATCACTTTAGAGATGACTGAAAGGAGAGAAAAAAGCGCTTTGGATCCTTTCTTGGGGACGGGTTGTACTCGAGCAGTTTTCCAGTTACTAGGGAATATGCCTCTATTGTAAGATGTCTGAAATAGACGAGTCAGGACAGGAGCAAGTTCTGGTGTGCATTGTTTTAGAACAATTGCTGGAATCTCGTCAAGGCCAGAGGCTTTCCTGGTATTAAGAGAAGAGAGCATCTTTCGTACCTTTTTAGTTTTGAAAATGATATCCGTAATTTTATGTGCGACATTGGGGACACCTGCTGGTTGAACATTTGGAGGTGGGTTGAGAGTAGAATTGCCGGCGAACAACGAGGCAAAAAGTTCAGCCTTGCCCAGGGCGGTAGAAACAATTTCATCCCCTGAAACAAGAAGTGGGAACGTGCTCTTGCAGAAATTATTCCCAATAGATTAAGCAAGAGTCCAGAAGGGTTTGCTGCCCTTGGAGCTTGAAGAGGACTTTGTTTTTGATGTGGTTAAACGAGTTTTTTGCCTCAGAGAGAACGCAGACATAGCGGTTTCTTGCGACGTTAAATGCTCGACTGGGATTGTGTGGAAGTGTTTTGTGAGCTTTGACCTTTTCAAGTCTGGCCTTGTCACAAGATTTAGAGAACCAGGGCTTTTGAGTGACTGAAGAGGTTTTCTGTGTACGTGGAATATATAATTCCATACCAGCTTGGATAATTTCGGTGACGTTTTGTGAGATATCAGAGGGGTCAGGATGACAGAAGCAGACAGACGCACATGGAAATGAGGAAAAGTAATCTCGCATTTCGTCCCAGTTCGCGGAGTTGTAGTGCCAAACGATACGTGGGTGTGATGTCTGTGTGACCTCGGGTTGCATTGCGCAGGAAGCGGTGACCATGCCATGATCTGAGCGACCAAGGGGGGCGGTGACTGATATCTTATAGCATTCAGGTTTTGTAGTAAGAAGGAGATCCAAGGGATTTGAGCTGTGTGTTGGGATGCGAGGAAAGTAAGTAGGTTGCTGAACCATATTGGCTAAAGAGTTGCTGACTGCAAAGGCCTCCACTGTGCTCCCTTGTGGATCGGTTTTTGAAGATCCTAGCCATTCCTTATTATGGACGTTGAAGTCACCAAGGATAGTGACCTCAGAGGAGGGATATTCAGAAATCAGATGGTCGGTTTTTTCAGAAAGGTAGTCAAAGAGCTGGACAAAGTTGTTGTCAGAAGGTGACCGGTAAATGCAACAGATGAATTTAGTTGCAGCCCTGAGAGAGACTTTTATCCATAGTACCTATGTCTTTTCTTCCAGCTTCTAAATTGGGGAGTCTGGTGCAGGGTAGATTGCTACGGACGTATGCACACACGCCTCCAGGCAATCTTAAGGAAGTAAGGAGCTCATACCCCTGGAAATTAAGGTGATTAGTGGCTGTTTTGGCACTGATTTGGGTTTCAGTGAGGAAGAGGAGTTGGGGCCTATTAGCCTGGAGGAAATGGTGGACGAAGTTCAGGTTAGAATTTAGGCCACATATATTCGAGAAGTATATGTTGAATTTTGATGTTGGCGTCCCCTGTACACCGCTCTCCTGGAGATCCGAATGGAGGGGTATTTTATCTTCGGAATGTTTTGCACAAGGAGGAGCCATCATCATTTTTGCTTATAAGGGAAACAGACTCATACATCAGAACCAGAAACGTCTGTTGGGACTTCACCGGCCCTTGATGCATGAGGTGGTACCTCCTCGGCCGTGGAAAACCTTTACTATCACATAAAGGAAAATTCGACTACCACCTGCGTCATATTTAACATCAGCACCGGAAGGCATTTTCACCCAATCAACCTACAAATTTTCCCCGAACCTTTGCTTTTAGCCTAAAGAATAAATTTCTTCTACGTACCAAATATTGTATGCTACAATGTACCTAAATTTTGTATTTAAGGAAAATTGAAGAATTTTGGTAAGTTTGATGTTCGACTTTGAATTTTTAAGAAGTTCGATGTTCAAGTGTGAACCTTAGACATACTATTTCAGATGTTCGAAGTTCGAATCAGCATATTTGCTTGGCTTTGTGCATGGTTCGGTTCGACAAAAACATGGGTTTGCAGACTTCTAATTAGAAGACATTGTAATTTAAGATGAGGATGCTGCCAAGACATTCAAGGCATGCATTTTGAGCATTTCATACATTAAGATTGATGTGTTTTATTTTTTCTTATTATCGAGAATGAAACGTGATTAGTTATTAATTTTTTAGTGTGTTGTAGCAAAGTTTGTCAATCAGATGAATTTTTTTTAACCGACAATTTTTTCAATAAATTTCAAAACCATAGCACTTTTAAATAGAGAATGAGGAGATCTTTCAAATGAGGTATCACAAACCTCTATTTCCTAATTGAAAATTTGGGGTACAACTGTCACTCGAAGGGGGTTGAATGCGGGGGTGAAGTTTTCACGTTGCAGGACGTCATTTTAAAATCTAATTGACGTGTTTTGGGATTTTTTATAAATACGCACAATATTTGATACACTGAATTTAATCAATTTCGCTGTTCCAGGCTATATACCTATGAAGCCCATGTATGTTCAATTTATTTTAACCCCTGGATATAACTACTTAAACTGTCAAGCTAACACCAAATAATAAAAAATATTCATCCTTGAGCTTAAGTAAATTGCAGGTAAATTATAGGTGTAGAAGTTTAGAAAAGTTTTTAGCACAACTTTCTGTATTTTTAATTCAACATTGGCTCATTTTCACACCTAACCCCAGGTCAGGAAAGCATTTTCACCCAACCAACCTGAAAATTTTGCCGAATCTCTGCCCCATGTAAAAATAATAGGGATCTTTTGCATGCCGCATATTACATGACAAAGATACCTAATTTTTTATTTAAGAACCTGATAGATTTATCGAAACATTAAAAAAATTCAGAGGGTTTGTAGTTCGATTTTAAATTTTGAAGAAGTTCAAAGCTCAACTGTACATCTTGGACATACTGTTTCTCAGGTTTGAAGCTCGAGCCAAAAAAAAAAAAAAAAAACCACATGAGTTCCCACAGCCCTAATCAAATCTAAGTTTCAAGGCTAAATGTATTCTCACCATGATTATGAACACAAACAGGTTTCACTCTAATTAGAGCTCGTCAGTGCAGTACTAATTACAGCGAGAACACCCCTATAAAGTAATACGGCTACGGTAGCCAGCCTCCTACAACACTGTGTGATGTACGACAAGGTCCCCATCTCAGTGCAGACCCAGGTAGCATGCTGTCACGACAGCTCCAATTAACATAAAATGTTATAAATAGAGACAGGGTACAACCAACCAACAATTTATAAATTGTCAGTCCTGGCCCATTTTCTTCCCTTACTGTTACGTTCTACGGGGTTCTGGGTTTGTTGACTAACAAAACAGAGCTTTTCAAATTAATAATTTAATATAACTATTTCCCAACCATAAACACATCAACTAAAATATTCCTCTATTACAAATGTCCATAGAACTATATTTCACTGTTCGCGTTCTATGATCACTTATTCTGTACCAACACTAATTCAATACTGGTGTAATCCTGTGTTGTAGGCACCTCAGTAGTAAACAAACAATTCGGGTGGAATCGGAACGCAGAAGTAGACGCTGGACGATGTGCACTGTTGCCAGATGAGTATTACCAAGGGTCATTTTAAATATAGAAGGAAATCAAGGGGTGAACCAATGTTTTTATAATGTAAATAAATTATAATATGGCGTCATGTACATAAATCGATATACGACATATTTTGCGGAAAGCAGTAGGAAAATGGAAATGTAAAAAGTTAATTTTCAGCTGCATGGTGGTCCAGGGGAAAAAACGTGGGCCTCTGGACCCAATGGTACTGGGTTCGATCCCAGATTTCCCCCTCTCCTCCCTTTTTAAGTCCATCAGTAATATCAACAGAGGTTGTGCCATTGTGATTGAGCAAGGTAATCTGCACGTTCCGTCCTTCCCAGGGGGCGTAAAGCAATCGGTCCCGTGCCCATGCGATGTTGGGCACGTTAAAGACACAAATTTCCCGGACAGTGAGGTGAATTAATCACTTTAATAAAGTCAATGAAGCAATTTCCTTTGCAAATTGCTGATGATAAATCCAACTGTATATGCTAATAGCAAACGGTATCCAATATATTATTTTGAAAAGTCGCAATGTTTCATGGTAATGAAGCAATTTCTACTGACAACTGTCGATGATAAACATAACCGAGAAAATCGCTCAAAATGGGTTTCCCTTCGAAGTGTTTGTTTATATTTTAGTTTCCAACCTTAAATGAGTATGAAAAGTGAATGAAGCAATTTCTGTTGCGAATTGCCGATGATAAATACAACTGTATATGCTAATAGCAGACGGTATCCAACATATTATTTTAAAAAGTCGAAATGTTTCATGGTAATGAAGCAATTTCTACTGACAACTGTCGATGATAAACATTGCCGACAAAACAGCTCTAAATGGGTTTCCCTTTGAAGTGTTTGTTTTTGTTTAAGATGGACGGACGCATTTTGCATTTTCGCCTGGCTAAATATAAAATATATCTAAAGAGTTTCAAAGCAGTATGCATGCAGGCATATATACACATTCTGAGACATTAACTTGCCTCAATAATTTAAAAACCACATTTAAACCTTGAATGGCATATAACAACAGTCAATGAAGCAATGTTTGTTGCAAATTGCTTATGAGAAATAAAAATATAATGTAGTGTATTGACCCGTTCCCACACCACCTTGACCCAATAATTGTCATATAAACTGGGGAGTTAGGGTCACCTGAGCGTTTTTTAGCGTGGTTGGCAAGACATCACAAAAAGTATTTCTATCATTAATTCGTGGATTAGGCCTCCTGGGGATACCACACTAAAAAAACGCGCCAGCGACCCTAACTCCCCAGTCTATATGACAATTATTGAGTCTAGGTGGTGTGGAAACAGGCCAATATACTACATAACATTTTTATTTCTCATAAGGAATTTGCAACAAACATTGCTTCATTGACTGTTGTTATATGCCATTCAAGGTTAAAATGTGGTTTTTAAATTATTAAGGCAAGTTAATGTCTCAGAATGTGTATATATGCCTGCATGCATACTGCTTTGGAACTCTTTAAGATATATTTCATAATTAGGCAGGCAAAAATGCAAAATGCGTCCGTCCGTCTTAAACAAAAACAAACACTTCGAAGGGAAGCCCATTTTGAGCCATTTTCTCGGTTATGTTTATCATCGACAGTTGTCAGTAGAAATTGCTTCATTACCATGAAACATTTCGACCTAAAAAAATACTGGATACCGTTTGCTATTAGCATATACAGTTGTATTTATTATGGGCAATTCGCAACGGAAATTGTTTCATTGACTTTACTAAAGTGATTCATTCACCTCACTGTCCGGGAAATTTGGGTCTTTAACGTGCCATCGCATGGGCACGGGACCGATGGCTTTACGCCCCCCTGGGAAGGGCGGAACGTTCAGATTACCTTGCTCAATCACAATGGCACAACCTCTGTTGATGTTACTGATGTACTTGAAAAGGAAGGAGAGGGGAAATCTGGGATCGAACGCAGTACCTTTGGGTCCAGAGGCCCACGTTTTTTCCCCTGGACCACCATGGCTAAAGATTAACTTTCTCCATCTCCGTTTTTCTACTGCTTTCCGCAAAATATGTCAAATATCGATTTATGTAGATGACACCATATTATAATTTATTTACATTATAAAAACATTTGTTCACCTCTTGATTTCCTTCTATATTTAAAATGGCCCTTGGTAATACTCATATGGCAACAGTGCACATCGTCCAGCGTCCACTTCTGCGTTCCGATTCCACCCGAATTGTTTGTTTACTACTGAGGTGTCTACAACACAGGATTACCCAATACTGAAATAACTTACTCTATGTGCGGCTCGCCAATTTATACAGTTCATAGAGATTCTAGGCCTTCTACACTGTTCTACACCTGTCACTTCTGGTGCCTTCTAGAAATATAATTCCAGAGTGTTCGCTGTCAACACACTTTACAACCAGCCTCTGACCATAGAAGTAACAGAGTTCATAAACTGAATTCTCATAGACGGATGTGACACTACATTGTCCCAGTATTAGAGAAGAAAATGAGCTGTGGCTGGCAATTTACAAAATTGTTGATTGGTTGTACACAGCCTCTATTTATAACAGTTTGTGTTAATTGGAGCTGTCGTGACAACATATTACCTGGTTCTGCACTGAGATGGCGACCCTGTTGTACATTTCAATGTTCTAAGTTTCAAGTATAAAATTGTTACAAATGATACCTTCATCAGTTTTCACAAAGCTGCCAACCATAAAATCCAAACCAGCTAAAAGCAAAATAAGTAGAAGGATGAACTGTAATTTGATGACCCACTTTACACCAGCAACATTTATAACACTTAGAAGTAAAACAGCAGCACTTGCAATTAGTCTGACAGCCCATTTTGAATCTCCAAATCCCATAAGTTCAGCCATAGATTCTCCAAAGCCGAGCACATTGAGTGCACAACCAACAGCCTGAAATTATCATGTTATATAATCAAAACTTGTAAACAGCATTGTTATAACAATTTCATTGAAGTTAAAAATTTCTTAATTATGATTTTTTTTAGATAAAGCAATACACTGCTGTTACAAAATTACATTACCATGTATTACTGCAAAAATGTTTTTTTTACTTCAACTTTAGCCTATTTCCGCGACTATGGCCAATCGCCGACGCCAGGGCGCAGTTTCATCTCACTATCCTGGAAATTTTGCCAAACCTCTGTCTTTCTGTAAGGAAGGTATGGATCTTTAACGTGCCTAACATCACATGGACAAGGGACCCGAAGGGTGGAACTTACAGACTTGCTCAAATACAATGCCAAAACCTCGGCTGATGTTAATTTATTACAGTATGTAGTAAAAAAATGAAAGGGGAACCCTGGGAATCGAACCCCGCACCTTTCAGTTCAGAGGCACTAAAAATGTTAAATACACAATTTAGCTGCAATAAAAGATTATCTTGTAAGTCCAGAAATACAGTCTTGTGCAAATTAATGTGAACACATTAAGACGTTAAATATTGTTTATTGAAAGAAAAAATACAAACAGTAATAGTTTATAAATCTTTTAATATTATTCAATAGGGTATACGTCCCCCTTTGGCTTTTATTGCAGCTTCAACGCATTTTGGCATAAATTCAATTAATTTTTTGCAATTCTCCTTGATTTTGTCATCTTAAAGCTACATCCAAATGACAGCCTCAATCATCCTACTTTTTGTTGTACAATCTATTTTTGGCAATGTGGCCTTGCATATACAAGTTCTCAATAGGATTAATGTCTGGTGAGTTTCCAGGCCAGTATAGAAGGGTAATCTTTTTATCGTCGAAATATTTCACCATCTTCTTGGAAAGATGACATTGTGATGAATCTTGCTGGAAGATTAATTCGCCAACTGCTTGAACTTTTTCAAGTTTTCTAGACAAACACGTTCCTAACATCTCTTTATATTTTTTATAAGTTTCCCTGTGCCCATATATAAAAAGAGCCACACAACATATTTTTTACTGGATATTTCACTGTCTGGACCAAGTGAGCCTCAGTTAACTTTTCGTCCACACCTTTTCGCACAAATTTTGATCAGTACCCTTGCACCAAAAACCGTGTTTCATCTGAGAACAAGACACTTCTCCAGTGTTCTTCTGTCCAATGAGGATATTTTTTTGCCCAAATCAGTCTTTTTTCATGATAGCATCCATCAGAGGCTGTTTCTTTTGAGGTCTCACAGCTTTTATTCCTCTCTCTAAAAGGTGCCTGCGAATTGTAGAGTTGTGAATTTTCACTTCAGCCCTTTCTAAGTCTTGCTGAAGGTCAAATCTTGTCTTTCTGGGGTTCAACTTGCTATTTCTCAAAAGAAACGATTCGTCTTGGGAAGTTGTCTTCCTTTTTTTGCCGTCTTGCTGAAGGTCAAATCTTGTCTTTCTGGGGTTCAGCTTGCTATTTCTCAAAAGAAACGATTCTTCTTGGGAAGTTGTCTTCCTTTTTTTGCCACATTTCGCCTTCGGCTGAACTTCAACTGATTGAGTCTCCGTTTTTTGTTTAATTATCTTATTTACAGCTCCTAAGCTCACGAAACACTCACTAGCGATGGTCGAGTTCACCAGGTGCCAGTGCTGCCAGCAGCCGCATTGTTATGACAAAAGCTGTTGACAAACTGTTGACATTTGTCAACATTTTTTGACATAATTTAGCAGCTGCTGGCACCTGGTGAACTCGCCCATTGTCTCTTTGCGTGATAGATGTGTGCTCACTAAGTGTAATTATCCTGTCTCTTTTCCTTGACGTAATGTCCATGATTCCACAAACACGAAAAATTAACTGAAAAATGCTATTTCTCCCAAAACCACAAAAACATGTGTAACTGAGTGACAATAACCGGCAAAACGACTGGCATAGACAATAACTTAATGCAGAATGACAGGGTATGGGATATGTCGCAAAATACGTGTTAGAATTGTCCAAGCAGTGTGGCCATGTTGAAATAATACAAAAATTCACAATGTTTACATTAATTCACACAATACTGTAGCTTTAAATATACCATATTCTTAAAACTAAAAATCTGGACGCAACAACTGCATTATGGTACTAAATTTTCACAGAAAATTGTTCAAATCACGAAAAATAACAAAATAATTAATTTTGGAAATAGATTTTTTTTTCAGAAAACCCGGCTTGATTGGGAACTTGAACTTATTCAAGCAGTTAGCTAAGTGAAGATTATAAGTCTGGCATATACCTTCCTTAGGTTAGGTTGTTGTAGTTCGATTACAGGCCTTAATCCACCGATCCCCAAATCTCACTGGAAATTGTCTCTAAGGTCTCAGTTCTCAGTGTATTCAACCCTAGACTTGAGCGAGATCTGCCACTGCGTGTCTTATTTAAAGTGGGGCTTTTACCTGGGTCGTTCTCAAAGCCATTGGTCAGGTCCGTAAGGTTTATTATGCCAGGTACTTTAATAACAGTATTAAGAGGATTCAAACTACTTGGTGGGTCAGGTAAACAATCAATTGATTTATAGATCACCTTGTGTGTTTGTGCTGGAGATATAATAGGTTTTCCGCAACGATTTTTATCTCGATCACTTCACCGATAATTCTGCTTTTGAAGTTGTAGGCTGTAGCTATTCTGTTGGCATTGTCAAAGTATATTTTGCATCCTCTATGAATATGATGCATGGCCAGTGCTAATGAAGAGTCAGATTTTCTAGCTACGAGTGCAAAATCTGACCATTCATCGGCACTAACTTTGACAATGTCAACATAATAGCTGCAGTCTACAATCTCAAAACAAGAATTATCCTTGAGGCAATCGAGATATGCCCCAAGATGGCCTTGTACTTCGATTACCTGGAATCCCATTATATCTTCATTAAACACCAACAAAGTGACCAACAAATGAATAGGCTGTTTTACTGCCTTTCTACCTGAACCAACAAATACTTTTAATCTGTTTAATACCATTATAAAACTACCTGACATAACCTTACCAACCCAACCAATGACTTTGGTAACGACCTAGCTAGAAACAGCACTATAAATACCACAAGACCACCCAGCGGGGCAGTGAGATCTGTCACATGTCTAGGGTTGTGCACATTGACACCTTAGGGATGATTTCCAGTGAGATTTAGGAAGTAGACAAATTTATGACCGATAATCGAACTACAAGAACCAAACCTACACATATCCACTACTCTATGAACTAGGCAGATTTGAGGCCTGAAGAGTTTCTTCTCTTCATATTTCCTTGGTCTCTTGAAAACGGCTCCCAAACAGAAGCTGAAACGTCGATTTATAACAAATTCTTGACACGGTTCAATAAAAAAAATCAGGTATTTCTCACATTTGTGACTGCAGAAACCTTTTTCAACACACACACGCAAGCACACACGCACGCACACACACACACATGCATATATATATATATATATATATATATATATATATATATATATATATATATATATATATATATATATATATATATATATATATATATATATATATATATATATATATATATATTATTATTATTATTATTACTATTATTAGTAAAAGAACTTACCTGTCCAAAACAATACAATAAACCTAAAGAACCTCCAAACCTTGATCCCAAAACATGGGCTATTACAAAATAAACACCACCACTTTCTATTCGACATCTTTCACAAATGCCAACAGCTGATAAAACTGATATTAGAGCCACAAATACTGGAATCACATACAAATCAACATTATATACGATAAAAACATAAAATCTAATTATACCTGTAGCTAAAACAATTCCAACTGCACTAAGTACACCTGCCTGACCTACTATCCATCCTGATCGTAAAAATACAATGACACCAAATATGTTAATCAAACATGATGTAAATACACCATCCCATGTTCCAAATAATACAGGCTGAGAGATAAAAAAATTTGATTTCCACCATGGAGCATCACCCTACAAATTAATTATTAACTACAGTATTATTTTATTTTACCAGATATCAACAATGCTGGAAAAATATTCCTAATCATATCTCATGAGGTTCCCCACACACATACAAGCACAAGTGTAAGAAATCAAAAAATTAGGTGTCAGAACAAATCAGTAACATGCATCAAGTTTTTTTTTCATTTAAAAAAGTTATGATTTGCACCCCTCAAGGGCAGTTCGAACAGTGGAGTCAATGGCTGTTGATTTAAAGCACTACTTTCTCACATTTGTCTGCTATTCCGCTTTGAAAAATTGGCAACAGTTGAGTTCCAGCAGAAACACAGCGGTACTGGTGATCGCATAGGTTGACACAACTATTCGACTGTTGACACCTCACGAACTCCGCTATGTGTCCATATGAATGTCAATTTTTGGCCAGCTTTCACTTTGCTCCTTTACAAATACTCTTTCCATTTTGTAATATCTAAATGACAAAAACAGGTAACCCCCATAATAAAGACACCTGCCAAATGCAAAATAAACGAATGCTTTGCTTTGAAGTTACTATATATTGTTCTCATAGGCATAGCTACAACTGTTGGGCAAAGATATAATACAGGAAGAGATTTTTCAAAATGTAGTTGGAGACAATATCGACATAATTTGGGCCAGAATAGTAACCATGGATAAGGCTTGGATCCGCCAATATGAGCTGGAGTCCATACAGTGGATGAAAAAGGGTAAGGCCACCAAGCATATTCAAGGTGGAAAACTCAACTTGAAAGCTTTTGATGACTGCTTCTTGAGACAGCGAATGTGTTCTGCTACTAGATTATTCGACTATGATGAATAGTCAATACTATGTTGATTTATTGACCAAGGTACAAAAGTCAGTAGTTCTAAAACAAGATGCAAACTAGTGCATAGCAAGTTGATTTTTCAGGACAATGTGCCTGTTCATAGTGTGTTTCAAACACGTCCTGAAGAATATGGGCTTTTTAAAAAATGACCAGAGTCTAGATCTGGCCACTAGTGAGTTCTTCATCATCTCTAATTTGAAAAAAAAGTTACAAGGTCAGAGATTCACCAACAACAATGAGATACAGATGGCCATGAAAAGGCATTTTGAGAGAAGTAGAAAGAATATGGTTTTTTTTAATGGTATTAAGGCACTAAATGCCAGATGTGAATAATGTATTTCACTTAGGGAGAGGCAGGGATTATATAGAAAAATAAAAAATTTAAATTAATAAATGTAATTCATTTACTGCCCTAGGCTGCGAATTTATTTCAACCATCCCTCACATAGTACTTCTTTCAGTTAGTATATTTTTTCAATATTCTGGAGTACTTTTGCATTTGTATTTTATATACAAATACCAAAGCTATACATTCAATTATTACTAACAAATATTTTGTGCATTGTACATTTTATAAGGAATACTAAATAAAAAAGAAAAGTGCTTTTTTAAAGTTCTTCTGCAATTGATTGAAATTTATAAAAACCCATTACTTGAAATTGCAGTAGGATTAGGTCTTGAAATATCTCTATAATCTTACTTGTTCTTCAGCAAACAATTCATTAGCTCCAGATGCTTGGTGCCCCCCAGCTCCAAAATCATAATTGTTTGAGAGATCAACAAACCCAGTACTGTTGGATCCAACTCTTTGTGCACTTTCTGAACCCAATCCATATTGTTGCCAGTTAATGCTGTTCGCAGTTCTTTCTCGATTCCTGTTGTTACTTTCCATATTGTCACATTATTTTACTAAAAAGAACATATATAACTGAACCTATAATCAATAATTTAAAACCATACTAACCTCATAATTATAAATTATACATGTTGCTTTCTTACTTGATAATAATATAATAAGAATTCATCTTTGATTAATTTAAAAACTGATTTTTATCACACGATCGTCTTATCACTATCTCGTAATCATCCTATAAAATAATTTCAAATAGGTGCATTTGCACTAGTGTGTCATCAACCAAATAAACATTTTACGTCATAAGTCAATTTTTATTTTTTATTTTTTAATAAAATAATAATAATAAAAACCAATGGTGTCATTACAGCAGGCTATTCTACGATCCCACTCAGTAGGGCATGTTGTGCGAGTTCATAGCTAGATTTGATTGGTTACCAGTTCAGCGCGAAAATTAAATGCCGACGCCAACCTTACTTGACATTTGTATCTACGTTTTCCACTTTTAGGTTACAATACATTTCGAATTTAGATTCTTAAAATGCTTAAAATAATTTATTAAAAGTTACTCAATAAAAAGGGCAGTGCTAATTATTGGATAATTTCATAGTCAGTTTGACTAAGTTATTCCGTGTAAATTACTAAATTAATCATTCTACTCATTTTAACAAGATGAGAAAACAAAATCTGAAGTACACTGTATAGAACCTAATAGAAGAAACCAGAATCGACATATTATATCTATAATGGGTGTTTTATAAGCTATAACGCCAACTACATTCAATCAATTTATTTATTTATTTCATTTCTACCATCTTATTAGGGGACAGCTTTCGTGAAATTCCTGTATCTATTAACATAGTTAGAAAGCTTATGAACATAAGGTAACAAACCAAGAATGGGGTACTTATTATTCTTTCAAAAAATTGTTGACTCCTATGTTAAGATTTTAAAAAAATTAAAACATAATATAAAGGAAAAGGAACATATAATACGATAAGGCTATATATATATATATATATATATATATATATATATATATATATATATATATATATATATATATATATATATATATATATATATATATATATATATATATATATAAATATATATATAAATATATATATATATATATATATATATATATATATATATATATATATATATATATATATATATATATATATATATATATATATATATATATATATACGTTGATTCGCAGGCATTTATCCACTGTCGATTTGACATCCAAAGTCTTGACCGTCGTTACTTCTAAAGCAGCAAGATCGGCTGCATTGCAAAGTGCCAGCAAAAGACTTCAGGAAAATATAACAAAAATAATTGTTAGAAACTCTACTTTTGCACGATACAAGAGACCGCCTCTAGCCATATGGACTTAATGAAAAAGTGATAATGTGATAACAAAAAGATAAATAATTATTTTCAAAGGTAAGTTTATATGTAACAATAAATATAGCAAGATGACTTGAAGGCACCTTTAAGGAGAGTTACTTGAAATTTGTAATTGCGGAAACAAGGTTAACAGACCAAGAATATTTGACCATAACATCAAAAAACAATTCACTTATGTTTCACCTGAGAAGTTCATGCGGAAGAGAAGATATATGTTCTGTAATATAATATTGTAAGGATGTTGAAATGTCAAATGATTTAACCTATATAATTGGAAGATAATTAAGTCACATTGCCATTGCCATCCCTATAAATACCTATTAGTAAAGTATTTTATTCTTTATATATTCATGATGCGAGATAAAAATTCTAGTTTTAAAATTTGCAAATTGCTGCTGAAAAGATTGTTATCTTAAGACAGTTTTTATCTTTCATTTGTATACTGACAAAGAAGCTTCGCAAAGACATGTAATTTTTAGTGGTTAAATGGCATTTATGATGTTGGAATCTCAACCACTAATCATCGACGTACGTCGCCCAATCATGTATTTTTATTCCATTTTCGATATTTCCTAATTAAAATACGTTATTTTAAAATCTAAAATTGGAAATTGATAGTCAAAACATCAAAGTTCTCAGTCTGGGTCGTTTCAAGTATAAGAATTTTTTAATTCAGACTCTACAGGCGATGAAACTATACGTTCCGTATAACAGGAATAGTAATAAATTTTAACTATAAACCAGTAGGAAAGAAATTTCCTAACCTTACGATAGTGCGGTCCATTTCCCAAATAACTTTCTATAAAATGAGACCCTAATAAGTACACTTGGATAACCCAAATCACTACAACATCTTTTTAAAGATCTGACGATCCATTCTAACAAAGTTAGCGCCATCAGAGGATGAAAAATTCTAACCACTTTATTACTAACATCACTTTTTATAATGAATCTTAGGAACAATTACCGAGAGGGAGACTAAATCGCAGGCTAATTTTCCGTGTATTGTATTTTAATTGCCAGACGAGGTTTTTGAACTTCCTTTGTCACTTTACCTAACAAGTTTCGAAATGTTTATCTGCATCAGAGCGCAGATGACTACAAACAAGTGGTGGGGCTCGGTTAAAGGAACTTTGGTTTTTCATTACCCTAGAAATGCATCCAGCTCCGCTGACCGTCTAACATTTTTGACGGCACAGCTGAAATATACGGTAGTGTAGACAAGTCATGCGTGGCACAACATATTTGGGATAATAACCACCACATTGATAAAGAAAATCTGAAACAAAAGTATTTATATTTCTAGGGCAATAAAACAAAAGGTTCCTTAAACCGAACGCCGCCATTGGTTTGTAGTCCTCTGTTTGCGCTCTGTCTTTGATGCTGCTAAACATTCCGAAACCTGTCAGGTAAAGTGATAAAGGAAGTTCAAAAACCTTGTCCGCCAATTAAAATACAATACACTGAAAAATTTGCCTGCGATTTAGTCTCCTTCTCGGTATCGTTCTCCAACTAAGATTCAGTATAAAAGGTGATGTTAGTAGTAAAGTAGTTAGAATTTTTTATCCTCTGATGACGCTAACTTTGTTAGTGAGACGATCGTTAGGCCTTTCAAAAGATGTTTGTGGTGATTTGGGTTTTCCAATTGTACTTATCAGTGCTCATCACATGTTCCAATCTTCACTTAGTGAAATGAGAACCTCATAAAATACCTGCGAAAATATAAAAAATCCGAACAGTGCGTGACTACTTAACTACGCATGCTCCAGCATTATCTTGAATTAGTCAGCAAAAATTAATTCTGCTTTGAGAAATCGGCCACAGTCGAGTTCCAGCTGAAACTCAGCACTACTAAATATTGCACACGTTGACTCAACTATTCAAATGTTTGCATCTGATGAACGCAGCCAATTGCCGAGTTGACCTGGCGTCAAGTGCTGAGCTTGGGCGCTCATCTGCTGGCTGCCGATGGATTTCAGTGTTTGGAGACTCGCACTATTGACTTCAAGCACTATTTTATGACGATTTTCTGTCATATTGACAAATCGGCAACAGTTGAATTCCAGATGAAACTTAGCGATATGGTGGGTGAACTTTTCCGTTGTCACAACTATTTAACTGTTGGCGCCTGAGAACTCCGCTCTACTCTATGGACTGCAGTCTTAGGAAAAGCAAATAGATAATAGAATAGAATAGAATATAACGCAAGTTTCAAGGCCACAGGATATAATTCTTTTTCTCTTCATGCAGTGCCAGAACCCTCTACTTCTACTAGAATTAGATTTTAGATTTGATTATTGTTGACAGCTGTTCTTGGATTTTGGATGATGTTAGTTGTCATAACAGTTCCATAATTTTAAGAAAATTATAGTTAATTATTACAAAATATATTTGTTTTTGTGTAGACTTTTCACATTCTGAATTCAAAATGACTATTCTACCAACTAAAAGACCTTCGAGTAGTGTGGAAGAAAACAAAGAAGGCAATCAACAAAATGTAAGTACCTATTTGAAAGCAGACATAACAGAGGTAAAGAAAATGAGGGCCATAAATTAACTACAAATCCGTTTTATTTTCGTACATATGTTTGATTTGACACAGACACTGGACACACATAGGTGCACTGGACACAAAAAAGCGGAAGACCGTTTATTTAATGAGAAGGATTGGTGTGTTGTAAGTTTTTTTATTTTTTTTACAGGCTAGTTCAGATAGATCAGTTAGACGTAGAGAGGATATTAATTCTATGCAAATTTCATCTTTATCTGAAAATAACTCATCTAGCAGGAGGTCACCTTTTACTTTGTAAGTACAATCATGACATGTTTCACACAGCGTAGGGTATGCTTATATTCAGTAGTTTTTGACAATAAATCGGATGACTTGTAGTTAGAACAGTGGTCCTGCAGCCTGAACCATAGATTCTGCATTTATTTGTTACATTTGGCAACAATATTCAGCTTCTGAATGTTACACACCATTCTTGCTTTTTAATAATAAATTGCTGTCAGCGATACAGAGTAATAAAATGAAAACAGTGTATTATGCTGGGCTTTGGTTAATGACATAAAAAATTTGTTTGCTTTGATTCACTTAAAATTTTACACACATACTACTTGCTGGGCTAAAGCCAAAGCTAAATCATTTTTGAATGGAAAGTTCAGGAAGTGTAGAAAACCCACTTATCATTCGAGGATGGAAGAAAAGGGTGGCATTTGGACAAACGACATCATATATCGATAAAAATTAGAAAATGGATAACAAGTATTAATCATTGAAATAAAAAAGAAACGGAAGAAAAACAGACTACAAGAAGCATAATGTAGCAATGTTTGTAAATTAGTGTTGATGTTCTGGATTTAAACAGTGTTAACCAACAGCGTATATGTAATGTAATAGGTAGAGATAGCTGACTGAGCCAGCCACACATGTAAAGCTAGATGCATTCTCGCAACAATTAGAACCATAGACTGGTTTCGCTCTCATTAGAGCTCTTCAGTACAGCATACTAATTGTAGCAAAAATACACCTATAAAGTAATACGGCTATAGTAGCCAGCTTTCCAATACTAAGTGAGTGGTGGACGTGCCGCAACCTAGTTGCGGAACCAAGTAGTATGTTGTCACGCGAGCTCCAAATAACACAAAGTGTTAAAAAAATAGAGACTGTATACAACTAACTAACAATTCAGTAAATTGTTGGCCCTGGCCCATTTTTACCCTAATAAAGGGACAAAGTGTGTAAAGCTAGATGCATTCTCGCAAGAATTAGAACCACAGACCGATTTCGCTCTCATTAGAGCTCTTCAGTATGGCATACTAATTGTAGCAAAAATACACCTATAAAGTAATACGGCTATAATAGCCAGCTTACCAATACTAAGTGAGTGGTGGACGTGCCGCAACCTAGTTGCGGAACCAAGTAGTATGCTGTCATGTCAGCTCCAAATAACACAAAGTGTTAAAAAAATAGAGAATGTATACAACTAACTAACAATTTAGTAAATTTTTGGCCCTGACCCATTTCTACCCTAATATAGGGACAAAGTATGTAAAGCTAGATGCATTCTTGCAACAATTAGAACTGTAGACTGGTTTCACTCTCATTAGAGGTCTTCAGTATGGCATACTAATTGTAACAAAAATACACCTTTAAAGTAATACGGCTATAGTAGCCAGCTTTCCAATACTAAGTGAGTGGTGGACGTGCCGCCACCTAGTTGCGGAACCAAGTAGTATGTTGTCACGCCAGCTCCAAATAACACAGTGTTAAAAAAATAGAGACTGTACACAACCAACTAACAATTTAGTAAATTGTTAGCCCTCGCCCATTTCGACCCTAATATAGGGACAAAGTATGTAAAGCTAGATGCATTCTCGAAACAATTAAAACCGTAGACCGGTTTTGCTCTCATTAGAGCTCTTCAGTACAGTACGGCATACTAATTGTAGCAAAAATACGGCTATAGTAGCCAGCTTTCCAATACTAAGTGAGTGGTGGCTACTATAGCCGTATTACTTTATAGGTGTATTTTTGCTACAATTAGTATGCCGTACTGAAGAGCTCTAATGAGAGCGAAACCGGTCTACGGTTCTAATTGTTGCGAGAATGCATCTAGCTTTACATACTTTGTCCCTATATTAGGGTAGAAATGGGCCAGGGCTAATAATTTACTAAATTGTTAGTTAGCTGTATACAGTCTCTATTTTTTAGTGAATTTTCTTTATATATATATATATATATATATATATATATATATATATATATATATATATATATATATATATATATATATTATATATGTATATTATATATGTATGTATGTATCACACCGATAATTAAAAAAAGAATGGGCCGATTTTGAATAAATTTGGTGAATACCTTCCTT
Organism: Tillus elongatus; assembly: GCA_964006375.1. Classification (NCBI taxonomy): domain Eukaryota; kingdom Metazoa; phylum Arthropoda; class Insecta; order Coleoptera; family Cleridae; genus Tillus; species Tillus elongatus. Next base: position 88,611,878 of record OZ023269.1, on the reverse strand, counting down.
TTGCAAATGGCTTGGATAATTTCGTTAGCCAGAAAAATCGGCCAAGGTTTGTGTTTTCTTCCGAAAAAAAAATTATATCTCCGGAATTAACAAAGTAAGGGCAACCAAATTCGGTACGCGGGTTTACGTCCTTATAGGTAAGCTACATACCAAAATTTAGCTCTGTAGGTCAAAAGACAAAAAAGTTATAGGCATTTAAAGAAAAATAAATTTGGGTTTTCCATAAAACCTCAAAGTAGCGATTTAAACGTCAAAATTGGTAACATTTAGGCAAAGAACTTGAATCTAATACGGGCTATGGAAATAAAATGTCTCAAGAAGAATGTTTTACAAACCCTGAAGTCTTAGTTTCAACCGTCATTGTCCTTCATTTTAATAAAATATTTCCAGAAAATTCATTTCAAATAGACCCTTTCTCTGATGCTTGGCAGTAGCCTTACCTATAGAGTTTATCGTTTAATGGTATATAATTTTTATAGAATTTTCGTAAAAAATCAATAAAGCTCAATATATATATATATATATATATATATATATATATATATATATATATATATATATATATATATATATATATATATATATATATATATATATATATATATATATATATATATATATATATATATATATATATATATATATATATATATATATATATATATATATATATATATATATATATATCTTATTATACAAGATATGAAAAAAATTGTATATATTAATTATAGGGTGTCTTGAGCTACATCTTAAAAAAATATTTCTACAATCACAGGGTGGCCCATAAGTCGTTGGTGATACAATTTTTTTTTTTTTTTATCAAACATGCCTTATGTTATTGCCTTTTTGCATTTTCCATCAAAATATAATGCATGTTTGTAAGAAAAAAATTCTGGACGCAGTAAGTGCGTTATGGTAGCAAATTTTCATCAAATGCTTCATATTTGAATAGCTCAATTTGTTATGAACCTATAAGAACTAGTTTTTTCGGGAACACTTTAAGTTTACTTTCGGAAATTTTTGTATATTTTCAAACAATAAAGTTATTTTGATGAAACGTGGCACATTGTTTTTACTATATAGGTTATACTGGTAACCAAATTTGATGCCTGCTTTAAAAAAAAAACACATTGCTATTAAAAAATATTTTAATGAAAATTCACTACCATAACGCACTTGCTGCGTCCAGAGTTTTTTATCACTTTGTGTTATTTGGAGCTGGCGTGACAACATACTACTTGGTTCCGCAACTAGGTGGCGGCACGTCCACCACTCAGTATTGGAAAGCTGGCTACTACAGCCGTATAACTTTATAGGTGTATTTTTGCTACAATTAGTATGCCGTACTGAAGAGCTCTAATGAGAGCAAAACCGGTCTACGGTTCTAATTGTTGCGAGAATGCATCTAGCTTTACATACTTTATCCCTTTATTAGGGTAGAAATAGGCCAGGGCTAACAATTTACTAACTTGTTAGTTAGTTGTATACAGTCTCTAATTTTTTAACACTTTCTGTTATTTGGAGCTGGCGTGACAACATACTACTTGGTTTCACAACTACGTGGCGGCACGTCCACCACTCACTTAGTACAGCCACACATGTAACTTATTAACTTATATACATAGACAATATTTGTGTAGAGTGTTACTAGGGATCTGACCTGCTAGCAGATTCTGAGTACTTAATGAGTGTGAAGAATACTGTCTTTTTGTCATTTTTGAGATTTTCATTTAGTTTTAAGGGTAATCTTTACAATTGATTCGCCAAGGATGTGCAAATATTTGTGTGCATTCTGAAGCATCATTCAGCTGTTTGAATTTCACACAGCATTGCCACATCCTCTTTGAGAATCAATAATTATATTAAATCAGTTAAAATACTTAAACAAATAAATATTCAGTTAATATATGAAATTAATGTAATTGATTAATAAAATGAGGGAATCCATTAGATATTTATCTTTTATTCATTAATGAAATCCTATTTTACTCTGAGGCATAACTCTTAATTGATCTATAATATAATCCACTATATATATATATATATATATATATATATATATATATATATATATATATATATATATATATATATATATATATATATATATATATATACAGGGGTGTGCCATTTAAAACTCCATATGCCATTTTCTTCAAAACTAAATAGGATTTTTGAAAATTGTTCAAGGTGTTAGGTTAGGGATGCAAAAGGGTTGCACCTTGCGGAAAAAATATTTTTTTTATTATCACACGTATATGGCGCTGCTTTGCAAAGAAACTTTTCGACCCTCAGATAATTGAAACAGGCTTTGTTTGATAGATAATTAATTTCCGAATAAATTTGTTCCTATTCCCAACTTTCATAAAATGAACCATTTTTTTAGATATTTGAGGTTGAGTGTAGCATGGTTACAGGATAAAAATCTCCGTGACTTTTTTTAATACAAGTACTGAACATTGTGTTCCTAGGAATATTTTATATAATTAAATGAATATTAGTAAACCACCATAGTGAGGATACTGGACAACTTTCGGTTTTACCGGAAATGACTACTTTTTTTTTATTATTCAAGTAGCACAGACTATGTTTTTACAGTCAGAAAGATCATACATACATCAGCAATTTTTTAAATACAACCATATGTCTGAAATTGAAATTGTAGAGAGATGATATAAAAATACTGTATAATGGAAGGTAAGCTCACATTAAGAGCTATGAGAGGGCTGTGAGAAATGATGTTTCCATTATATTCACTCTTACTGATATAAATTCAACAAACGAGAAAGTAATTTAAAAAAATCTGTGGCTAATGACAATAAACTCGAAGCCATACCACCTTTTGTCCACCACCATACCACATATATACATTCAATAGATAGTAGATTTCAAAGATTCTTAAATTTTTACCTCTTAACGCAGTTTATTGTAATTTAATGTCTATTGAAGAAAATTTTACAGTATGTTTTATACAAGAAATCCGAGACCTAAATAAAAAAAATCAAACATAATAAAAAACAGTAAAAGCAGATTCTAAAAACATTTGCAAGTAAGTTTATGCTCAAACTTAAGAAATCAGGTCAGTTTTAAGAAACAAAAAGTTTGAGGAAAAACGGTAACATCTTGTCAAAACGTAGCACATGTATTGCAGATGATTAATAATGATCCCTACACATTCCTAAAATAATTACGAGTGCAGTCAAAAGTTTCCATCAGGTCTTGCCAAAGGATTTTAAAGAGATATAAGTATTGTCCTCATAAAGTTTATCTTCTCCATCATTTAAGATCTGGCGATGAGACACACAAGTTCAGATCTAAATGCTTTATGCGGAGAATAATAACTTATTCAATAATATTTTATGGATTTGAACAGGATGGGGCATTTTCTCATAATACAATCTCGGTACAAAACTATTTGCACAAGAGATCTTCTGGAAAGTGGTTGGGTACTAATGAAGTTATCAGCTGGCCAGCTCGGTCTGCTGATTTTTTTTTGGGTAACCTAATGTGAACCTGGGTTAACCTAATGTGAACTTGGGGTCAAGGAGTCGTTAGCCAAAGGACTCCACGGGGCAAGCTGAGGAAGTGGAAACAACAACATGAGCTTTCGAAGAAGCTTTCCCCAAGACTGTATGCGCGGTGAAGAGCTGCATCCTGCACGAGGTGACCCTGCTGATAACTAAACATGACAGATCTAGACGTGGAGGTAAAAAAAACTCCGCCAATCCACGGTGTCATGTGACCCATTCCTAGGGATGAATGGCACCAGGGTGATGGTGTCGTGAACGGAACCTCTGGAGTACCAAGCAACCCTCCAGAGTAACCCGCCTTTCACCACAGGGGGTTCTGATGGTGTGGACAGTATTTCCCCCATTTTCGTGGGAACAACATGGAGAACATAAATATAAATAAAACCAAAACCAATGAGGCTCGAGGAGTGGCTCTGGCTACAGACTCGTGCCTTGAGTCTGAAACTGAGACGAGCCAAGGGACGGCAGCGTCCGCGAAACCTGTAAAGGCGCAAGAGGGGAGTGCGAGTCAGAAGAGGCCGCGCTCGGACTCTAGCACGCCTACTACAGACAGACGTCCCAAAAGGGCCAGGGCACCTGTAAAGACGCAAGAGGAGAGTGCGGGTCAGAAGAGGCCGCGCTCGGGCTCTACCACGCCTATTACAGACAGACGTCCCAAAAGGACCAAAGCCGGAACACCGGCGCAGACTGGCTCGTATAGGGAGGCTGCGGAGGGCCTTGGGATGGCGGTGATTGACAGACGCCATCCTGAGGTCACGCTAGACCAGGGGAAGGCGGACCTGATCCAGGTTGCGGTGGACTCTCTTCAGGAAGGGGAGACCCCGCCTCAGTTCCACCGGGCGCGCCTGGCGGGAGACCTCCTCTGGATAACCTGTGCCGGCCCGCGGTCGCGAGACTGGATGCGGAAAACGATCGTGGGCCTTGGTCAGATTTGGGAGGGAGCAGAACCCTGAACTGGGGACACAACACTGGTCGGTTCTAAGCAGGAAGGGAGAGGAGATAGGACAGACTCTCGCCTTCTTGATCGACCAGGCGTCTTACAGAGCGCTTGAAGGAGCCTCCAACACAGTAGGGCAGCCACAGTTGGACTACTGATGGCTCTGAGGAACATGTATGTGGCCCTCATCCAGGAACCATACTCCTATAAAGGAGAGATCAAGCGACTCGGCGGAGCTGCTGGAAAGCTCATCTACAGCAGATCCAGCGAGAATTCGTGGGCCTGCATTTTTGTCAGCGAAGGGATAGAGTTTCTGCCTTTAATGAATTTCTGTTCCAGGGACCTGGCAACGATCAAAATTCGATGTGGAGGAGCGGATGGGCTGAGGGACATTACTGTCAGATCAGCCTATCTGCTAGGGGACAGCACGTAGCCTCCTCCACCCAAGGCATTGGAGCACCTGATGGAGGGTAGCAGAGTAGGTGGATGGCAGACCATCATCGGCATGGATGCGAACGTGCACCATGAGTTGTGGGGAAGCTCGGACACAAACTCTAGGGGTGAGTCACTTTTACAATACTTTATGAAATTTAATTTATACATATTGAATAGAGGTAATAAACCGACTTTCGTCACAACACGGCGTGATGAAATTTTAGATCTAGCAGTTTCCACCCAGTTTCTGGGTGACTTTGTTAAGAACTGGGCTGTGTCTGGGGAAGTGAGTAGCTCAGACCACAGATACACCTGGTTTGAAATCTCCAAAGTCAAAAGACAAACAGTATGGTACCGGGACCCTCGCAAGGCGGCCTACAGGGCCGACCTAGCAGTGGGAACTGCAGGAGGTTAAGAGTACCATAGACAATTCAATAGACCTCGTGATTGCGGCAGCCCAAGTGCGAGACGCAATCACCTCGGCACTGCCAGGGGAGCCATTAAGTCCTGGGTCAGAAACCAACACAAGGTGTACTGGTCAGACTGTCCAGTGCCTAGACATGGGAAGTCAGTAATTGACGAACCCAGTTCAAAGAGAGCTGTATTGCTGCTAAATCTTAGCAGAGGACAGCTCAGAAACATAACAGGTCTCTTGATGGGATACATGGCCGTCAAGAAACACCTGCACAAAATGGCGCTGTTCGAGGGGGACCTCGAATGCAGACTCTGCGGCGAAGGGTAGGAATCAGCCCAGCACATCTTGTGCGAGTGTAAAGCTCTGGACCGCAAAAGACAACTGATCTACGGTCAGTTTAGACCGGAGAGAGAGCAATATAAAACTTCACCCTACCAATCGCTGTGCAGACTAATTCAAGGCACAGTGATTTTGAAATGGGTGGAGTAAAAAGACGTAAGGGCATGCACAATAATCCAAAGACTGCAGTGCTTTCGGGGTGGCGAAATCACGGACGAGCCCTGAGGGAAAAAAATGTGAACTTACCTTTCATCATACATACAGTATTTTTCTATTATCTGTATCCAATTTCAATTTTGGACATATAGTTGTATTTTAAAAAATTTCCGAAAAATGTATGATCTTTCCAACTGTGTGAATTTAAAAAGAATTTGTAATTTCCGGCAAAACCGGAAGTTGTACAGTAACCTGACTACAGTGGTACAATAGTATTAATTTAATTATGTAAAGGGTTCATGGAACCTAGTGTCCAGGACTTGTATTTAAAAAAAATCGCAGGTTTTTATCTTGCAAACAATGCTGCACATAACCTCAAAGATCTAGAAAACGGTTGATTTTATGAAAGTTATGAACAGAAACAAATTTATTTGAATTTCAATTCTCTATCAAATGCAACCTATTTTAATGATCTGAGGATCGAAAAGTTTATGTGCTTAGCAGCGCCATATACATGTGTGATAATAAACATTTTTTTTTCCATCAAAGTTCAAGCCTTTCGCATTCTTAATCGAACAATTTGAACAATTTTCAAAACCCCATTTACTTTTGAAAAAAATGACATATGGAGTTTTAAATGGCACACCTGTATATTTAGTAAAATTGCAGTTTACCTCCCGGAAGGTTTAAAAAAAATTCAGAAACAAGCTTAGAACCCTATTTGGATGCACAAACCATAAGAAAAATTTCTTACAAACAACCCCCAAGAAAGTTATGGGACCAGGAGCAAATAGGGGTGCTGGGCGGAGATGTTATATGAGCGGAAAATGCTAAACAAACAGCTTAGTCGGACCTCTTAAATCTGCCTTTGTCATATTTTGCAGCCATACCTTCTTTAAACCCTGTATACCCCGCATTCGGCTCAGGTTCCATAACTTTCTTGGGGTTGTTCTGAAAAAAAATTTCATGTGGTTTATGCATTGAGGGTGATTCTAGGCATGCAGGAGGGGAAGAAAAACCCCGACGACAAAGTAGCAGACCATTATCTCCACCCCACCACCAGTCAAAACTACAGCGAAGTGTAATCTGAGAATTAGATAGTGATACGTAACTGCAGGGGAAGGGGTCTACTGGGAAAGAGTCATGTGCCATAGCAAGCAAGAAATAGAGAAATTGTGAGATTTTTTTTTAACTTACCGCAGCAGGCAGCAAAGAAGTTTAAATGCAAATAACTCAGCAGGCAAGGAAGCAAAAATAGTGCCAACATAGCCAAGGATGGATACACCCCAACCATTATTAGATACACATACTAGTTTAGCTCTTGTTAGAGCTCATCAATGCTTCATACCAATAATAATCAAAATATATCCGGGTAATGGCACTAGGGTATAGAGATGTCACGAATGGTGATTCGGCTGAATACCGAATATTCGGCAACGCTTTCGACCGAAACGCCAAATGATCGGCTGCTAAACGTTCAGTGTAAGATGTGTGCACTTCCGAGTAAATCGTGTTGTGACACGTATTATTTGTTTATAATTGCATCACATTGTGTTTTACAAATAGTCATTTTTACTAAAAAAAAAAAAAAACTGGTAGCCAAAAGCTTCACAAAAAATTTGGGAATATAAGATTTGTAGTGAAGGCAATAAACTAGCTGTGGGTTTGCTGTGTTTAAAATAGATACATTTTCGAGTTATATGTGCGTTTTAGTTAATTTTCTTAAAAAAATCAACTAATGAGCGAGAACTAGGCCCCCCTAGAACACATATCCAGGTTCAGTTTCAATTTATATTATATATATATATATATATATATATATATATATATATATATATATATAAATATATATATATATATATATATATATATATATATATATATATATATATATATATATATATATATATATATATATATATATATATATATATATATATATATATATATATATATATATATATATATAAAATATATATATATATATATATATAATATATATATATATATATATATATATATATATATATATATATATGAATCACACTGATGACCCAAAATAATGGGCCGATTTTGATCAAATTTTTTATATCCAGAAATAACAATACGAGGGTTTATACCATAAAAGGAAAAAAAAAGTTATAGGCATTTGACAGAAAAAAATTGGGATTTTCTTCTTCAAACGTCAAACTCGCGATTTAAAACGTCAAAATTGGCAACATTTAGGCAATAACCAGTAACGAATATGGGTTATGCAGAAACATGGAGCAAGAAGAGTGTTTTACAAACCCTTAAGTTTAAGCTTCAACAGTCATTGTCCTTCATTTTACAAAAATATTCCCAGAAAATTTATTTCAAATAAACCCTTTCTCTGATGCTTTGGCAGTAGTTTTAGTTATAGAGTGTATCATTTAATGGTCTATAATTTTTGGCGAATTTCCGTAGAAAAAAATCGCTAATGAGGACACCGGCACTTTTAAATTTTAAAATGATTTCTTCAAAGAGCATGAACTAGGCCCCCTAGAACCCATATCCAGAGTTAGTTTCAGTTTTTCTTAGTTTCTGTTTTCATATACACAGGGTGACACATTTCTACGGTAGAGCTCGATATATTCGTTATTGTATACATTAATTATAGGGTGTCTTGAGCTGCATGTTATAAAATAATTTTTATAATCACAGACTGGCCTATAAGTCGTTGGTGATACAAATGTTCATTGTTTTTAATCGAATATGCCTTATATTATTGCATTTTTGTATTATCCATCGAAATATAATGCATGTTTGTAAGAAAATAAATTCAGGACGCAACAAGTGCGTTATGGTAGCGAACTTTCATTAAATGCTTCAAATTTCAATAATTCAATTTACTATTAACCTAAGGTTCATTGGCCAGGAAATCACTTTTTTCGGGAACGTTTAAAGTTTATTTTCGGAAAATTTTTGTACATTTTCAAAACAATAAAGTTATTTTGATGAAATATGGTACATTTTTTCTACTTTATAGGTTATACTGGTAACCAAATTTGATGCCTGCTTTCTCTAAAAAAGACATATTTGCCATTAAAAACATTTTAATGAAAATTCACTACCATAACGCATTTGGTGCGTCCAGACTTTTTTTCATTATTGAGTATTCAACCGAATACCGAATATTAAAAAAAGTGGCCGAAAACGCCGAATACACAATAGTTGTCGAATATTCGTGGCTTCTCTACTAAGGTAGCCAACCTCTGAGAGGACTGTAAGCTATATACAATGGTGACATCTAGTGGTGCAAACAGGAAATTTGCTGTCTGACGGCACCAGTACAAGTTCTCACACCCAGATGCCGCCCTTCAAATAACTAACGACTTTACTATAGAAAAAAAAAACGCCAGCTCTGTGTACTACATTCCTATTACTTCTAAACGTCTGGGTTTGACATGATTAAAAGCAATGAAAAGCAAGGCTTCTTTCTACCAGACAATGTATTAGTCTGGTAGAATATATAATATGAATTACATCGGCTAAAGCAGACGTATACACCTTAGCTCCACCTAGTGGTAATACTGGGGACACCGACTTGTACGGCCCAAGAGAATGGGAGGAGGGATCAGTTCAGCTAAAAAGGAGAGACACAGCTTAGCTTTACCAAGTGGTAAGTGTTTGACAAGGACTTACTCGGTCCAAGAGAGGAAATAACAAGAAAATGTCTCATACCCCTGGGCAAACTAAACTGCGGTGGCACCACTAGTATACTAGAGAACGGCTGGATTCACACACTCGAACTGACTGATTGATACATTGTCTGGTAGAAAAAAGCCTTTAATTTTCATTCCTTTTATTCATACTACATTCCTGTCTGGAAGTGATGCAGAAATGCAAGGATGGATGAGGTCCAACCATTACTGGAGACGCATACTAGTTTCGCTCTTATTAGAGCTCATCAGTGTGTCATACCAATTATAACCAAAATATATCTCCAGGTAACGGCACTAAGAACCAAGGGTTGCGGTGCTATCGGGGCGGCAAGGCCGCGGACGAGCCCTGAGGGAACAAAAAAAAAAACGGCACTAAGGTAGCCAACTTCTGAAGTTTAAACTTATATATATATATATATATATATATATATATATATATATATATATATATATATATATATATATATATATATATATATATATATATATATATATAGCTTGCAAGTGTTATAGGCAAAATGAAATGACCTGACACCTTATAGCGGCTGTATTTCGTGTTGGTGACTCTGAATGTAATTAGAGTGCCGACATGGAGTGTAGTCGCCTCCTCCCGCCCTACGCCGGGCCCCACAACAGGTACTGGCCAGGAAAGACCACACCAAGACTAGTTCGCGGGACAACTGCGGGTGTGTGAGATTACCTTCAGCACAGCCAGGATGTCACTGGAGAGCTAGCCAAGCTCCATGTGGGCGGTCCCGGAAGTGTTGTTGATCCAAGGGCCTTATGTGTATATGAAGAAAGTTAGAGGAATTGGAGGAATCAGCTTCAACTTTCTCGTTGGTGGTGACGCTGAAGGAGAACCGCCTAGGACCTGTATACTGGCGTCGAGGGATCTAGACATGGTATTTCTGCCGCAGCTTGGATCCAGGGACGTCACAGCAGCTATCCTAAAATATAAGTTGAGTAATATTAGGCTTAAGGTTCTGTTGTGCAGTCTTTATGTCCCCTGTCATCGATTGGAGGTATCTCCCTCAGAGAATTTGGTGCGCATCGTCGATTTCGCGGGGGAATACGGTTTACACATTATTATAGGCTGTGATGCCAATTCTCACCATAGGCTGTCGTGCAGCGCCAACAGAAGTCCCTGTGGTGAGGCCCTACTAGATTATTTGGCTACTACAAACCTAGAGACTCGTCAATCGTATCCGTCAGGAGGTGATTGACATCACTTTGGCGAGCAGAAGAATTACAGGGGCCATACCTAATTGGAGGGTGACAAAACACATATCAATGTTTGATCAGCTTTGAACGGGATGTGGACCGTGATGGTTCTCCCTCCAGGAGAAATCCAAGGAAGACCAATTGGGATACCTATGTAATAGGTCTTGGTGGGTCGCCAAGGAGCCTAAATGAGGGAAGACGCTCTATAGAATTATTAGACAGTGAGGCCGAGGCCTTAGAGGGTAAAATAATGGTAGTTTATGAGGCTGCTTCACCAATCAGGGGGAGCCGGCCATCAAGTTTCGATGGTGGAATCGAAATCTCGCCGATCTGCGAGGGCGGACATGAAGAATCCGAGAATCTGGTGAGGTGGCCTGGGACGAGTTCAAAACTGCCAGGACGGAGTTTAAGAAGGAATTACGGTGGAGTAAACTATCCCGTTGGCAGACGTAATGAGACTAATGGTTTTTTTTTCTGCCTCAGTGCTCGTCCGCGTCTTTGCCGCCCCGCTAGCACTGCAGCCTTTGGCTAATTGTGCATGCCCTTAGTCTTTTTACTCTACCCATTCTAAAATCACTGGGCCTTGAACTAGTCTGCACAGCGATTGGTAGGGTGAAGTTTTATATTGCTCTGGCTCCGGTCTAGAATGACCTTAGATCAGTTGTCTTTTGCGGTCCTGAGCTTTACACTCGCAGAAGATGTGCTGGGTTGATTCCTCCCCGTCGCCGCAGAGTCTGCATGCGAGGTCCCCCTCGAACCGCCCCATTTTATGCAGGTGTTTCTTGGCGGCCATTTGTCCCGTCAAGAGACCTGTTATGTTTCTGAGCTGTCCTCTGCTAAGGTTTAGCAGCTCCACAGCTCTCTTTGAACTGGCTTCGTCAATTACTGACTTCCCATGTCTAGGCCCTGGACAGTCTGTCCAGTACACCTTGTGTTCGTTTCTGACCCAAGACTAAATGGCTCCCCTGGCAGTGCTCTTTGTCACGCCCAGAACCGGTTCTGGTCCCATAAATGGTTCTGCTGACCCTCTCTTCGCGAGACTGTCAGTTTCTTCATTGCCTTTGACCCCCGAGTGACCCGGCACCCAGATGAAGGTGACCTCATTCTTCCCAGCCATGTCGCTCGTCTCGTCACGGCACTCGCTTACCAGCCTGGAGTTTACCCGTGGGCTACTTAGGGCCTAAGGGCTGCCTGGCTGTCTGTGGCTATGAGGATCCGCTTGTTGGTGTAGCCACTCCTCTTGTTCGCCCGCACACAGTGCAAAGGATGGCGTACATTTCGGCCTGAAAGACCGTTGTATGGGCTCCGAGGGAAATACTATGACTTACCCTCGGTCTTTCTGAATAAACACCTGCCCCCGTCCCACGGTCCCCGCCGGATCCGTCCGTGAACCAGGCGAGCGCGTCCCGTGGTGTGCCCGGCGTCTCATCCCGCTATGTTTCGCGGTCCGGGATTTCTACTGTAAAATTGTTTTCCCTGCAGATTCGGGGCTCGCGAAGTCTGACCTCATTTTAAGCATGGGCTCCTTCACGATCTCCTGAACTTTGCAGTGGCCGCTGAAGCCTGGGTTGGTCTTCAGTCTACCATTGCAGGCTAGTCTGTATAGTTCTAGCCTGACCTCCCCCATGATAACTAAGTGTGTGTGGGAGGGGGGGGGGGCAGATCCAGCAACACCTCCATGGCGGCTGTTGGGGTTGAAATCCTGGCCCCTGTGATGCCTAGCCAAGCCATCCTTTGGATCTTGCCTAGTTTTTGTTTGGCACTGGATTGTGTCACCTTAGGCCGCCAGACCAGTGCCGCGTATGTTAACTATGGTCTGACCACCCTTGTGTCTCCAGCCAGTGGGCCATACTGGGTCTTAGTCCCCACGTTTTTCCATATAGCCGCCTAGTGACAGCTAGGGTCATAATTGCCTTACGCAGTATTTTTTCAACGTGACCATTCCAGGTTATCTTAGAGTCCAATACGACCCCAAGATATTTTACCTCCCTGGCCATTGAAATGTTTCTACCGTATAGAGTGAGAGTTCTGTGGCTCTCCCACTTCCTCCTCCTCATAAACGGTATGACGGTTGCTTTCTGGGGGCTCACCCCGAGCCCTTGGCCAACCGGCCACCTTTCCACCACTTTCAGTGCTGTCTGAATGCGCTCCCACACTGACTGTGTAACCTTTCCTCTGACTATGATGGCAATGTCGTCCGCACAGCCCTCTACCTCGTATTTCCCTCCCGAGAGTCCCCTCTTGCGCCTTTACAGGTTTCTCGACCGTCCACGCTCCGGTTGCCATTTTTGCGCCCTCCGGAGCTTCTTTCTTTGCGCCCCGGAAAGACGCTTGGACTGTCGGGACAGTCCCTCTACCCCTGCAGTAGGGTCCTCACTGGTGACGGGGCCCCCAGAGTCCGCGGACCTCGCCGCCCTCCGGTGGGACCCAGCCTCCAGCTTGGGTGTCGGGGACAAGTCTGGCCGAAGCTACCCCCCCGATCCCACGTATCTACGTCGGTCGTGAGACCTCCAGAGTACGCGGACGCTATCGCCCCCTGGCTCGTCACCGTTTCCGGAATAGACTCAAAGCACGGTAAACGAGCACGTTGGCGTGCGTACTGTGGGAAAGTTAATTCCTCGCCTGACGCAGCCAGGCTGGTAAGGGTGCTCAAACAGAAGTCAGGAAGTTCAATAGAATCCTTAAGGAAACCGCACGGGAACTGAACCAACACCTTCGAAGAGACCTCGTGCCACCTCGCTGAGGTTCACCTTGCTGACGGTGGGGTGTCACGGAGGCTGTTGACTCAAGTCGGTGGTCGGTTCCGAACGCGGGCTGGCAGCTGGCGGAGAAGGTAGTCGCTAGCGGCCCTATAACCTGGGCGGTGAACGAATTTGCTCCGTTCAAGTCCGCAGGCTGCGATGGGATTTTCCCGGTCTTCCTCATGTTTGTCGCTCTGTCTTTCTATTCAAGTAAACCGCAATCTTATGTTACAATGAGGCTAAGGTTGCTGCTAATTGGAAAAAAAGCAAATTTTTGGCAGCTGCTCACTCCTAACTATATATTTTTACGAGGTAAGGATATATAATGCAATTATAATATGGAGACTATTTAAATACGCAAAAATCCTGAAAAAGTGAAAGGCGAACTCTGGGATCGAACCCAGTACCCTTCGGTTCAGAGGCACACGTTCTTCCCACTGAACCACCGAGGCCGAACCTTTTTTTTTACCATAACTTATTAAAGATTTATTATTAATTACCAACATTTCACAAAAATCTCATAAAATTGCAAATTGAATCATAACCTCCATATAGCAGTGATAATCAACTCTCCCCAGAGAGACATTTCATGAAACGAATTTAGGGTCCATGGCTTGACCACAAAGAAAATATTCGTATTCCTGTACCCATAAACTTCTGACACGTTATAGTACTCGAGTTTTAACAAAAAAATGTTAATTTTCACCAAATCACCTCTCCAACTTCTTGTGAGATGTACGACAGGGTCGCCATCTTGAGATGGCTCTTTGTCTAAAAAATGTAGTGTGACGTTCCAAACCGCGACTTTGGTATATTAAGAAAAAAAACTCTAAAATTTACAAAGTAATTTTTCTGCTATTTCTTGAACCATTTTGCTCTAAAAAACTTATTCTTTGTCGTTGATATACAATAGATTTTGTTAGTGAAAAAAATATTTTGGATTTTGTGTGTTTCTCTGGTCATTAGTGGCATCAAAATTCTTTTTAAATGCCGAAATATATTTTTTTCTTTTCACTTAAAGATTTAATATTTAGTATATAGCGTACTTATTATCACATAAACTTGCGTACCAAATTTATATAGGTTATATAATAGTTCGCACTCATTTAAAGAAAAATTTTCAAAATTCAAAAGTCGCGATCTCTTCATTACTGTCTTTTTTCTATGAAAATTCACTAAAAATAACAAAACACAAAGGGAAAATGAAAACATGTTTTTAATTTTTAACACGTGATTTAACATTTCTCCTTGAAACACACCCGCTGCTTATCCGTTCTTTAATTTCTTGATCGCTATTTTGAGATAGAACGTGATTTTGTAGGCCTTGATGACCTCTTATCATTTGAGACCAATTCCGTTCAAATTAGGCAAAAAACAAAAGGATTACGATGCTGTTGGTCTCGTAAGTGAGACATGTATATAACCGTGAACACCATAAAATGTACTTTTATTATATTTTTGTTTACATCCATTTTAAAGTGTTCACTTGAAAAATTATAAAACCCTTAAATAAAATTTCAAACACCAGGAAGTGTGCAATAGAATTTTACAGTTCTATTAGTGAATTTTCTTAAAAAAAAAATCACTAATGAGGAGATTCCGACTTGTGAATTTTGAAAACATTTCTTCAAATGAGCGCTAATTAGGCCCCCCCAGAACACATATCCGGGGTCAATTTTTATATGTTATATATATATATATATATATATATATATATATATATATATATATATATATATATATATATATATATATATATCTGTATCACACCTATAACTCAAAAAATTATGGGCCGATTTTGATTAACTTTGGTGAGTACCTTCCTTTTACAAATGGCTTGGATAAGTTCGTTAGCCAGGAAAATCGGCCCAGGTTTTCCCGGAAAATTTTGAGTTTTCTTTCGAAAAAAATTGTAAAAAAATTATATCTCCAAAATTAACAAAGTAAGGGCAACCAAATTTGGTACGCGGGTTTATATCATTATACGTAGGCTACATACCAAAATTCTCTCTGTAGATCAAAAGACAAAAAAGTTATAGGCATTTAAATAAAAATTTATTGGGATTTTCCTCAAAATGTCAAAGTTGCGATTTAAAACGTCAAAAATTGGCAACATTTAGGCAAAAAACTTGAATCTAGTACGGGCTATGGAAAGAAAATGTCTCAAGAAGAATGTTTTACAAACCCTGAAGTCTTAGTTTCAACCGTCATTGTCCTTCATTTTACTAAAATATTTCCAGAAAATTCATTTAAAATAGACCCATTCTCTGATGCTTGGCGGTAGCCTTAGCTATAGAGTTTATCGTTTAATGGTATATAATTTTTGTCGAATTTTCGTAAAAAATCAATAAAGCTCAATATATCCGTTATTATACAAGATATGAAATGTTTTTATATATTAATTATAGGGTGTCTTGAGCTACATCTTAAAAAAATATTTCTGCAATCATAGGGTGGCCCATAAGTCGTTGTTATACAAGATATGAAATTTTTTTATATATTAATTATAGGGTGTCTTGAGCTACATCTTAAAAAAAATATTTCTACAATCATAGGGTGGCCCATAAGTCGTTGGTGATACAAATTTGCTTATTTTTTTAATCAAACACGCCTTATGTTATTGCATTTTTGCATTTTCCATCGAAATATAATGCATCTTTGTAAGAAAAGAAATTCTGGATGCAGCAAGTGCGTTATGGTACCGAATTTTGATCAAATGCTTCATATTTGAATAGCCCAATTTGCTATTAACCTATAAGGTTGACCAAGAAACGAGTTTTTGTGGGACCACTTTAAGTTTACTTTTGGAAATTTTTGTACATTTTCACACAATAAAGTTATTTTTATGAAATATGGCACACTTTTTTTACTATATAGGTTATACTGGTAACCAAAATTGATGCCTGCTTTCTTAAATAAAAAGAAAACAGACATATTTGCAATAAAAACATATTTAGGAAAATTCACTACCATAACGCACTTGCTGCGTCCCGAGTTTCTTTAATATTTTTAAATGAGTTAAATCGTTACAAAATAAATAAATAAACATCGCCTTTATTAACTAAATTTTAATTCTTATTACAACCCCACCAACCATGGGCGCCCGCAGGATTTTTTTTTCAGGGGGGGCAAAATCGAAAACTTTTTGTTGTATTTCATATAACATTTATTTTTATCAATGATTTGAAATGACAAAATTTATCATGTTTCTTTTGATGTTCCAAAAAACTTATATTTTTACAAATGAGACAATATATCCAATATAAGGTATTGGATAGACAACGATAATTATGCAAAGCTTAGTGGATAATCAGTCCAGTGGCGTGCAAATTTAATTTTGCCTCGAGAAATAAAAAACTTAAAAATTTAAAATTATGAGGCTATTAAAAAAAATGAAGCGCAAGAGTTTGAGGATAATTCGCAACCTCCTCACTCTATCACATAATTTCACCTAAACCAAACATGTCTGTCCACAACAGCACAATGATCGAATTTTACCTGTCCTTATTGTTACAATAATAATCATTATTTATATAAGATGCATGTTCATTCTTAATTATTAATTATGCCATTAGGTCTATGAAAAAAGGTCTCAGTACCCTGAATAGCATACAACATTGTTGACATTTGTCCTGTTACAATATAGACGAGATTCCATTCTGAATCGGTATCAGTACGCACAAGAAATAAACAATACTCAACACAGTCCTTTCATCAAATTTGATTTGACACTTGCCACAGGCGCGAAAACAATTTTTTTTCTTCCTTAGCGCAGGCGCGAACATCAGCCAAAGCCCAGTGGAATCTCAGGCGCGCGCAGCAAGTCAAAGCTGAGTGGAATCTCAAAGTGAATGTGTTGCGCGCGCAGTAATCCACAGCCAAGTGGAATCTCAGGCGCTAGACGCTTGTGACTATAAAAGGCACATGGCTGGGTTAAGTGGTCGTTATGTGATTGTGATTGTGCTAGGTTGCCGGTTGTGCTCAAAAGATGCGTTGCGCTTTGGAGTGCTATGTAGGTAAAAGCTGGCGGCGGATGTTTCATTTATAATACAATATAATATCTCAATAATTTTGTAATTGTATATAGTTTTTATGTTAAAATAAATATTAAAAATTTAAAAAAGAATTGGTATTGTGCAGAAAAACGTACAAAATATCGAATTCTCAGGGGGCACGCCCCCCCCCCTGCGGGCGCCCATGCCACCAACCACCGTCAGGAAAGGGTGAAGTCTAGCAGAGCTATCCAGACTCAATCTTAACCGTCAGTGCAAACACGGCACATTATAAGCAACTGTGAATCTTTAGCAAAGAGAGAAAAAAATTAATAAGTAAATCTGAAGAAAAATCTAAATAAAAAATGCCTAAATTCATGACTAAAGGTATAAACTTAAACTAAGCATGGAAACACCCCAGTATCTATGCCCACCACATGGAAACCAACTTCTACCTATTAATTGTTGAGAAAAAAACAATTTTAATTTATACTTGAGTTTGTTAATATTGAACATTTTAAATTCTTGAGATAATCGATTATACAAAGAAATAGATTGATACATAAAGCTATGTCTAAACATGGCTGTCTGATGATGTGGTAAAACAAAAATTTTGTTAAATCCAGTTGATTTAGAGTGAACACGTTTATGAGGTGTAAACTTCTGTCTGAGAGATGAAGGTGTTGCAGGGTCATTCACAATTTTATGTTGAAAAGCTCCCAAATGTAGTATCTTCTAGAGTTTGTATTAAGACATCCGTCCTCTTGTATTTTATATGTAATTGGATCATGCTTTCTGACCCCATATATTAAACGGTATCAGCTTTTTTGTACTTTCCGCACACTATCCTTATTAAACCGAGTTAGACAAGAAACATAAATGAATTCACAATAGTTGAAGTGTGACAAGACAAGATACTAGGATAACAACTTCCTCGCTTTCTGGTCAAGTGAAAATCTGTTACAATATAGAAGCATCAGGCCAGAATATGATCTCCCAAGTATGAGCTTTAGATGATCTTCAAACCTTAAGCCACTATGAAAAATAAGTCCCAGATTCCTAGCCTTGTTCGTGAAAGAAATTAGAACATTGTCAATATGAACTTTAAAATTTTGGGTGACAAATTGTTTGTTGTTTTTTTTTTGCAAACCACATGAGTATAAATTTGCTCGGACTGATCTCCAACCGCTACCAGATCTTCATTAATGTTTTGACAAGCTTGTAAGTAGCCTTTTTTTGGAAAGTGATAATATACCTGAGTATCGTCCGTGTAGGCTTGTATCTTGCATTGACTCACTAAACTTAATATTTTAAAAGTATATATTAGAAAAATTAAAGGACCCAAAATGGATCCATAAGGTATTCCAGAGAGGATATCTGTATAGGTAGAAAAACTGTTATTAACCACAATTTGCATTTTTCTGCCAGCCAAATATGATTCGACCTTGATGGCTCATCAAAACCATAATAGCCAAGTTTGACACAGAGTGATTTATGTTACCAAAGGCCTTAGAGTAGTCAAGTAAAATGAGCACACTAATCAGTTCAACATCATTAGCCTTCATAATATCACCAGTAACATTAGCCAAAGTAGTGTTCCCACCATATGTCCTCCTGAATCCACATTGTACATCGGGAAGCAAATTGTTATTATTAAAATAACCAATTATTTGATTATACATAATTCTCTCAAAAATTTTAGACAAAATTGGCAAAATACTAACAATTCTGAGGTCTTGAGAATTATTTAGAGTTATTCTGCTTAGATAGTGACAGTTCGTTAGCAATCTTCCACAATAGAGGAAAGTACTTCCTTTCTATACAAGAGTTTATAATATGAACAATAAATTTATTGATAAAAGGACTGCAATACTTAAGCATAGCCCAAGAAATGTTATCACCCCAGTAGCTTTAGTTATGATACTATTGAGTATCCTGTCAACCTCTTCTACACTAGTAAGTGTAAACATAAAGGAGTTTACTTGACAAATATTATTTCGACTATAAAATTCTATCAAGTTGTCACAATTATTGTTCACATTTTGAAAAAAAAGGGGCGAAATAATCAGTTATTTTATGTGGGTCAAAAAGGTGAGATGGCAATTACTTAGAAGAAGAGCCATGAACTTTCAAATCTTTCAATGCCTGCCAAGGTTTATGTGGATTATTCAGCAACTCCACTGACCGTAGATATCCCCTCTTTTCATTTCTAAGCATCAGGAGAGTTATACTTATAGGTTTCTCTGTCTGCATTTATACAAGTTGATTTAAATTTTTGCAAAGCATCATTCTCATCTGCTTCATTAGCAGCTTGAGATTATCTGTCAGCCATGGAGCAGCAGGGGGCTTCGTTACTTTTCTCTTCAAAATTGGTGCATGTTTGTCAAACAGACTCAAAATGAATGCATTAAATGTTATCAATGTCAATCTTTCGTCCCAGATTATGCCAAGGTAACTGTCACGTAAAAAATTATTTAAATTGAAATTATGGAATCTACGGAATTTAACGAGCTTTGGTTTCATTTTCTTGACTTCTATTTTCAGTGTGACAAAAACCATACAATGATCTTAAATACTGTCTGCATTTAATGTTTCAACATTCTGTAAAAAGTCAGCGTTAGTAAATAAGATGGGATCTTGAAGTGTACAGGTCATTTTTGTCACCCTTGTAGGTTCACTCAAATACTGTTTTAAGCCATATGTTATAAAAATTGATAGCAGACGAGATTATATATCTGTGTGACATAAATGTATGTTTCTTTAATCTGGATAACCCTCTTGTCTCTTGTTTTGAAAGAGACAAGAGGGTTATCCAGATTAAAGAAACATACATTTATGTTACACAGATATATAATCTCGTCTGCTATCAATTTTTATATATTTGTGCTTTTATTTTACAACTGAATAAAACTCTTTGTTGAAGGTTTTATTTTTGTGTAACTTGAATTATTGTCAATTTTCTTGTGCTTTTAGAGGATGAATAATTTTGTATAAAGTGGTTAAATATTGTAAAGTTTTTGTTATATATGTTTTTTTAATCAAAAGAAGGTTTGGCTGCGGCAATATACCATTCGCACAATAGCGTTATATATGTTGAACAGCAAATAAAGTGATAATTTGTGGTAGTTTTTGTTTATAATTTAAATTGTATATTCTTCTAAAATAAGTTTTTTACAAAATGTTATATTTACAGTAGCACCAATAATTCTGAGCGGAAAGAACGTTTGAGGAAACGTTTTAAAGAATCTGAACGTCCAAGAGAGCGTGAACGTGACCAGAAAAGAGAAGCTCGTAGAGAGCAAAAACGTGATAGAATTACGAAACGGGATATTGCTTCAGAGCCTCTTCATGATAACAATACCAGTGCTGCTTCAGTGGATTCAGCTTCTACTGAACCAGACGGCAACAACAGTGAATCAAACTTGGACATAATTAAAGAAGACTGTTCTGGCTTTAATAGTGAAGATGAATATGATGAACAAAGAATTTTGAATAAAGACAATCTAACAGATGATGAATGGCAGAAGGTAAGCTCTTTAATGGGTAGATCATTTGTCAAGTTTGCTAAACTAAAGTGACAGTTTAATTATCTACATCCTATTTTTAAATGTATTTAGGATATTGTGTTCTACGTCACATTCAATGAATATGGATTGTAATTTCTTCAAAAGTGGGTAGTTTCTAGTATAATCATTAATTTAATTATTGGGGTGTTTCACGTGAAGTGGGCGGGGAAAAAAAGGTTTAAGTTTCCGATTTCAGTTATATTTAAGTATGTTATACCTGCACATGTCCTGGTCATAGATACAAAATTTTTTACAGTGGCAAGCCTGGTTCACAAAATATGGGTTTTTGAAGATTTGAGTAAACGTGAGGTATGTACTATGTCAAATGCCTTTATTTAGGTTTAAAAAGGTATTGTAAAATAAATTAAGCACTGGATTTTGTACTTTATTTAATGACCTTTTCAACCCCATAGTTGTATTTCAAAAAACAAAAATATTCACTGAAAAAAATATATATATTTTTGTTTATCGTTTTTTTCGTTCGCATTTTTTATTTTTTTTAAGTTCAATAAAAAAAGCTAATATTGTGTTTAGGGGTCGAGGAGTTGGGGACTAAAGGACTCCAGGGGGCAAGCTGAGGAAGCGGAAATAACATGAGCTTTCGATGAAGCTTTCCCCAAGACCGTCATGTGCGGTGAAGAGCCGTATCCTGCACGAGGTGACCCTGCTTATAACTAAACATGACATCTAGACGTAGAGGTCGAGAAAACTCCCCCAATTCACAGTGTCACGTGACCCATGCCTAGGGATGGATGGCACCAGGGTGATGGTGTCGTGAACGGAACCCCTGGAGTACCAGGCAACCCTCCAGAGTAACCCGCCTTGCATCACACAGTGGGTTCTGATTGTGTGGACAGTATTTCCCCCATTCTCGTGGGAACAACATGAAGAAGAGAAATTTAAATAAAACCAAAACCAATGAGGTTCCAGAAGTGGCTCCGGCTACAGATTCGTGCCTTGAATCTATTCCGGAAACGGAGACGAGCTAGGGGGCGGCAGCGTCCGCGGACTCTGGAGGTCTCACAACCAACGGAGGATCGGGGGGTAGCCTCGGCCACAGACTTGTCCGACACCCAAGCTGGACGCTGGGTCCCACCGGAGGGCGGCGAGATCCGCGGACTCTGGGTCCACCAGTGAGGACTCTACTGCCGGGGTAGAGGGACTGTCCCGGCAGTCTAAGCATCTTTCTGGGGCGCAAAGAAAGAAGCTCCGGAGGGCGCAGAAAATTTGTTTTTGAAATGTTGTGGTGCCCCGTCAGTAATAATCTGATATCTTTAGAACACTTCTGTGTAGAGAGCTGTGCACACGCTCTCTACAAAATCATCTGAAGGAAGAATTTGAGTGGTGACTGTGAAGTGATATGTACCAATCCAAATTGCACATTTGTTATTTGGTTTTCATCAAATACTATTTTCAGGTGCTTACGGAGTTTAGTAAGGCCGGGACAGTGGCTACAACGTTCGTTGGATGGTGATTTTTGTCATCAAATGGCAAGTTGGTGAAGGATTTGGACACATTGTGTTTTTAGGCAATCTTTATAGGTTAAGGTGGTCTCTGACTGAGACTTAAGAGATGGAATGTCTCCACCGTTTAACATCAATTTTACATTTTGATGATAAATACACATGCAGACTACATGTGTGCCTGGGTCTCCAGTAAAAATGCATTGCTTAGGCCGCAATGTGAAGAATTTCGTGAGGCTTACCTTTGTATCAGTATATTCCAATTTAAACTGTTGATATAACTCATTGATGTTCCACACTAAGAGCTGCTTCTGTAAATGCACTCTTTTCCCGTCATCTAATTTGACAGACACAAAATCTTTTTCCAGGCATTATCCGGGTGTTATCTTCTCTTATCCTTAGGTAAAATGTTCTTACTAGGTTTTCGGTTTCAGATGATAATTTCCAACCTTCATGTGGATTAGGTGATGATAAAATACCCTTCTTCACCAGTTCTTTTGCCTTTTTTGCTTTCCGTCTAGATGTGTAAAATTCCCCAGCAAGATTTTTTCACTCCACGATTTAGGTGCCAAAGTGAGGATCATTGTTTTCACGGAAGTAGATGTGGAAGGACCATTACATTTTTCCTTTAACTGTAGAAGAATTTCATTTTCATTCGTGTTGTCTATCTGTGTTGAAGTATTCGTAAACTTACTATCTTCAGGAATAAAAGATACACCTTGTGATTGTTGTGAAAGTTCAATTGATGATTGGCTGCTCGGGACGGAATCTTGACTAACTTTTGGCGACAATTTACTACTGAGATGTCTGCATTGTTTATACACATATAAATTACTCATAAATGACCACTTTACTGCTAACGTTTTCAATAATTTTCTCAAAGTTTTATGTTTCTTATGAAACTAAACGAAATGGATTAAAACACTAATCACCATAAAGAGCTATAATAATAACGAACAAAAAAACACTTGCCATGCACTCTACTACCTAGTAAGTAGATGCTAAGCAAACTAACGGAAAAAGTTAAATGTTTCAAGATGCCTCATTCACGCAAGCTAGATTTACATACTAAGAAACCATTTCCCACTTAAGAGATGGTGGTAGTGAAACAGAAATGGTCAAATTATACTTGAAATATACAAAAGGGCATTATTAGCCGACGTTATAGTTTGAATGAATGTTTATGTAAGTCACAATGCGAAAACAGGGTTGCCGCCACACTTTGCCATTATAATACCTATAATCCTAAACAACTGTGCGGCCCGTTATCAAACTTTGCATGGAGTATAAACACAATATTAGCTTTTTTTAAACTTAAAAAAAAATAAAAAAATGTGAACTTTGTAAAAAACGATGAACAAACATATTTTAATACTTTTTCAGGGATTTTTTATGTTTTTTTTTAAATACAAGTATGGGGTTGAAAATGTCATTAAATAAAATATAAAATACAATGGTTAATTTATTTTACTATTCCTTTTTTTAACTGAATAACGACATTTAAATTAGTACATACCTCCCAGTTATTTCAATCTTCAAAGCCCCATACTTTGTGAACCAGGCTTGCCACTGTAAAAATATTTTGTATCTGTGTCGAGAACATGTGCAGGTATAACTCACTCAAATATAACTGAAATCGGAAACTCAAAACTTTTTCCCTGTCCGTTCACCTGAAATGTCCCTATTAAAAGTGTGTAAGTTTAGGCAAAAATGTATATTATTTTAGAGAGATGATTACTTTTCAAGAAATATGTCCAAGTTGGGATATGAAATAAATCAGATGAATCAGGACGGTGCTTGCTTATTCAGGTCAATTGCAGATCAAGTATACGGAGATCAGGAATTTCATTATCAAGTACGACAGGATTGCATGAACTATATAGTAAGTATTTCTGTACAACACCTTTAACATTTGCTTGCAGTTCATTAGAAAGTAGGTTCAAATGCTCCCAATTTTGAGAAAACAAATAGTAGTAATATACAGGGTGTAGCATAACGTCATGCAGATATTTCAGGCGGTGATAGTACTCTGCAAAATTTAAAAAATATGTTAATAGACCTATGGTCAAAAACATACCATTTTTTATATACAGGGTAACAAAGCTCCAATTTTTTTTAATCATATTTTGCATTTTTCTCGTATACCTTGAGATAAATTTTTAAAATTTGGTACACCTAATTTCTTTAAGAGCCTCTACAATACAATGTCAAAATCGTCGGTCGTTATATACAGGCTCTTATGTTTCCTTGGGTCATGTACTATTTTATGCTTTGTAACTTTTTTTGGAATGCCTGTATGAATTCTGATAGAAAATTTAAATTTCCTCTTCATTTTTAAGCTTTTTGGTCTTTTGCATTATTCTTGTATCTTTCACTGTTTTCGATTAATCTGCAAAAATAACTGTTGATGCATATCCAATAATAATAAAAAATAAATTCGTACGCTGGGTCACCTTATTTGTCAATGTTGCTTGTTGACTTTTTGGCTTTTGCATTAAGTTCATTGTTTCCTTTGATGTTTCTGTTTTTGAGTTATTTGATTATGGTTGAGTTTACTAATCGAGAGTATGCAGAAATGCATTTAATCCATGGAAAAGCCAATTGAAACTCTTATGAACCCTGTAGACTCTATGCACGTAGATATCCTAATCGAATACTACCTAACCCAAAGATGTTTTCAAATGCACATATGCGGCTGTGTGAAACTGGAACATTCAAGAAGTCCACTTATTTTGGAGGAGCAAATCAAACAATGAGAACTCCAGAAGTCGAAGGAGCAGTCCTGAATTAAGTGGAAAATAACCCTGCTATGAGTAAAAGAAAAATTGCATCAATATTAACTATTTCATTTATGATTGCCTGGAGAATTTTGGTAGATAACTTAATGAACCCTTACCATGCCACAAGGGTTCAAGCTCTTATCCCACGTGACTTTCCTCTCGTGTAAGTTTTTGCCAATGGTTCCTACAAATGCTCGCACAAAATCCGTTGTTGGCAAATACAATTTTATTTAGTGATGAAGCAAGCGTTTCCAGGAATGCCATCTGGAATCTCCATAACGAAAATTTTTTGGTCAGAAGAAAATCCGCATGTACCATGCAAAAATAATTCTCAACAGCAGTTTTCTGTAAATGTGTGTTTTTTTTTTTCAATTATATTTACTTTTAATTTAATAAATATGATTCAATGTTAGGAATTGCTTCAGATAGTTGATTACTAGGACAGCTGATTATTGAGTTTCCTTACTTTCTTTAAGTCCTTAAGTTGCATCGATAGCTGTTTCTGCAGCTTAATTGAAAACGGTGACAGATACGAGAATAATGCAAAAGACCAAAAAGCTGAAAAAATGAAAAGGAAATTCAAATTTGAAATTCATATAGGATGCTCCAAAAAACAGTTATAAAGTATAAAATAGTACACGACCCAAGAAAACATAAGACCTGTTTATTGCGACAAATGATTTTGACATTTTATTGTAGAGGCTCTTAAAGATAATAATAATAAAATACTCCACAAGAATTCTCACAAGCAAAGCACATCAATTATACTGGACGCATACCCCAACAGACTATTTAGTAGGACCCAAGATGATAGATCTCTACGGTTGTCCCTGAAAGAGTACGAGAAATAATTTTCGCTTGAAAGTGGACACGGAACTCGTTTTGAGGGCATCATCGACAGCGTTGTAAACAGTGTATATCTGGTACGTAAATGACCTTCTGGACAAGGTTAGTCTGTGTTTTGGCGGCGAGATCAGTCCTTTCTTTCTAACATCCACACTATGTACATCAGTCGTATAAGTGATCCTTCTGGATAAGTAAGGAGGACAGTTTGTCTTGATGACACTATGATAGAGTGCCACCGCCCTGAGTGTAAATCTACTTTACATATTTAGCCACCCCGACTCCATGAGCTTACACGAAATGCGCTGATACTTCCAAACACCATAGGCAAATCTCAAACACGTATTCTGTAACCGCTGAATTCTTCCAGCATCATAAGCATCTACACACGCATAGTAAAGCTCTGAGCAGTATGTAAACTGCGAGAGAACCAAAGCATTTCCCAGCATCAGTTTGGTCTCCACAGGAAAATAGGTTCGAAGTGGAAAGAGCAACCGCAGACTGTTATATGCCTTCTGTAAACACGAGCTAATGTGCTGCCTGTACCTAAATGTATTACCCATTATTATGTCCAAATTCCTAACTTCATCCACAAGCTTAAGGCAAACTCCACCACTCTCACGTCACTCTTAACCCTCTCGCAATGCACTTGGCTACCAAAGGGAATTACCGACGACTTACCGGGATTCAGGCGCAGTGAATGCTGCTCAGCCAGCTGACGGAAATCGTCCAAATCACTATTAATCCTTGCCACGGCATCTGCAACGTCACAAACATCAAAAGACATGTAAACCTGTGTGTCATCCGCATACATCTGTATGCTTGAATATCTCAACGCATCACTGAATAGATTCCTGTGGCACTCCACTCTGTACAAAGCGAGCCACAGGTGTAATAGGTGTACCAAATTACAAAAATTTAATTCAAAGCATACGAGAGAAAAACGTAATGTCACCTTGTATATAAAAATGGTGTGTTTTTGACCATGGGTCTGTTTTTTTGAGCATCCTGTATGAATTCCAAATTTTAATTTCCTTTTCATTTCTTCAGTTTTTGATCTTTTGCATTATTCTCCTATCTTTCACTGTTTTCGATCTATGAACATTTTTTTTTCTTATTTTATAGAGTACAATTACCCCCCTGAAATATCTTCTGGAATATTGCACTACACTGTAATCACTTTTAAATATACACTTTATTTGTTTGCTGTATGTTTGTGATTTCTTATTGGGTTGCGTGGACTGCAGTTTCGAACCGTCCCGGTTCATCAGCACGTGCACCGTCTTGGTTCGAAACTGCAGTCCACGCAAACCAATAAGAAATCACAAACGTACAGCAAACAAATAAAGTGTATATATATATATATATATATATATATATATATATATATATATATATATATATATATATATATATATTGCAAGTAAATTATACAGTGTATTATACACAAAAGCATAGCTGGTGCATGTATGCAATACAATTTTTTATATAAATGTCCAAATAAAAATTTCAAAAATTTTCAAAGCAAAGTAGCTGAATTTTCTAGGTTTTAATTGGTCTTTTACTGAAGTTTAGTCTGCTATAGCTTTAGACAAAATGTCAGGCAAAAATACCAACAGACCATGGCCTATGAGTTTGTAAAATACAAATTGTCTCGTTAACGTCAGCCTGGAAAGTCTACATTCTTTTAAGTACACTTTTGAGAAACCAATTCATTACAATACACTACAGTATCATCAGAAGATGAATAAAACTAACACTAATAATGTTTTGAGTAAATTTTGTTCTCTAAAGCGTGCCTATCATTCTTTTACAAAACATTTCAGGCAAAAATACCAATGGAACATGGTCCCTAAGTTTGGAAAATTCAGATTGTCTAGTTAACATCTGCCTGGAAAATCTACATTCTTTTAAGTACACTCTTGAGAAACTAATTCATCACAAGACATTTTTAGACCCAATGACCGTTTTTACAACAAAGTTTTTTTTATCAGAAGATGAATAACAGTAGAACTGATAATATCTTGTGCGAATTGTGTTCTTAAAGTGTACCTATGATTATTTTACAAAACAAATTATTGCGAGCGAGTATGCAAGTTTTTATAAGAATCCAATATAAAGTAAGATAATGAGTAAAAATGGGAACCTGTGATGAGCACTGATAAGTACAATTTGGAGAACCCAATTCATCACAATACAGTTTTCAGACCTGATGATTGTTTCGCTAACAAAGTTAACGTCATCAGAGGGATGAATAAACTGTACTGTTTCCAAAATATGTCTGCCAGAAGGGCGTTCTAAAGCTTAGATGCTCTAGAAAGAACGAAGATTCGTAACAAACCATTGGACAAGTTGGTAATTTGACAGTAAAAGCATATGCTTTTTGACTAATTAAAGGTCGTAAGCTGAGCTACTAATGAAGTAATTTCTAAGGAGCAATGTCATGCACAATAGGCCAAGGGCTTCAGTGCTACCGGGGCAGCAAAGCCGCGGACGAGCCCTGAGGGAGAACAAAAAGGAACAATGGCAATAGTTGTATCGATAGATTGCCAGCCTTTCTCTTGTGGTAGAGAAAGAAGCGTGATTGACTGTGATATATGAAGCTACTATAAGGTGAACAGCTTGTTTCTGAATAGAATCTAGGAGGGAGAAGGTTGTTTTTTGGCCAGCACATGAGAACAATATTCCAACTGTGGACATATCTGTGCTTTATATTGCGTCAAAAGCTGCTGTGATAAAAACAAACTTTTAACCTAAAACAGAAATCCAGGCTCTTTGCTGCTGCTTTAGCAATATTGTAAACAGGTAACTGCGCAGCAAAGATTTTCTGCAACAGTTATACCCAATGTAGAGATTCTGGATTTTTTATGCAATATTTAGCCAGCCATCTGAAAATCTGTGTCTTGCATGCCACTCTTCCTAGATGAGGCAATTATGTGTTTTGAGGCATTAAACATAACTAGATTTGCAGAATTTTAGCTGAGAATCTTAAACAGGTCATCATTTAGGGACTGTTAATTCCAACTCTCATTGATAAGGAGATAGAAGCATATATTGGCTGAGTCGATGAGAATGTGCTGTGAAGAGTATTGTCATCAGTGAAGCTGTGAATCGGGTTGTTGGTTGTTGACAGACCATTTATATACAGAAGAAAAAGTGTGGGAGCCAAAACAACCCTATGGACTACCAGCATTATTTTTTAATTCATCTGACATTGTATAATGAAAGCTTATTGAGGAGTGCTGCATGCCAGACCCGATCAAATGTTCGTTTCCAGGAAGATGGAAATACCCCCATCTTATAGGTCATCGAAAAGAGGCGACATAAAATTTCAGTCAGTTCAGGCACACACAATTTAAGAACTACTGCTGGGGTTCCATCGAATCCTGATGCTTTTTTAATGTCTAAATTTTCCAATATGTGCTTAACAGTAGAATGTCTAAAAAATATTTCTCCAATTTTGGACTTTACAGCTGGAATAGTTAGTGGGCTCTTTCCCTGCGGATCAAGTGTGGAATTAAAAGCAAATACACGGGCGAATAGATCAGCCTCTACCTTTGCAGATTCAGCGAATACTCCATCATTTGAAGCTGGGGGAGGAAAGGAACTGGTGGTGAAATTTCTACCTATGATTTTTGCCATAGACCAAGAAATTATTTTCTGGTTCATGCTGTAAATTAAAGTTCACCAAGATTGTGGCATTGTATTTTGTGCAAGTTGAATGACTGCACGTTCTGCCTTCTGGAGGAGGCGTTAAGCCGTCAGTCCCATGTAGCATGCGATGTTCGGCACGTTAAATATCCCAACCTTCTTTGCAGAAAGGGGGATTCGGCGAACATTTTCAGGATAGGGGGGTGAAACTGCTCACTGAAACAGTTGACCAATAAATTTACTTCGTCAATTTCAAAACATATGAGATAGTGGGACTCAAAACTTCATTTTGAAATTGGCGCGAAGTGATTCCTCAGATTCTAATTGGCTGATTTATTTTCCATGACAGAAGTCTGGGCTATTTCAATGCTCGCAAATATGAAACCTAAGACAACCTATAATTTTTGTGAATCACTGTTTTGATATTTTGCTTGCAGCAGCGAGCAAAATTGAAAAATAATATAGGGGTTTCTCGGAGAAAGTATTTCGATAAGATTGAGGAAGAAAACTGTGTCATAAAAAGTTCTACAGCTATGCTTCGTATAGGGATCGTAGGCGTTGCCCCACTATGGAGTCGGATGATGAGCAGGCCTTACATCCTATTTTTCTAAATGCCTTGACTCTAAACCTGTATATAATATGGCTTCCAATTCGGATGTGGACTTCTTGACTGTATTAACTATTGAGCATTTTACTGATGATGAAATCATCGCAGCTGTTATGAAAATTAAGCCAAATTTCTACTCTGGCCCAGACCTTCTACCCGGATTTCATGTTAGGGATTATTTATATGCTTTTTTTAACTCCTCTAAAGAAAATATTTACTTGATTTTTACATCGGGCACGTTTTCCAACAAATTGAAGATTTCTCGTTAATTCCTGTCTTCAAATCAGGAGACAATTCTGATCCTTCTAACTGTAGACCAATTGCTATAGTGTGTAATTTTTGTAAGACATTCGAAGCATGTCTGTATGAACATATTATTTTTCATATGAAATCTAAACTCTCGCTGCATCAGCACGACTTTATTTCTGGTGGATCTACACTTACAAACTTGGCCACCTTTATGCAGTTTGTTGCTGATCAACTTGAGAGATCTTCGCAGGTAGATGTTATATGCACGGACCTGTCAAAGGCCTTTGACAGAGTCAATCACTCTATCCTTATAAATAGACTTCATTACTTCAGTTTCAGTAACCAACTGATCAAAACATTAGCGTCTGATTTTAGGGGTCGGAAACAATTTGTTCAGATTCTAGGCTTTAAATCTGAACCTTATGCCACACCATCTGGAGTCCCCAGGGGTCCATTTTGGGTTCTCTCCTCTGTAATATTTTTATTGACCAGGTGTCACAGATATTAGGTGTGTCTTATCTAATTTACACTGATGACATCAAAATGTATTCAGAAGTTAGGGGTGTTGACACTTGCATACACCTACAGAGCAATCTTTTGAAGTTTTCTGGGTGGTACTGTGAGAATGCCCTTACTTTAAATGTTGCTAAGTGCTGTATAGTGTCCTTTAGTCGGAACAAGCAGCCAATTTTATTTGATTACCAATTGCAGGTACATAGCTTGGCACGTCCTGACACAGTTCGTGAACTTGGAGTAATTTTCGACCATATGCTCTCATTTCAGCAGCATTATGAATTGATTATAAACTCTGTGAAAAAGAACACAGACTTTATAATTAGGAGTAGGAGGGATTATACATCTCACAAAACATTGATCCTGCTCTTCAAGACACTGGTGAGGCCCCGTCTCGAATATGCTTCGGTAGTTTGGTCTCCAGCGTACTTGGTGCACATTGATAGCCTCGAAAATATTCAGAGAAAGTTTATGAAATTCCTTAGTTTTTCAATTGATGGTCAATACCCATGCATTGGCTATCCACAGAGTGATTTATTAAAGCGCTTTAACTTGGCTAGCCTGGGGGACAGAAGCCAGTGCAGCTGCATTGTGTTTATTTTTAAAATTGTGACTTTAGCTCTTGATTGTCCCCCTCTAGTTGAGTCAATAAATGTTTCACATATAGAATCGCTGTATCTCAACACGTTCTATATACCGACGGCACATACGGAGCTGTTGAGTTCAACTCCAGTCTATTAAATGTGTAGAAATTACTACAATTTGCAGGACAGCCTAGATATATACTGCTGTTCTGTCTCTCTCATAAAGAATTGTTTCTGTACTTACTAGTGGTGTAATGTAATGTATTGTTTGCCTTGTATATCCCCATCCTTAAATTTGCTTGTGCTGATGGATGATGTATTAAATAAATAAATAATAATGGATATATCAGTAATTTACTTACTAATGTGCCATCATGTATGTGAAACAGCAAAAGTTTTAGAAGTGGAATAATAATACAACCTTATTCATAAAATCCCAAATGGGCAAGGAACACGTCAAAACATAATATGTAGCAACTTGTCACACAGAGCCTAATATATAAAGATTGTAAATCTATAATTAGGGACTCAATAAAAAAGGCCCAAAACCTACAGTTAAGGAGTCATTATCTAAAATAAAAAATAAAAAACATATAAAAACAAACTCATGAAAGGGCATAAAATGCAGAACACTGCGCAAACAAAACAACAATTAACCTACACAACATACGCTTTTACGCATGCACACTTCAATGGACAAACACACCATCATATGTTCATATTAAAAAGTCTATACAATGTATTAAAATGCGACAAAAGACATACGAATAAGCATCACCCAATATTAAAATATTCATTTATTGAATAAAATGGATGGTCTAAAAAATATTTCTTTAGCTCTCTCTTAAATTGTACAACCCCAGTGATGTTTCGTATGTACACCAGTAAATGATTATATGCTCTTATTGCCATATATTTTGTTCCTTTCTGGAAAAGTAAAGTAGAGTGTTGAGGTACTGTACCTGTATTTCTAGTTGGATAATTGTTTCTTAACATATTAAAATACTTTGGATTTTCTCTCACAAAAAGTGACAAACTAAAAAGATGTAGGGAGTAAAACGTCATTATCTGAAGGCGAACAAATGAGGAGCACAGTGTTCATCATATTTTGCGCCACGTAATACTCTTACAATACGTTTCTGAATAATGAATAGTCTGTGCGTATATGCTGATGCTCCCCAGACTATAAATCCATACCTGAGTCTGCTACCTACGTGTGCATGATAAAACAAACGATGTGTACTATCTCCCACTGTATATTTTAAATTAGACAAAGCAAAGTAGGCACTATTTAGTCTGGCCGCCACATAATCGGTATGAGGTTCCCAGGTTAGAAATTTATCTACTATAACCCCTAAAAATTTGGTATTATTTGCTGCATTCTTATTATTACACAAACTGGAATCACTGCGTGGCTATTTTCAAAATTTATGTTAACAGTTTTTTCAAGATTTAAAATTAGTCCATTTTCCCTACACCAATCAGACATTCTTCTCACAACCTTAGCACACGAGATCTCCAGTTCTGGAGAAGTACTAGCCACAACAGTAAACGAAGTGTCATCGGCAAATTGGCATATAGTAGTATTTTGATTCTCAACAAAGTATTGCTGCAGATTATTTGTATATAAGAGAAAAAAAATTGGGGACAGGACACCTCCCTGTGGGACTCCTCTCAAAGTATTACTAAATGTCGACTTTATCTGCACATTCGCAGTATCGTCACACTCCCTAGTCAGCTGTACATATTGTTTTCTATTTGAGAGGTAGCTGGCAAACCATTCCAACCCAATACCACGTATACCGTATTGTCCCAGTGTCCGCAAAAGCTGCTCATGATATACTAGGTCAAAAGCCTTTGATAAATCAAAGTATAACCTGGCAACATTCAGTCCCTTGTCGATGTTTTCCACGATTTTGTTGACAGTCTCATACAAGGCTGTTATTGTTGATTTTTTCTTACAAAACCCATGATGGGATGGTGAAAGTAACTGAAACATATTGACGTAATTATCCAGCCTATTAAACATTGCACGTTCTATAATTTTGGCAAACACTGAATGAACACACACAGGTCTGTAATTGTCCAAAGATGTCCTCTCTTTTCTCTTATGTATCAGTACCCATTTTCCAATATTTAATTGGTCAGGAAATATTCCCTGCAAAAAAGAATTGTTTATTATACAAGTGAGAGGCGCCATGATTCAGTCAGAAATCAGGCCAACCATTGCACATGGCAAGCCATCTGGACCCTGAGACCTCTTGTTTGTGCACAATTAAGATATGTATAACCTGATAAGTGAAGATTGGAACCATGATGAGCACTGATAAGTACAATTTGGAGAACACAATTCATCACAATACAGTTTTTAGACCTGACGATCGTTTCACTAATAAAGTTACCATCATCGGAAGGATCAATAAACAGTTTATTCATCCCTCTGATGACGCTACCTTTGTTAGTGAAAGAATGGTCAGGTCTACAAACCGTATTGTGATGAATTGGGTTCTCCAAATTGTACTTATATGTATAATCTAAGTTTGTGGAATTGTGTACCTTATACTATTTTGTATTCTAGGTTAAAAATCGGGATTACTTTGAACCATATGTAATTGAAGACTTTGATAAATACATTGCAAGGAAGCGAAAATGGAATGTTCATGGTAACCACCTTGAAATTCAAGCAATGAGTGAACTGTATAACCGAACAATTGAAGTATACTGTTACCAAATAGGTACATTCTTTTATTATTTTCTGCAAGTGTAGTTATTTCATAGCTGATTTCGTACATGGAAAAGTAATTTTTATTTAATATGTTTCAGAACCTATCAATATATTTAATGGTTCAAGGTTGCTCAATAGCTATGAACCAATTAGACTCTCTTATCATAGAATGTGCCATTATAATTCAATTAGTAACCCAAACAAACCGTCCGTTGGGGTGGGATTAGGCCTTCCTAATTATCAGCCAACTGACATTGACCGGCGAAAATTTAACGATGCTGTTAGAGCTAGTGAACAACTCTTAATTGAGCAGGTAATTTACTGTTTTCACATGGCTTACCTTTGTGATATAATTAACAAAGCTTCTGGAGCGATTTGAATGTATTTATTAGTAATAAACTGTACAAACTTAAATGTACTATTCTATATAACAGATGCACCATTTTACATGTCATTCTGCACTACTGGAACTTTGCATAATTTGAGCCACCATTGCTGTCTTTCTTGAGCACCATGACCCACTACAGTTAAACATTTTAAACAAGTTTCCTTCTCTTTCTGCTACAACCCATGCTCTTTCTTGTTGCTCATGGAAAATACACTTATCACTACTTGAGGTCATGTGCTATCCCTTGTCAACAGCAGCACTAACTGAAAAAAGATTGGTTTTTAATCTGGCACAAAGAGTGTATTTTTCAGCTCTGTTGAAATCCACTTATGACCACTGAATGTCATTAACTTCATAGTTCTGTAACCTGCAGATTTGATTTCAGAGCCATCATTTTATTTTTCCGTAGTCGCTTTCAAAGCTATAGTACTCTGTTAACAATGACTTACTGTTGCACATGTGCTGTCCCACTGTCAAGATGCCATGATTCATCATCTAACCCCTTTTCAATGAGAAAAGCAGTGCTAATAAATACATTACTTCCATGACAGTTATTACCAACATTCGTTTCTCTTTCTAATCTTAGCCCCCAATTCTTCTTAAAATGGCCAGGTTTCTTACAATAATAAAGTAACTCACTTTTGTTTTTATAGCACTTTTCTTTTGTGTTTCCTATTCCTCCATAACCATGACACTTTACTGCACTTCTACTTTCATTTTTAGTAAAGTGCAGAGCTTATAGCTTACTTTGCCTTTTATGTAACCTTCCCTCCTCTATAAGAAGTCTGGGCATGAGATTATTTTTATTCTGCCTATCTACAGGAACAGACTCCCATGCTCTCACAAAGTGTTTGAACTCTTGAGGCAATGACATCAGCACCTTTGTTATGAACATTTGGTTAGATATATTTTCACCTACTTGTTATAAAGTGACAACAATTTCTCCGAGCTTGATAATATAAGCGGCTACATCCTCGTTTTTATATTTAAGGCTAAAAAGTTTCTGCTGAAGCATTTGTACACTACATGTATTTTTGCTTCTAAACAGATAATAACTTCTGCCACATTTGATACTCATTTTCACATACAGTGACTACGTGGACTTTCTTCCATACTAGTTAGTAAAATTTGTTGTACTTTCAAATCTTTCTTTTTCGACTCCTCAGATGTATTTTCATCTTCCGTTCCTGGCTGTACATTCCTTTCAGTTATTTCGTACATACTCTTAGGCATCAATAGTACCTTCATTTGAAATTTCCAAATACTCCAGTTGCTGCTCCCTTTCAATTTTTCACTGTGTTCTTCAGCCATCTTGTGTATTTCTATCTCAACACTTTACGTACTGCTACAACCAACTGATGCCGATTTTTTCCATTCACAAGATTGTTGTTTCCAACTTTTACTTTTTTTTTCTCAGTGACTGGGCCCATAACCTGATATAATTAATAAAGCTTTTGGAGTAATTTTAATATATTTATTAGTGATAAACTATATCAGTTTAAGTGTATTATTCTATATGACAGGAGCGTTATTTTACACGTAATTCTGCACTGCTTGTGTTACCAGAATTTATCAAACGACTTGAACAAGGAACATACTTTTACATATGTGACATGACAACTGAAACATTTAAATAATAGGCATACATGTTACATACTGTATACTTTAACACTAAGGGAAATTCCTACTTTAAGAGAAAGCTCTATGAGGAGAGTAAAACTTAAAAATTTTTGTTGTGAATTTAAATAAGTGCTGTTATTTAATTGAAGGCAGGCATAAAACCAGTTAGGAACGCTTTTTTGACAATAAATCAAAGGAATTTTTTACAGTTAAAAGACGATCTAAACAAACTACTGCTCCAGTTGTCCTAATTTAACTTGTGAAAAGAACCTGCATAGATACAATTGATTTTTTATACAATTTTTTTATAAATCATTAGTAAACATTTATGTTGAAATCATATGTTTCCTTTGTTTTTTCTTTATTATTATTCACTTTGAGTAAAATTATAGTCTAAATCGTATGAAATCTTCAGCCTCACTCAACAACTAACTTTAATACAAAATTTTGTTTTATTGTTATAACAACAATTAAAACTTTGTACGTGACAATATTTTGTTCTATCCTAGTAACCTTTACTACATCAACACATTATTCTATTCAGTATACACTGATTAAAAAGTTGTGCATTTAAACCTTATTTGAAATTGCCAAAAGTTATTAATATCCAATTGCAAAAGCAAAGATGATCAACCATAGCACGGAAAACATGTACAGTGCATTCCAAGAAACTTGATCATATTTCAAATTAACATAACTAGAAGTTTTGAAGAAAGAGGGTTCGGAAAAAAACTGACTTCCAGGGGCCTTATCTAAGTTTTTTTTTCACATTAAAAAAAGTGAATCATTGTCAAATTTATAACTTGCATATTTTTAAACGGATCACCTTGTATTTTTTTTTTAGATATTTAAATGCAGCATTTCATTCTGAGTTCAACCATGTAGCATACTTGATACTTAAAATGTTTAGTTTTGTGCACAATTATAAGCAGTAGCGGCTCGTGCCTTAATGCATTGAGGGTGCGCAAGAAAAAAAAGTTCGGGGCACAGCCAGTGCGTTATGGTAGTACATTTTTATTAAATGCTTCAAATTTGAATAACTCAAGTTTTTACGAACTTAGAAAGTTGCATTTTGATGTATAGTAGGGTCTTACCCAGGGCAACATATCCACTAAATTTCATCAAAATAACTTTGTAATTTTTGGAGAAAAAAATTTTTTTCAAAAGAAAACTCAAAATTTGATTAACTCAATTTTCTAAAAATGTAGAAAGTTGAATTTTAGTGTGTAGTAAGGTCTTTTACAAGGCAATATATCCACCAAATTTCATTAAAATACCTTTGTAATTTTCGAAGAAAAACATTTTTTTTAAACAAAACTCAAAATTTTCCCGGAAAACATCCGATTTTCCTGACTAACGAACTCATCCAAGCCATTAATAAAAGAAAGGCACTTGCCAAGTTTCATCGAAATCAGTTGCTTATTTTTTCAGTTATCGGTTGGATACATACATACATCCATACATACATACATACATACATATATATATATATATATATATATATATATATATATATATATATATATATATATATATATATATATATATATATATATATATATATATACACATATAAAAATTGAAACTGGCCCCGGATATGGGTTCTAGGGGTCCTAGTTAGCGCTCATTTGAAAAAAAAATTGGAAAGTCTCTCCATCGATACCTCTTTATTAGTGAATTTTTCAAAATAAAAATTTTCCCCCCGAAAATGTATTATAAAGAAACCTACTTACTAAACTTAATAATTATTAACTACTTACCAAGTTTTCTTCTAGTTAGTTATACGTTATAGTAATTAAAAAGTCCCTTAAAAAGTTAACCTTTAAATTTAAAATATCCACTGAATTAATCACAGTATCACAATTATTTTGTCCACTTATTAAGCAACCCGAAGTAGTAACCATAATAATAATTGTCTTGTTAGAACATGTAAACAACAACGAAATGATCTAATTAAAAATCAATCCGACGCGAAGGCGAAAATTACTAGCTAGTAGGTACACACGCTTTGCCAAAAGTCCACTACAAACTGGAAGGGTGTATTTTTATAGCGCACAACAGATTGCTTATTCAGTCGTTTTTGACGAATATCAAGATTCGGCGATCGTTTCGCACTGAAGTATCGCATTGCCTGAGAGCGCCAAAAAATACACACCGCCGCCCGCCTGCTTTATATGGATATGGATGTATATAACGTCTGCAACGATTAAAACTATATTTATTCTGATTCTGTATTCTGTATTAATGACTGCCGACTCTCTGTGATCCTCGATATACTAATTTTGTTTGTTGAATGCAGGAGGTAAAAAAGAAAATAAAAATGTATTTTTTTCCACCGCAGGCGGCAGTGCGCGCGCACGGGCACACTTATTGAGGAGCCGCCCCTGATTATAAGTAAACGTGTTTTGAGCTGACTGCTTGGTTTCATAGATAAAACAAGTGACAATATTTCAACAACAAACTTTATTTATTACTAGTCTACATACAATAATCACAAGAACGGCTCTATGTTTATCGGTTTGTTGTATACATTTATTAAATACCTTTAGTATGTGATTTGTAGAATTTATAAAAGCTTCTGGAGTTTCTCGTAGATGTTGAATTGCAGAATTAATTTTATGCTTCAGTTCTGCGCAGTGTAACAAGGTGTATGATATACTAAATTTTTAATATGTCTCCAAACGAAAAAATCCATAATCGTTAAATCAGGACTATTGGGTAGCCATGGTTCCATTATTGCCAATCCATCTATTTCTGTGGGTTGTATTCAAGTAGTTTTTGACAGGAAAGATATTGTGGGGTGGAGCTCCATCTCGTAAATCGCATGTGTCAGTGATTTAATTTTCTGGAGAAGCCTCAAAATAACCTAACACATTTATTTGGTTTTCTTCACTAAGGGCAGATAAATGATTGTAACATTTTTTAACGTTGGAGACACCCCATGGCCAATGTTTTTAAGTTGAGGTTCAAAGGAGCTCTGCCTCTGGAGAACCTTTTTATATAATCTTTATGTGCACAGTAATACTCTTCATTGTTTGCTAAATATATTCACACCATATCAATTCTTTCTCAAACAGTGAACTTCACAGTAACCATGTTAAATAAACAAGTTCTGAAATAAATGCCCTTTCTTCAGAGGAATATTCAATTATCAAGTCATAATTTCAACAATACAAGCGTACTGTTACAGTTTCGACACCAGCTAATTGCAAATCTGACAGTTGTGTAACAGCATTGTTGTATTTTTTCAACCACCTTTGCAATTCAATAAAATGCTGATAATAACTAAACAAAGCCTGACTTTAAGTATCAAGCATGTTACATTGTTGAACTCAGAATGAAATGCAGCATATGAATATCTAAAAATATAGAGAATGTTCCATTTAAAAATATGAAAGTTATATTGATAAGTTCAATAAATGATTCACATTTGTTTTTTTTAACATGTGAAAAAAATACTTGGACCCTGGAAAGTCGGTTTTTGTCCCATCTCACTTTCTTCAAAACTTCCAGGGTTATGTTGATTTGAAATGTGATCAAGTTCTTTGGGATGCACTGTACCTGTACATTTTAAAGTATTTTTCATGCCAGAAGTTTGTATGTGCATTAAAAATTAGTTATATAAGTACTAAATTTAAGTAACTTTACAAAAACTATCGTTAATGTAGAAAATTACATTTGAATATCTAACTTTCTGTGTGTACAGTAAGTCCTCGCATAACGTCATCTCATTTAATTTGGTTTCATTATAGCGCTGCAGTTTGTTGTAGGCAAATGTATCGTTTAACGTTGAAACTGATTCAGTATAATGGTGTTATTCTAAGAAAAAGTCTAAAAATAGTAGGTAAAAAAGGGGTCTATAATATAATGTTGACTGTAGGCGTGTACACAATACATAGGTTTTTTTATTTTTTATTTCAACAACACACCATGAGGGCTTAGAGCCTAAATCCACAACTTGGAAGTCCTCGGGACAAAAGAGCGGCCATAACAAGATGCTCTATGTCTGGTCACCTGGACAGTAAAAGGGTGCATTCGCTATGTTCCCCTGGTAGATCTGTTGGGGGCAGCAGGTAGAGGAACTATGGAAGAAAGCTCCTCTGAGCAGTGCCCGTGCAGATATCTATAAAAGAGAGAGAGGTCACTAACTGCACATCGGTAGGCAAGGGATGGCAGCCTTTGGGTGAGGGTAGGGTCACCGATGAGACGTATAGCTCTCTTCTGAATGTAGTCCAGGATAGCGAGTGTAGAAGTGACATCGGCACCCCAGATGTGGGAGCAGTATTCGAGGTTTGGTCTTATTTGTGAAGTATATAAGGTATAGAGATTAGCTGGTGAAAAGTATTTGCGAGCCCAGAAGAGGAAACCTAATTTCTTAGCAGCCGCTTCTGCAATTGTTGTGACATGTTGGTGCCAATTGAGATTTCGATCCACAGAAATGCCAACAAGTGAAAAGGACTCATTACTTTGAATAACTTGGTTGTTTATTGTGATGGGTCTAGGGCTGGTGTATCTCTTATGAGAAAGAAAGCAAGACTGATTTGGTGGGGTTGAATTGTACAAGATCTCTACTTCCCCAGTCTAATATTTTTTGGAGATCGACGGAGACAGAACCCTTCCATGAGTCTGTGATCCTCATCTAGTTGAGCTAAAGAGACAAGAATATTGTATGTTTGAGTGGAGGGTGCTGTCGTCCGCGTAACTGTGACCTGGGTTGGATGTGCTAAAGAGGAGGTCATTGATGTGGAGAAGAAACAAAGTAGGGGCTAAAGCTGAACCTTGAGGAACTCCTGCATTAATTGGATACAGTTTAGAGGAATGGCCATCCACGACAACAGAAATGCTCCGGTTGGAGAGGAAATTTGCTGTCCACGTACAGAGTTTTGGTGGTAGGCCATAGGCCGGTAGTTTATTAAGCAGCGCTGCGTGCCAGACCTGGTCGAATGCTTTGGATATGTCTAGAGCGACAATCTGGGATTCACCGTGTAGTTCCATAGACTTGTTACAAGAATGGGTGACAAAGGAAAGGAGGTCGGCAGTTGATCTGCGCTGACGGAATCCATACTGCCTGTTGTGGATTAGACTGTGTTTTTCAAGAAATTTTAGTAATTCAGTGTTTATATACTTTTCCATTACTTTAGATACGGCTGAAAGGAGAGAAATGGTCCTGTAGTTGCTAGGAAGCGCTTTGGATCCTTTCTTGGGGACGGGTTGTGCTCGAGCAGTTTTCCAGTTACTAGGGAATATACCTCTATTGTAAGATGTCTGAAACAGACGAGTCAGGACAGGAGCAAGTTCTGGTGCGCATCTTTTGAGAACAATTGCTGGGATCTCGTCAAGGCCAGAGGCTTTCCTGGTATTAAGAGAAGAGAGCATCTTTTGTACCTTTTTAGTTTTGAAAGTGATATCCGTCATTTTATGCATGACATTGGGGACTGTTGGTGGTTGAACATTTGGATGTGGGTTGAGAGTAGAATTGCCGGTGAACAACGAGGCAAAAAGTTCAGCCTTGCCCAGGGCGGTAGAAACAATTTCATCCCCTGAGAGAAGAGGTGGGAACGTGCTCTTGCAGAAATTATTCCCAATATATTTAGCAAGAGTCCAGAAGGGTTTGCTGCCGCTGGAGCTTAAGAGGACTTTGTTTTTGATGTGGTTATTAAACGAATTTTTTGTCTCAGAAAGAATGCGGACATAGCGGTTTCTTGCGTCGTTAAATGCTTGACGGTTTTCTTGACTGGGATTGTGTAGAAGCTTTTTGTGAGCTTTGACCTTGTCAAGTCTGGCCTTGTCACAGGATTTAAAGAACCAGGGCTTTTGAGTGGCTGCAGAGGTTTTCTGTGTACGTGGAATAAATAATTCCATGCCAGCTTGGATAATTTCGGTGACGTTTTGTGAGATATCAGAGGGGTCAGGATGAGAGAAGCAGACAGACGCCCATGGAAATGAGAAAAATTAATCCCGCATTTCGTACCAGTTTGCGGAGTTGTAGTGCCAAGCGATACGTGGGTGTGATGACTGAGTGACCCAGGGGGACGGTGACTGA
Organism: Tillus elongatus; assembly: GCA_964006375.1. Lineage (NCBI taxonomy): Eukaryota > Metazoa > Arthropoda > Insecta > Coleoptera > Cleridae > Tillus > Tillus elongatus. Next base: position 88,569,397 of record OZ023269.1, on the reverse strand, counting down.
TATCTTATAGCAGTCAGGATTTGTAGTAAGAAGGAGATCCAAGGGATTTGAGCTGTGTGTTGGGATGCGAGGAGAGTAAGTAGGTTGCTAAACCATATTGGCATAGGAATTGCTGACTGCAAAGGCCTTCGCTGCTCTTCCTTGTGGATTGATTTTTGAAGATCCTGGCCATTCCTTATTATGGACATTGAAGTCACCAAGAATAGTGACCTCGGAGGAAGGATATTCAGAAATCAGATGGTCGGTTTTTTCAGAAAGGTAGTCAAAGAGCTGGACAAAGTTGTTGTCAGATGGTGACCGGTAAATGCAACAGATGAATTTAGTTGCAGCCCTGAGAGAGAGTTTTATCCATTTTCTTCCAGCTTCTAAATTGGAGAGTCTGGTGCAGGGTAGATTGCTTCGGACGTACGTGCACACGCCTCCATGCAATCTAACGGAAGTCAGGAGCTCATACCCCGGGAAATTAAGGTGATTAGTGGCTGTTTTGGCACTGATTTGGGTTTCAGTGAGGAAGAGGAATCGGGGCCTATTAGCCTGGAGGAAATGGTAGACGGAGTTCAGGTTAGAATTTAGGCCACATATATTCGAGAAGGATATGTTAAATCTTGATGCTGGTGCCCCCTGTGCACCCCTCTCCCGGATATTCGATTGGAGGGGTATTTTACCTCCGGAATCTTTTGTACAAGAAGGAGCCATAATCATTTTAGTGAATTTTCTTAGAAAAAATTCACTAATGGGGAGATCTCGACTTTTGAATTTTGAAAAAATTTCTTCAAATGAGCGCGATCTAGGACCCCTAGAACCCATATCCGGGGTCAGTTTCAATTTTTATATGTTTATATATATATATATATATATATATATATATATATTTATATATATATATATATATATATATATATATATATATATATATATATATATATATATATATATATATGTATCACACCAATAACTCAAAAAAGAATGGGCCGATTTTGATAAAATTTAGCATGTACCTTTCTTTTGTAAATGGCTTGGATAAGTTCGTTAGTCAGGAAAATCGGACGAGGTTTTCCGGGAAAATTTTGAGTTTTCATTCGAAAAAAATTCTTATCTCAAAAAGTAATAAGCCGATTTTAATAAAATTTGGCATGTACCTTCCTTTTGTAAATGGCTTTGACAAGTTTGTTAGTTAGAAAAATCGGACGAGGTTTTCCGGGAAAATTTTGAGTTTTCATTCGAAAAAAATTTTTGTCTCAAATAATAATAGGCCGATTTTGATAAAATTTGGCACTTACCTTCCTTTTGTAAATGACTTTGACAAGTTCGTTAATCAAAAAAATCGGACGAGGTTTTTCGGAAAAATTTTGAGTTTTAATTTGAAAAAAAAAAATTATCTTAAAAAATATAAAATCTATGATAACCAAATTTGGTAGGTACGTTTACGATATAAAAAGTAAACTATACACCAAAATTTAGATTTCTATGTTACAAGAAAAAAAAGTTATAATAAAATATTTTGTGTCAGATCATTTCTATGAAAATTCACTACCATAACGCACTTGCTGCGTCCCGAATTTTTTTTCTTATAAGGGAAACCGACTCATACACCAGAACCGGAAACGTCCGTTGGGACTTCACCGGCCTCTTGATGTAGGGGGTGGTACCTCCTTGGGCGTGAAAAAAATAATCAATACTGTTTTTTTCTTAATCCTTTTGCAGTCACAAATATGTATATATGTGTGTACATTATATTGATTCTCAATGATGTGTTTTACGTCGTTTCACTTAACGTCGCGATTGTTAGGTATCTAACTAGGACGTTATGCGGGGACTTACTGTAATAGGAAATAAGTGAAAATTTTACAGATTATGAAGTTTAGCAATTCCCAAAATCAAATTTTTACAGTGCAGCTTTTATAATTATCATTTGATATATATTTACAGACTATGCTTGAAGATAAACTTTTGGCAACAGATTGGGAAGCAACAAATGAAGCTATTGAAGAGCAAGTAGCTAGAGAGTCTTACATTCAATATTTTCGAGATGCTGAGAAACGTTTGAAGGCCCAAGGAAATTCTTTGGCAAGTGCTAGTAGCTCTACAATTACCTCGTCTATGTTAAATAGCCCACGGTGCTCTCGAAGGGGATCAGTGTCTCCTAAAACTTGTCAGTCTCCTAAAGCATCTTCCCCATCGAAAAGTTCATATTCTGCTTTAGGTAATTTATTTAGATTAATTTTAGATTTAGGCGTATTGATTTTATAAGATTATTTAATGATGCAAGTTAAAATGTTACTGTTATATGCAAGAGTGAAGCAAGTGAGCCAGAAAGTTTCATTGTTTTTGACTTGTTTTTTTTTAACAAGACAGCTTTATACTTTGTGTAAATAAACCATAACCAAATGCAGAAGTAGTAAATTTTATCATTTTTATAGTTATTGTAAGCCAGATTGATAATTCAGATTGTTTTGGGACAGCAAAGTATGTAGAATAATTAATTTACACCTGTTGAGCTTGCCAATTTTAAAGTTATTAACATGCATTGCATTTGGCAGGATTCGTGTGTTAAAGGTAATGAATAGGAATGTATATTTATGACCATCCCTATTACGCAGACATTCTAGCTGATATCTTTTCATCTTATAATTGTATGAGCATAATTTGACTAGTTGGATCTCTTTGAAGTATTAGGTAAAAAAAATACATTTGTGACTTTATCACTATTCTTGGTTACTTCAATGTCCATAATAAGGAATGGCTAGGATCTTCAAAAACTGATCCACAAGGGAGAGCAGCGGAGGCCTTTGCAATCGGCAATTCTTTAGCCAATATGGTTCAGCAACCTACTTACTTTCCTCGTATCCCAACACACAGCTCAAATCCCTTGGACCTCCTTACTACAAAATCTGAATGCTATAACATATCAGTCACCGCCCCTTTTGGTCGCTCAGACCACAGCATGGTCACTGCTTCCTGCGAAATGCAACCCGAGGTCACACAGTCATCACACCCACATATCGTTTGGCACTACAACGCCGCAAACTGCGACGAAATGCGGGATTACTTTTCCTCATTTCCATGGGCGTCTGTCTGCTTCTCTCATGCTGACCCCTCTGATATCTCACAAAACGTCACCGAAATTATCCAAGCTGGCATGGAATTATTTATTCCACGTACACAGAAAATCTCTTCAGCCACTCAAAAGCCCTGGTTCTCTAAATCCTGTGACAAGGCCAGACTTGAAAAGATCAAAGCTGACAAAACGCTTCTACACAATCCCAGTCAAGAAAATCGTCAAGCATTTAACGACGCAAAAAACCGCTATGTCCACATTCTTTCTGAGGCAAAAGACTCGTTAATAACCACATCAAAAATAAAGTCCTCTCAAGCTCCAACGGCAGCAAATCCTTCTGGACTCTTGCTAACCACCAACAGTCCCCAATGTTGCGCATAAAATGACGGATATCATTTTCAAAACTAAAAAGGTACGAAAGATGCTATCTTCTCTTAATACCAGGAAAGCCTCTGGCCTTGACGAGATTCCAGCAATTGTTCTCAAAAATTGCGCACCAGAGCTTGCTCCTGTCCTGACTCGTCTATTTCAGATATCTTACAATAAAGGCATATTCCCTAGTAACTGGAAAACTGCTAGAGTACAACCCATCCCCAAGAAAGGATCCAAAGCGCTTCCTAGCAACTACAGGCCTATTTCTCTCCTTTCAGTCATCTCTAAAGTGATGGAAAAGTATATAAACACTGAATTACTAAAATTTCTTGAAAAACACAGTCTAATCCACGACAGGCAGTATGGATTCCGTCAGCACAGATCGACTGCCGACCTCCTTTCCTTTGTCACCCATTCTTGGAACAAGTCTTTGGAACTACACAGTAAATCTCAGATTGTTGCTCTAGACATATCCAAAGCATTCGACCAGGTCTGGCACGCAGCGCTGCTTAATAAACTTCCGGCCTATGGCCTACCACCAAAACTTTGTACCTGGACAGCAAATTTCCTCTCCAACAGGAGCGTTTCTGTTGTTGTGGATGGCCATTCCTCTAAACTGTATCCAATTAATGCAGGAGTTCCTCAAGGTTCAGCTTTAGCCCCTACTTTGTTTCTTCTCCACATCAATGACCTCCTCTCTAGCACATCCAACCCAGTTCACAGTTACGCGGACGACAGCACCCTCCACTCAAATATACAATATTCTAAACCTGTCTCTTTAGCCCAATTATATGAGGATCGCAGACTCTTGGAGGGTTCTGTCTCCGTGGATCTCCAAAAAATATTAGACTGGGGAAGTATAAATCTTGTACAATTCAACCCCACCAAATCTCAGTCTTGGTTTCTTTCTCATAAGAGATACACCAGCCCTAGACCCATCACAATGAACAATCAAGTTATTCAAAGTAATGAGTCCTTTTCTCTTGTTGGCATTTCTGTGGATCGTAATCTTAATTGGCACCAACATGTCACATCAATTGTAGAAGCGGCTGCTAAGAAATTAGGTTTCCTCTTCCGGGCTCGCAAATACTTTTCACCAGCTAATCTCTATACCTTATATACTTCACAAATAAGGCCAAACCTCAAATACTGCTTCCACATCTGGGGTGCAGCTGTCGCTTCTACACTCGCTGTCCTGGACTCCATTCAAAAGAGAGCTATACGTCTCATCGGTGACCCTACCCTCACCCAAAGGCTGCCATCCCTTGCCCACCGACGTACTGTTGGTGACCTCTCTCTCTTTTATAGATATCTGCACAGGCACTGCTCAGAGGAGCTTTCCTCCATAGTTCCCCCACCTGCTGCCCCCAACAGATCTACTACAATTAGGACCATAGACCGGTTTCGCTCTCATTAGAGCTCTTCAGTACAGCATACTAATTGTAGCAAAAAGGCACCAAAAGTAATACTAGGGTCTCTCCTCTGTGATCTAAGATCTATTGTGGCCCAGCTTAATGGTTTTATGTCATCTATCAAAATTAGCCCGTTACAGAAATAGACATGTTTTGAGGGTGAAAGTTGGTCCAGATCTCTTGGTGCAAGCTGGGTCTTGCCAAAGAGCAGGTGCCCGAATATGTTTGCTACCGGATAGGAACATAGCATGTTTTACTATGATCTCAGAATGACAGGTCGTGGCAGATCTTTGTAATAGAGGTGTGCGAACTCATGTTTTGTTCGAACCGAACTATGTACGAAACCAAGCCAATATGTTGCCTCGAACTTCGAACCTCAGAAATAGTATGTCTAAGGTTCACAGTCAAACTTCTTAGAAATTCAGAATCGAACATTGAACTACCAAAAATTCTTCAGTGTTCATATATCATTTCCTTAAATACAAAATGTAGGAATATTGTACCATAAAATATTTGCAATGTAAAAGATTCCAATTTTTTTGCAAAAAGGAAGGGTTCGACAAAATTTGCAGGTTGATTGGGTGAAAATGCCTTCCGGTGCTGATAGTTGTGAAGATGGGTCAATGTTAAATGAAACATACAAAAATAAAAAATATTTTAAACCTTTTTAGATTTCTAGCTCTATAGATAAAGCTCAATTATAAATATCTTGTTGTTTGGCATTGGTCAGGCAGTTTTAGCAAACAGATGAGAGGTTTCAAAGTGAGCATGATAGGTATAAAATAACCACTTACAATTTAAACTGTCTCCTGATTGTGAACAATTAACTCTTTTTGCTCATTGTAAAATGAAGCATGTCGAAACCAGTGTTTCCCAAAGGCAATCTGCAATTATCCTCATAAATTCTAGATCTTTACGTTACCGATCGCTTTCGACAACTGCCATATAATGTTGTTACTTTAAAATGTGTTGGGAAACTAGGATACATGTCTCAATGTGTCCCACAAACTGTCAAAAACATGCATAAGTGAAATCTCATTAAATTACCCTGTTGGCTCAATGAGACCGATAACAAGTTTAAAGTGCCGCTACCGAGTTAACGGGGCCGCAACTTCGTTACCTTTGGCAGCATTCAATGCCTGTAAAGTTAAATTTCAAAGTATTTTTGAGCAACGAAGTTCGAACTATTTTGGAGAATTACATATTTCGAACTATGTCAACATCGCTAGTGTGAACATATTTTCGCACCGAAGGTTCGGTTCAACATTTTAAAACTTTGCACACCTCTCTCTTTTTTTCTTCCTCAGGGCTCGTCTGCGGCTTTGCATCCCCGATAGCACTGTAACCCTTGGCCTATTGTGCATGTTCGCACACCTCTACTTTGTAGGCATCAGATCTAAGATCATCCCCAGAACCTGGTGACTTCTAATGTGATCAAGGAGTCCAGTTCTTCCCACCCTGATTTCCTTTAGGATGTCAGTCATTTGTTTAAGTCTGTATGTTGTGTTTGTGAAGATGTATGATATTGAAGACTTCCAGAGCAGTTGACAGGGTGGTGCTCAGTGTGCTCCTTATTATTAGACTCGTTTGTTTCTGTAGCTGGGTGAGTTTAACCCTCGCAATACCACAAAATACCTTAGGCCCCCAAACTATAGCTCCATAGGTTATCATAGGTTTGATACCCAATACATTTGTTGGTGGTTTGTCCCCCGGTTATTCCCCACAGATCCTTTGGCATATCCACTGGAAAAACTTGGCCCCGTTGATTACTTTTTACAATTGTGAATTCTAAACATTTATCAATTAAACTATTGCCATAATATAATACTATATTGTAAGATTGACTGAATACGAGTGAAATAGAATAGATCAGATGTAATGTGTGTTCTTAAATGTCTAATATGACAACAAATACTATTTAATATACTCATTAAGGTTTATGCTATACTGTTTCCACGTGCCTCTGAACCAAAGAGTACTCGCTTCGATCCCAGGGTTCTCCTTTCACTTTTTCAGTACATACTGTGCCATTAACATCAACCGAGGGTGTGGCATTGTATTTGAGCAAGTTGAATGTCTGCACGTTCCGCCCTTTGGAGGGAATGTTAAGCTGTCGGTCCCGTGTCCATGCGATGTTGGGTACGTTAAAGATGCCGACCCTCCTTACATAAAGACAGGTGTTTAGCAACATTTTCAGGATAGTGAGGTGAAACTATTCCCTGGCTTCGGTGATTGGCGCTAGTAGCGGAAATAGATCGACGTTAAAAAAACAACACACATGAGCCAAATGAGTGGCATATGAATTACTCTGCAGATTCTGTCAAGGAGAAAACGTAATGACCAGGTTCCTCTTTTAATCTTTATCTTAATTTTTTAGTTATTTTTATATGTACTTTGTACAATGTTCTATGTTTGTAATCTTTTTGCACACAACCAAAATAATTCAGGATGTGGAGTTTTTTAAAAGCGATATTATTAAAGTTATGTAATTTAATGATTTTAGGATGTGGTTCAACAACTCTGTCTCCTACATTAAACGGAGTTCCTGTGTTTACTAACGAGCCATGCTTAGATGCTATTCCAACGTATGTTCCTACAGAAGAGGAATTAGCTTTTGCTAAAAGAGTTCACAACTCTCCAAGACGCATTGAACAATCTGAAACATTCAAGTCTGATGCTTTTGGTGCTAACTTCGATCTTTATGATCAACAAGCTGGACCTTCAAATTTGAATGAGAATGGTTTAGGTAGGTGTTTTTGCATTATATTAGCGAATTTATTTATTTTTTTAATCGCTAATAGAGAGGTATTTGAGGTATGGTGAGACGTTGCGAATATGTCTTCAAATGAGCGCGAATTTGAGCCATTAGAACCGAAAGCAAGGTCCGTTTGTATGTTTACATATATACGAGGCGTGTTTTTAAAGTAAATATTGTTTTGAAATTCCGCCACTGTGAGCGCTACTGCGGTTTTCCACGCTTGCACGCTGTTTACCTACATCTGTTGACAAGCCACAGATCCTATTACAGGAGTTGTTAAGTCTTCTAATTGGTTTAGCTCTTTTTGAAGCTAGATTCTGCATTCCCTGGTTGAGCTGCCTATTGTCCAGATAGCCGGGTCTTCAGCAAATGTAGCTAAAAAGAACGTAACGGTTGTTAAGAATATGTTCTGAGGTAGCTTGTCTCTGAACCTTTCCTTCTAAAAGAACTGAACAACTGCTCTTCCAGCCCGAACCGACTAACTCGGCGTCCCGCGCGCCGGCGCTGAATATGCGTGCTCAGTGTTCGTGTTCACTGACGCTGAATCTCTAGTCTCTGTGGTTCTCTTGGAATGATGGAAATAAAGACTTGCAACTAAATTTGGTTAATTCGGTTCGAAACTGCCAGTATTATATGTGTAATGGTATAATATTCCACGATCGATGAATTCTTGATTGGTGATTGGCAGATAGATAATTTAATAAAATCAGTAAAATCATGCAGGCACGTAAAATAAATGTTTAAAAAAAAGTGCAGAACTGCACATCCACCACATTCTCAATGATACATTTACATAAATATGCATTATTTACTTAATTTTAAATAGATTCGTGAAAATATAATTCTTTAGCTTGAAAAAATAGAAAAGGCTAAAATTTTAGTAGTGGAAATGATGGTGTGTCAGAGTTTGAGCCGAGGAAAGAGAAGTGAACACTTATTTATATGTATCTAATAGAGGTGTGCAAACCCATGTTTTGTTCGAACCGAACTATGAACGAACCCAAGCAAATATGTTGCATCGAACTTCGAACCTCTGAAATAGTATGTCTAAGGTTCATAGTCGAACTTCGAACTTCTTAGAAATTCAAAATCGAACATCGAACTACCCAAAATTCTTCAGTGTTCATATATCATTTCCTTAAATTCAAAATTTAGGAATATTGCAACATACAATATTTGATATGTAAGAGATTCCCACTCTTTTTACAAAAAAGAAAGGTTCGACAAATTTGCAGGTTGATTGGGTGAAAATGCCTTCTGGTGCTGATATTTGTGCAGATGAGTCAACGTTAAATCAAAAACACAAAAGCAAACAATATTTTAAACTTTTTTTAGATTTCTAGATCTATAAATAAGCTCAATTATAAATATGTTGTTGTTTGGTATTGGCTAGGCAGTTTTAGCAAACAGATTGAGAGGGTTCAAAGTGAGCATGTTTGGTATAAAATAACCACTTACAACTCTGAACTGTCTCCTGATTGTGAATATTTAACTGTTTTGGCTCACTGTTAAATAATGCATGTTGAAACCAGTATTTTCCAAAGGCAATCTGCAATTATCCTCAAATTCTGAAAATTTACATTACCGATCGCCTTCGAACACCACCATCATAATGTTGTTACTAAAAAAGGTGTTGGGGGGATAGGATATACAAGAAAGATAATTATGTAATTGCTAAATGGCTTCGTCGTGTCTCAATGTGTCCCATCTACTGTCAAAAATATTCATGAGTGAAATCTCCTGAAATTACGCTATCGACTCAATGAGACCGATAACGAGTTAAAACGCCGCCACTGAGTTAAAGGGGCCGCAACTTCGCTACCTTAGACAACATTCAATGCCTGTAAAGTTAAATTTCGAAGTATTTTTGAGCAACGAACTCTGAACTATTTTTAAGAATTACATATTTCGAACTTCGAACTACTTCAACATCGCTAGTGCGAACATATTTTCGAACCGAAGGTTCGGTTTGAGTTCGGGTTCGGTTCGGAATTTCGAAGCTTCGCACACCTCTAGTATCTAATGTATTTACGATACGATCTAAACAAAAAACAGATGAACGGGTTTACGGAACATGTTCTCGGGTAAGAACCGAACTGTTCAAACTTGTTCAGCACTTTCACCTGTTCTTTAACAAGTCTACCTATTACTGAAAGATTCGACCGTGTTTACGTTTGTTTGTCACTATTTGAAATGGCTCCGCCGATCGAGAATGCTGCCGACTGTGAAGTACACACTGTGTTTTGTTTTCTTAGTGTTAAAGGCACTTAACCAATCAACATTCCTCATCAGGTCAGTGAAGTGTATGGAGAAAACATTATGAGTGATGGAATGGTATGGAAATGGGTTAGATCTTTTAAAGATGGCCGCACGAATGTTCATCATGAGGAACAAAGTGGGTGAACTTCTGTGATTACTGAAGATTTGGTTCAGAAAGTTGACGAAAAAGTGAAAGATGCTTTACGACTTCGTCATTATATGATGTTTTTCCTCAAGTTTCTAGAAGTGTTCTCTATGAAGTTGTGACCAAATGCCTAAATTATCAGAAGTTGTGCTCACACTGGGTACCGAAAATGTTGACTGAGGCGCGCAAAACCAAACATGTAGCCAGTGCATTGACTTTCCTTGATCAATACAGGTTTTTAAGCCAAATTGTCATGACAAAACGTGGGTGGCCATATGTTACACCGGAATCGAAGCAGCAATCCAGGGAATGGCGGCATTTAACATCACCCAATAAAGTGAAGTTCAAGCAAACAATTTCAGCCCGAAAAATCATGTGTACTGTGTTTTAGGACAAAAAGGGGGTGTTGCTTGCGAATTTTTTGCCTCGTGGTGACACAATAAATTCTACGACTTATTGTGAGATTGTGAGACCTTAAAAACTGCGCCTTGCAATCCAAAACAAAAGGCAAGAAATGTTGAGTAAGGGGATCTTTTTACTTCATGACATTACCTGTCCACTCACAGCTTCTCGAACTCAAGATCCCATCGCATCTTTTCACTGTGAACAACTTGACCAGCCTCCATACAGTCCCAATCTTGCACCTATTGACTATCACTTGTTCCTGTTTTTGAAGAAGAATCTGGTTGGTCAGCGCCACGACGACGATGATAAGGTCAAAATGGTTGTGTTGCAATAGTTGTCAAATCAGGGACAGACTTCTATTAGGATGGGATTTAAAAGCTGATTGTACAATACGATAAATGCCTCCATATTGATGGAAATTATGTGGAAAAGTAAACTAAGGTACAAGCGTTCATCTAAAAATAAAATTGTTAAGAAAAGATTATTTGTTTTTTATTTTATTTCAAAAACTGTACTTACTTTAAAAGCACGTATATACAGGTTAGTTCAAATTCGAGCCTCACCATTGGGATCTTATAAAACGTAAGAGATACGAGGATGGTTACATTGGGGAAAAGTTGCACGTTTCTATGGTGATCAGTTATCTGAAAGAAAATTTGAGGTGTCATTTTTAGTTTTTAATTATTCGAAAAAAACGGAAATTTACAATTTTCTTTTTTTGTTTTGTTTTCAAGCGAATGCCGAAAGAACTAGACTTTTTTGACTATGACATTGTTAGGACACTTTCTTATGGCCACTCTAAATCTATCATCGTATTTACCAAGGCGTTCTTGATGCAAGAGTTACAGTACTTAACTTTGATTTTTCTTATGGATTTTTATAGTGGATTTTTGAATTTTTTAAGTCTTTTTTTGCTAATTATAATGATATATCATAAGGTACAATCACATCTTACCTGCTATCAAAATTTGGAAAAAATGCTTCTGCAAATAGTGCTTTGATGCCTTTCGTATGTGCATCATACTTTGTTATCTCTGTAAATTAGTATGTATTTTAGTGGTTAAAACTGTGTTAGTGAATTTGGAATTTGCTTTACCCATAAGTCAAACGTGTACTTTAGGAGTTTGTTTTCTTGGATACATATAGTGTGACCAAAATTTCAAATTTCGTAGAATAACCTATTACTTTCTTGTTGTGAATATGTCGCCGCCCACTTGCTGTAGCTCTACAACGGGTTATCACTTATGAGGATGATAAGCACTGTCTCCAGTGTGGATCTGTCTACCATGCCGGCTGTGTGAAGGCTCCGGCATCAGGTCAACTGTTTACATGCGAGCCGTGCCACTTCACACTCACTTTACTTAACTGTTGCTGTCATACCCACTGGAGTGGTACCTATACCTGCGTCCGTCGACTTGGGGTCTCCACTTCCACTAGGTGTTAATACTCAGGCATATAGTGTGGCGGCTACAACTTATTAGCCTGCGCTGTCTCAAATTGCTTGTGCACCTGTTGTAAACGGCTCACTTCCATCGGCATCAGATGCGGGTTTGCCAGCGGGTCAACTGTTTTTGACGGACCAATTTACACTGATTATGGGCAGCTTCAAAACTATACTCAGCAGATTTGATGCTCAAGTCAAAGGTTAAAGTCAGGAACGACTTAACACCCTCTCAGCGAATTGAAATTCTCAATCTACATAAAGAACTGGAATCCATGTGTGAGGAAGGGGACCATAATATTACTATTCGATATGTTAGAGGTGTCCCAAAGCTTGTTTCTGTGTCGGGTAACGACTCGAATTCCACTCATGAAGGTTTGAGCCCTGGAAAGAGGTTTCGTGCGGAGCAATACTCCCCACGACAGGGAGCTGAGTCCAAATTTTACAGAACCACATGAAGCTGCATTGCTAAGCTCGAGGATTCATGTTCCACGAATTTCTTACCTGTTATTTTGGAATCTCAGCGGTATTCGTAATTTGGACGAACTACTTGATCAATACGTGGATGGTTTTAAAGTGTTGTGTTTGGCTGAGACATGGTGGGTCGGTGATTTAGAGATCAACTCATTGTTAGAGAATAATTATAATTTAGTGTTTTCTCAAGCTATCAGGGAGAGATATAACGGACCGGCTAGTGGTGGATTGGCCATTTGTTCTTGACACCTCTCCCTGGTGGATTGAAATGCGATGTTACCTCATTTGTTGTCATTTGTACTTATTTTAAGCCGTCCCTACCCATTGGCCAATGCTTAGTCATTCCGTTTTTTGTTATGTAGTGTCATGGAAGCCTATTTCGACATCCATATATATATATATATATATATATATATATATATATATATATATATATATATATATATATATATATATATATATATATATATATATGTGTGTGTGTGTGTGTGTGTGTGTGTGTGTGTGTGTGTGTGTGTGCGCGCGCGCGCGCGCCCGTGTGTGCGTGCGCGCGCGCGCGCGCGTGTGTGTGTGGAGATTTTAACTGTCTTGTGGGTAGCCTTGATGGGGTTACGCTTGACTACATTTTTGAGAGTTCTAGTCTGGTTGGGATGAGAACTAGTTATGATGGTGGGGTAACCTCTAAAGGAGATAATCTTATGGATTTTATAACATCTCATTCCTTTGTATTGGTCAATGGCAGGACTACTATGGATTCTCCTTCTCATTTCACCTTCCATAGCAATAGCGGTAGTAGAGATCGATTTGTTTTGGGTTTCTGTAAATTCTCTAGATTTGGTTACTAATTTTGAGGTGTTGGATACTGTGGCAATTTCGTCTGGCCATCTTCCGATGCGGGCTCATATAAGTGAAAGTACTCACGAGTTTGGTTGTTTGGATCAAACTATAGATAGAATAGAGCGACTGATTTGGAGGCCCGAACTCTGTGGAGTATACTGCGACTCACTGATGTGTTCTGCAAATGTAGCATGTATATCTTCAGATGTTAATAGTGATTTTTCTAACTTTAGAAATACCATAAAAGATGTAGCACATACACTGGGAATGACCTCTACCAGAAAAGCTGGTGAGAGCAGATGCACAAAACCATGGTTTGACTCAGAGCTATTTAAGCTGAGAAAACTTGTTCATATTACAGAACTTTTAGAAGGAATGGCCATAGCAGTGAGCACAAACGTGTTTATTTGGGGTCGAGGTATAATTTCTACACGATTCGATATAAAAAGTCGTTGTATCGTAATGAAATAATCAGTAGGTTGTCTAACCCACATAACTCGGTCGTGTTTTGGAATACTGTGAAGACATTCTGTTTAGCTAGAAAGGCTAATTCCCCAATATCTATTCAGGACTGAAAGTCCTATTAGGTCATTGGCAGTTCTAACAGTTCCCAAAGATCTGATATTTTTCCACACACGCAATCCAATACTCGATTCTGTAATGGATCTGTCAGAACTACAAACCGCGCTGTTGAATATGGGGAGTAGTAGAAAGGCGGCAGAATCTGACAGTATCTCGAATGATTTTTTGAAACATTCCCTCAAAACTGGTTGCTTTATATGACCTCACTATTCAACAAGATATTTGACCTGGGATGTATGCCTGAATCTTGGTTCGAAATAATTTTGTGTATGCTTCACAAAAAAGGTGCTCTAGATGATCCTTCTAACTATCGGACTATCACGCTTGTCAGTGGTACTGTTAAACTTTTGACACAATTACTCTTAAACAGATTGTTGCGCTGGTCTGAAGGTACAGACATATTACCTGAGTGCCAGTCTGGTTTCAGAAAAAATAGAGGTTGTATTGATAATGTTTTTACAGCCACTTATATTATTCAGCTTCATCTAAGGCTGCCTGGTCGGAGAGTGTATGCTGCGTTTATTGACTTCAAGAGAGCGTTCGACTGTGTGCCATGATATTCTCTGCAGAAGCTTTACCAGTCTGGGGTCAGCAGTAAATTAATTTTTATTGTCAGGCAGTTATACAACAACGCCGTTGTAAATATAAGTCGAAAGTGCCTTCACGAGACAATTCAGAGTGAGCAGTGGAATTCTGCAGAGAGAAGTTCTCAGTCCTATTCTTTTTCCTATAGTCATTGCAAATATGGAGGCCTTCTTTGGTAGTAGAGGCGCTCTGGGTGTTAGTATAGATGGTACAAACAATGTCATAATTCTGCTTTATGCTGACGACTTTGTTATATTATCGGAATCTCCTGTTGATTTAAATTGCAAGTTGAAAATACTTGAGGAGTATTGTCCCGCAAACATCATCACTGTAAACAATAAAAAACTAAGATCACCTGCTTAACTAGATCTGGACACCCTGCTGATAAGCTACATTTTACTTTTGAAGGTTGATCTTTGGAAATGGTAGATCAGTATACATACCTTGGCGTCCAATTCTCTTCTTCTTCCCTGTTTCTTTCCATGTCCAAAATGGTGGTAGGCACGTTGAGAATTTCGGTGACTGTCCTAATTTTTCTGTTTGCCCATACAAAAATTGTTGATCATCTGTCAAGGGTGTGTCTATACGACTCTATTATTGTGGGTTCAAGACGCCAGTGTTTTGGTGTTTGGGGTCTTTGATGTTGCAATTTGCTTGAGAGGGTGCAGGTTGGTTTTATTAAGTATATTTTCATCTCCTGCGATCTCCAGCCGACGCAATCGTCAGGCTTGAGTTTGGGGCACTTCATATACTCTACACTGCTATTAGCCTAGCTTTTGGCTGGATGATAGTCGTTTACCTAAAATTTGTCTCAAACGTATGTTGACTCTTAGAGATGCTCCTGCAAAATATAACTGGTGTGCACAGACTATTGAACTGCTTAGACATCTGGACATAGACTTTACGTGGGAAAATGTATATTTCTTATGGCTAATCTCAAATCGGGCTGTAATTCTGCAAAAGTTACAGGATAGGCTACTTGAAAACGACCGTTAGTTAGCTGCGGGGTCTTCTTATACAAATCTGTACACTCGACTGACATTCGTGGCGCAATTTTTTCAACCTTACCTCATGTTAGGATTGCCGTTTAGCTTGGTGTATATCCTGGCTTAGTTACGAACCTCTTCGAGTAAATTTTTCAAGTAAACAGCTAACTGTATCAATCACGTAATTAATCTTCATAGTTTCTGTACAGTCTGTAATATGAATAAACCAGAGTCTTTGGGGCACATCATGTTTGAGTGTCCGATCTACGAGGCAGTCCGCAATTTGACAGTAAAAACCTTGAAAAATTGTGATGCACTGGCCTGACTCTTGTCAAGTTCGGATGGGCTCGGACTGAGGCCGCTATGCACGTATATTGTTAATGTGTGTAAGATTCATTTCTTTATTATGCAGGGGTGAGGGTGAGAGAGAACCTGGTGTTTTGTTATGTATAGAAAGTATTTTTTAAAGTAATATTTGCATTACCACGAATTTTTTTTCTTGCAGTTGTTAATTTTTAAGTTTATATAAATGAGTTTAAAAATGAAAACTTTTGTAATTCTACAATAATTAGTTAGGTTAAGTCATCCAAACTCTTGTAATAGGTTCTATCTTACTACAAATAAATTTTGGTTTGATTCCATTTGATTTTACAAGATCCCAATGGTGATGCTCGAATTTGAATCATATATATATATATATATATATATATATATATATATATATATATATATATATATATATATATATATATATATATATATATATATATATATGTATGTATGTATATATACATACATATCTTTTGGAATGTTGCAGTACACTGTGATCACTTCTAAATATACACTTTATTTGTTTGCTGTACTTTCTGTGATTTTTTTATTTATTTATGTGGACTTTAGTTTCGAACCTTCCTGGTTCATCATCAGCACGCTACTGACTCTAATCGTTCCTGTGTGTTCTATTTCTAAAGGTGTACTGCGTGTTCAGATTCTATTGGTGAGTTCACAGTTGTTTGATTGGCTGTTTTTTCAGTCTGTGTCGATTGTATCGGTTTCCTGTTTTCATTATTCTGGTATGATAATTTGTTTATTTGTATGGTTTTTATTAAGTTTTTAAATGTTTGTACTTGGATTTGTTCTGGGATTAATTGTTTCTTATTGTTTGTTTGTTGAATGTGTAAATGAGCATAATTTACAATATTTAACTTTAATGAAGGTAATCAGTTTAGAGAAAGCGAAATTTTTCCTTCTGAAAATTCGCTAATAAATGTTTTATATTTAAAATATAGTTTGCCAATTATAAACAATAGTTTCAATGTGCAGCTGGAAATTAAAAACGACAATGCAGCATATTAGCATATTAAGTTGAAAGAAACTGGGCCAGTGAAAATGCGATATAGACAAAAAATACTCGGATTGGCGACGAGTCTTCCTTTCCTTAAGGAAAACGGACATTAAGTTTGGGACGGTTATCAGAATAGCAGTGGTCCTTTTTCGGGTAAGAATGTGTTAGAATAAGTGCCAAGTATAGGAAAGAGAGACTGCTGAACGTAAGAGGAGACTGGTGAGATCTAACCTTTTTTTATTAACATTTCCCTGGCGGTAATAAAGAGTTTTAAGTGGTCGATAAGAACAACTTATTTAAAAGCAAATTCCAACAGGCACACGCCACCCTGACCAATTAAAGAAATAAGAATAATTGTATTTTTTGTAAATTATTAGTGGTTATTTTAGGTAAGAAAATAGGGTAGGAGAGAAGTGGTGCTCATTATAGAGATTGTTTGAGAAATATTGATCCTGGTAGTTTTTTTTTGTAATAAATTAATTAATTATTAATAAGGGGTTTTTCTAATTATATTCTTTTGACCCTATAAGGTCTGACAAAAAACCGCCGGTTACAAATGTAGTATTTATTTATTTGATTTGATTTATTTCCTTATCATAAATCGTACAACATGTCTACACAATAAGCCTGAGGCTTGTGCTGTATATTAACATAATTTAATAAAATTCTACCAAAAACTGCTTGAAAACTCCATTGAAATGTAGCATACTTCTAATTTTGACATACCAAATTTGTTTGGCTTCTACTTATTCCATCTTCACTCTTCATTGATTTTACTCCTTTCACAATGCCTTCTAAACTTAAATTCTTTTTTTATAGCTGATATTTTCATCTAAATTTTTAATTTTGAATTTAACTAAATATGACAAATTATTTTGACAAATATCAAATAAAAGAGTTCTCATCTCACTAATGAATTTGTTCTATAAGCATTCGCTGAAAATTCATTCCCACATTTCCATTTTTTGTGGTCTTCAGTATGTTTTATTACTTGTAATTGGTTGATATCTGGTTTTTGGTGTTTTCTGTTTTGAATGTATGTAGCTACGTTTGATTTATAGCAAGGTATGTGGATTTTATCTAATTCTGTTATATGTTCCTTGAATCTGGTTTCTATTGATTTTTTGTCACTCCTATGTATTTTTTATTGCATGTGTTACATTTTATTTGATATATTACGCTTAATGTATGTGGGATGTGTTCTTGTTTTTTATTTATTTTGTGTATTTTTTGTTATTGGTTTCGTAGCTCATTTTTAAGTCATATTGTTTGTGTGGTTTTTTTTTTTTTTTGATGTGGTTATAAGTGAATGTTGTGTATTTTGTGTTTATTTCTGTTGTTTTGTTATCGGTTTTGTTGATTTGTTTGATCTTGATTTCTTTTACTACTTTTTCTATTGTTGTAACCATTTCTTAGTGCTATTCGTATTATGATGTATTCCTTTTATCATTCGACATTATGGAGTGGCACATTGAGCATTTTGTTTATTAAGTATCTGTATGTGGTCATTTTTTGTGTGTGTGGGTGTATTGAGTGTTTAGGTATAGTGATGTCTGTATGCGTAGGTTTTCTGTATATTTTGTACTCAATCTGTTTTTCTTTTGTGATTAGTGTTAAGTTTAGGAAGTTTCTGGTGTTGTTTGATTCTTTTTCTATTGTGAATTTTATGTTGTTGTTGATTTGGTTTATTTTTTCGAGGATATTGTCTATGTAATCCAACATAGACAATGTCATCAAAAAATAAACCAAATCAACAACATAAAATTCACAATAGAAAAAGAATCAAAAACGCCATAACTTCCTAGACTTATCACTAATCAGAAAAGAAAAACAGATTGAATACCAAATATACAGAAAACCTACACAGACATCACTATACCTAAACACACAAGAAATAGTACACACAGGAACTATTAGAGTCAGTAGTGTGCTTGATGAACCAGGAAGGTTCGAAACTGCAGTCCACATAAACAAATAAAAAATCACAGAAAGTACAGCAAACAAATAAAGTGTGTGTGTGTATGTATATATAATATATATATATATATATATATATATATATATATATATATATATATATATATATATATATATATATATATATATATATATATATATATATATATATATATATATATTAATAATAATAATAATCTTTATTAGCAACCAAGCTATACAAATATACTTTACATGCTCTTTGCCTTAATAAAAATTTTCTTTAATATAAACAACTATTTCTCTTCTAAATACCTGCAAATTTCTACTTTTCTTTATATTTATTGCTAACTTATTATAAATATTTAAGCCCTTATAAAACAAATTTTCTGTTTATTGTTTTGTAGCCTTATTTACATAAATGTTCTCAGCATTTCTTGTATTATAACTATGTACATCATTTACACTTTTTATTTTATTGCACAAATATTGTGGTAACAATTTATTCACTATCTTGTAAATAAAAATCAAATTCAACAACACAAGTCTCTGATTAATATTCATAAATCCCAATGTGTCCCACATATCTTTAATTCTAGCATATCTGTTAACACCTAAAATAATTCTCATGGCCCTATTCTGTAGAACCTG
The DNA here is from genome assembly GCA_964006375.1 of Tillus elongatus. Taxonomy (NCBI): domain Eukaryota; kingdom Metazoa; phylum Arthropoda; class Insecta; order Coleoptera; family Cleridae; genus Tillus; species Tillus elongatus. The sequence continues at coordinate 88,550,152 of OZ023269.1, read as the reverse complement.
AAGTTTTTCTTTATCAGTCTCATTAACATACATCAATATTGTCGGACAATATTCAAAGTGTGGGGCTATCATACTCTTATACACTGTTAAACGAGTCATGGGAGAGAGATAATTTCCAATTCTTTTGAAAT